>JAYJLV010000011.1:5321914-5332997 GCA_036873485.1 Torymus texanus
AGAAGCAGATGTTGGTAAACCATTCTCTTGAATGACCGAAGGTTAGGTGCCATTCTAATTGCCAGAGGCAGCTCGTTCCAAATTTTGGGGCCTTCCGCGGCAAAGGTATTTTTCCTGAAATTAAGCTTACAGAAAGGTACATCAATGATTAGGGGATCCATTCTGAGGGTTCTTGTTGCCGTGTTAGACCGGAGAGAGAGTTGCTCTGCTAAGTATTCTGGGCAATTAGTATGAAGGATCTTGTAAATGAGCGTCGACATAGTATAGTCAGCCAACGAACGAAGGAAGAAGAATAGGAAGATAAAAATGCAATTTAAACTTTCCGCAGCGTTTTGTGACGCACGCGTTACAATGACAGGTCAAGCAAATAATTCAAACGACCATGAAACAGTATTTTCTCCATCGGCGATTCTCTCTCTCTCTTTCTCTCTCTCTCTCTCTCTCTCTCTCTTGGGAGGGGCGTGCTCAGGCGCGCGGGAACGGGAAGTTTGCCAAAAGTAAGCACGCAGAACAGATTTATTCCGTTCGGTGCATTAGTCATACTTTTTCGACATATTACGCTCGTGCCGGCGGCGGTGGTGGCCCTGCAGCAGCAGCAGCAGCAGCAGCAGCAGTAGTAGTAATAGTAATAGTAGTAGTAGAAGCAGCAGCAACGTTTAAGAAAACAGAAAGAAAATTACGAATGTCACGCTACGCACTGCATTTCGAATTTTCTTCCTCCAGCTTTCTCTCTCTCTTTCTCCTTCCCTTCCTTCCTTCGTCGTCTCCTCTCGAGAGACCCTTTGTCCGCGGATTTATCAAAATTCGCTTCCGGAATTCTAATATCCTCCTCGGGGGATTATTTATAGTTTCTTACCTACCATAAATATTTCACCTCTTAATTAAGTTTCGAGAGCATGTGCGATTTTGCAATGGCCGAAGATATCTGCATCCTTCCTATTCGCCTTCGCGAACCGATTTAGCTACGTGTTTTCCTTCCTCGCGTGGGAATTTCGAGATGCGCCGACTCAATGTATTTTGTGCCCGTATTTTTGTATTTTAACGATCTAATCACCTTTCAGTTGAAATACGACCCGAGCACTTTGAGACGTAGCCGACTTTTTAAAAGCGTTACTTTGATTTATAAATTTTCACTTTTTACTATACTCCGTATAAAAGTTGTAAATTTTAAATTTAATAGAAACTTTAAGGTGTACATTTGTTGGCACTCTAAGAGTGCGTATTAAAATTTAAGTCTCTATTAAGCTCAATGTATACGATCGTACACGACTATGCGTATATATCAGATGCTTAAGAATTCTTCGTTGCAAATATAAACGTCAGTTGGTGTTGTTTAAGAAGCGGGATGGATTTTACAAAATTTTATCTACACACCGGTAGTAAGTGACAGTGCCGAAAGAATTATTGGCAGTAAACCTACATATTTCTACGGTAGGTATAAACGAACAAAGAATCATTTGTTATACCGTGGGATAAAAATGGCTCGCACTGAAATAGCTCTCTCGACTATTATATTGAACGGGTCGGAAGTTTCTTCCATCTAAATTTATATTTATCTATTTGGCTATATACCCTTGTTCAAACAGGAAGCTATTTCAAATATTTCCAGGAATAAGTACTTTAAAGTTTTTGCAATATATTCTCTTGCGTATATATGTAACTTTATTGGGAAATTAAATTTCTTACTTTTTCAAATGTGGAATCTAGAATTTTCATGTCAAAGAATCTCCTACAAAATTTATGCACTTTCTATAAAAAAACTAATTATAAAATCAAATTACATAATAAAATAAAAACGTAAAATTAAAACCTTCTCCATAACCTTTACATCTATTTATTTCTCCTAATTATATGTATATATAAAAATGCAATTTACCTAATAATTTTTAATCAAGTCGTCGCAGTATACACACCCAGTTAAATTGAAATTCAAATACTGCACAACCATGATATACATTCGCCACCTTCTTCAATCTCTCTAGCATCTTTCAACCAAATACAACCTGTACATATACATATACATTACACGGAAATCCCTCCTTTTTCGTACTCCACGTACGATTTAAATGAGACGACGTGTATATGTATGTATGTGTCCGTGTCATAACATCCCCGCAGCCGGCGCTTACACCGCGGTAGCAGAAAGGCAAGCGACGGGGGCCAAAGAGTGTAATTTCTCGGCTGAGCGGTAACGCGCGGCCGTAAAAAGCTCTCGGATACTCGCGCACGCGCGAGCGAGCGAGCGACAGTTTCGCGACCGCGGGAAAACTCGCGCTAGGGTCGCGCGTAGAGCCAGATTGATCGCGGCGTAATCCGCCTTTATCACCGATTGCCGCCGGGAAATAGAAGGGAGCGAGTGAGTGAGCGAGAGAAAAGAAGAGTTCGTCGCGTAGTGTGTGTATGTGTATATATATATATACAGCGTATACGAGAGTGAGTGAGAGAGAGAGAGAGTGGATGGGGAGTAGTCGCTTAAGTCTGCCGAGAGTACGTATAAACTAGGTGGCGTTCGATCGGACACTCGCGGGTCCGGTATTGCCGGGGCGTTATTGGAAAAGGATAGCTCTCGCAGGAGTGGGAGGAAAGTGCCGATACGGTCCGGTCTCCGTGTATATATGTGTGTGGGTCTCTGTAGAGAGGCGTACTTTTACTCCTGACCGTAGCCCAGCACTTTGTTACTCTCGTGGCCCCCTCCCTGCGCTTTGCGAGCGCGCCGTCGCGTTCGTTCTTCTTCGATGCGGCTCTTCCGCTTTGCGTCGAGTGGAAAACGCAAAATGGCAGCGAGGGGAGGATTGAAAAAGTGTATATATACGTGGTGAGGTGAAGGGTTCGAGAGATTTTTAGGGTTGGTAGGAAGCGAAAATGAAGAAAATACATGAAAAAGGGGTGTAACTATGTGGGTACAGGAGTAGCGTTGTTTTAAAACAGTATGTCTGGTACAGTAAATGTTTATTACTGTGTATTAGTAAACGAAAAAAATGGTTTTTATAGTAATAAACTTGTTGGTTAACAAGCCTCGAATAAAAACGAATAATTTGATTAACAAACAAGTGTAGTAATTTCACCGATAATTTTTATATTATTCCTTTAAAACTACTAATAAATATAGGTATTTTGTGTTCACTATTTAAATTAATATTTTTTTATCACCACTCTCGATAGCTGTGACAACCAAAGAATCCTTTTTTCCAAAACTAAAAAAGTAGTCAATTTGGATGCTGTTATTAACTTTCAATAGTAATTGTTTATGCCAAAAGCTCTACCAATAAAATGATTACAATAACTGCGTACTATCTTTCAGCAGTCTCATTGATTACACTATACCAATCACTACAATTCTTTTTATCAAAACGAACCAACTTTTTTCTACGTGGATATAAAGCTTCGTGAAAACATCAAGTAGTACTTGAAGTTTCTAAACTACACTCTGATAATCCCGAATCCTCACTTCATTAACGAAAATCTCACATCCCACTCAACAGTATCCTCCTTACCTTTTCCTCTACCTCCCTCTTCGTTCTCCTTCCCTAGAATCGTTTTCTCAATTTCGCCGTTCTCGCACGTAATTCCTCTGTCTTCTTCCCTCTCCCTCTCTCTCTCTCTTCGTCTCCTTGACTCCGCTCCGGAAGCAGCTTTCACCCGGACGACGTCTCAGAGGAATAACGTCGCGCGCGCGAGCAACGATCGCGCTAGCCTCGGACAGAACGAACGGAGGGTGAAGAAGGGAGGCAACCACTTCGAGAGAACGCGCGCTCGGCAATAAAGGCGACGTAACGCGAGAGGAAGAGTCGATGCTCCTTTACTGGTGGCTCGCTTTGAGAGCGCGTCCCGTGTGCTTGCGCGCTCGCTCGCTCACTCTATACGCTTTCGCGCAGGGATTAATGAACGGTATGAAATCGGAGGGACGATTTGTTTCCGGAGAGATAAAAGGGGATGTCTCGATGGGTCGGTCGTGATGTAGCGAGGGATTCGGGTAGTTTTTTTCTTTTACTTTTATTAATGTGTCGTATGCATGTGTGTGTGTGTGTGTGTGTGTGTATGTGTGTGACTTTATGAAGATTTTAGCGTTTTGCATCGTTTCTATATAAATATATATTATGTTGAGAAATTATACTTCCGAGGTGAAAGATTTGATTTATTAGAAACTTAATTTTGGATTTATCTTATTCACGCGGCTCTTAGAAGTAAACGTAATGGGCGGATCAGCAGCGTTTCTATGTAACCAAATACCAAGAATAGTACCCCGGCGAAAATGGGGTTCCAGGAAGCTTGAAATTTGCACAATATTATCATAGTCAATTTCTTCATCCGTATATAAATACGCAAGTAATTCCTCATCCCGTACGACGTTCACTCGCTGCCATTAAAATTTCAACGGCAGCCCTACTGACAAATCTTATTTCATCCATTTATTTCATCTTCAAGCACAGCGGTGCTACCGTCACCACTCGGCCTGCAGCAGCAGCAGCAGCTTGTCGTCTCCTAACGACCCCAGCAGAACCCGGTCAACTCTGCGCACCAGAAACTCTCCGACAATGCGTTCTCTCCGTCTCTTTACTTTTATCTGTCTCTTCCTAGCACAGCTTGCACGCGTGTTTGTCCGCGCGTAAAAGGCGCAAGTGTTCCTCCCTCTCGCGACGGCGGATGTTTTATACGCACTTAGCGTGTACACACTCGACCGATCGCCTATAGCTACGTGCGAGCTGTTTCGAGGAGAGAGAGAGAAAGAGAGAGAGAGAGGCAACTTCGGTGCCGAAAGTCAAGTGCTGTACTTCTGTCCTGTAATTTTCCGCCTCCGTTTTTCCGGCAAACTTGCGCGCTCGAGTATACAAACGCGGAGGAGGAGGAGGAGGAAGTATTACGGGTTTTAACGGTGGTACTAATGCGCGCGTTAAGATGAATCATTTGGAATGGTAGTAGCAGTTGTAGTAGTAGTATAGGAGTGCTCGTACAGGGGCTTCTCGACGACGACGACAACGACGGGGGGGTTCTTTGAACTCGACTAATATTTTGCGGCTATTTGCCGAGTGCCGAGTTACCGCATCGCGGAGGCTGCAAGAAGCGTTTTGGATTTCCATTAGAGTTTCTTCTTTTAGTAAACAACTTTATATTTAGACGCGTGTGGGCGCACTTGTGTATATATATATATATGTATACAGCTTGCGGTGGTGCGAGCATCTTGCGAGTAGTTTCGGGATGAAGTTATAACTTCACTTGCCGTCAGATTTAATGAAGTTAGAACGATCAGTTTTATCTTCAGTATGTTGAGTTTGAATCTTTAAAAATTTTCTTTATTAAAGTCATAAACTTAGTTTCACATAAGTATCTAAACTAAAAACTAATTCTATCAGTCATATATACACGGGCAATAAGGCCTTAAAGCAGAAAATTCGCGATAGTACAGCCCGCTATTAAATAGGAAACAATGAAGATATGGCCAGCTTTAATGGAACAAGACACCTCACGTCGTTCTCGAAAATTGCCTTTATTCTCTCTCTCTTCCTCCTCTTCGTCCATCACTGGAAGCGACGAATCCGTTTTTACGCCCAGCAACGACGACGCGCCAAAGGAGAATCGCCGTGGCGAAAATGGGAAAAGCCCGCGCTTGCCTCTCTTCTCTTTTCATCAGTCATTTCCGCGAATCTTGTGCTGTAGCGGCAACGGCGCGCGAATGAATTAGAATCGTAATTGAAATCATAATTGAAATTGCACTGCTCACTGCTACTGCTGCTGCTGCTACTGCTACTGCTGCTAAGGACGACGAGTCCTAATGCAACCGTCGTAGTCGCTTTTCCCCATAGGCTACTACTACTGCTGTATGTATATATAGCGCATAGAGAAGCACATAACGCAGCGTGGACGCGCCCGGCGCAAATCGAGCGATTTAATCGCGTCCGCGTATAGGCTGGCCGAAGTGTACGAGAGAGAGAGAGAGAGAGAGAGAGAGAGAGAGAGGGAGAGCGAGAGAGGGCAGAGCAGAGCGCAAAGCCGGCCCAATTACCAGTTCGATTAAATAAACCGATGATTGCCTCTTTCTCTTCGGCTTGGAGTAGGAGGAAAATGAACGCGGCAGTGGCTCCTGTTTCTTCGCTTTTCTCGTTATACACTTTTCATCGGACGTACATATATATGTGTGTGTGTGTGTGTATATATATATATATATATATGTACATGTTTGCGTTGCGTGTGCGCGCGCGCGCGAGTTGATTCAATTTGCATAAGACCGCGGCTGAACGATCGCGGGGAATTGAGGATTATTTATTCACCATTGCAAGAGCGAGTGCAGTATATATCTATATACGGTTCGAGATCGCTCGGCCTTGATCGTGGGTTGTTATTTTATTTTTTTTCTGTTTTGTTTTTTTTTATATAAAAGCCTGGTTGGCGTTTAATTTATTGATTGTTTACATAACTTAATAGCTGCTGTGTTTTATAATTCGACGGTTCAGCCCCGCGTGCTCTTTATGGCTCATTACAACGTAATTCTGCGCGCGCGAAATGTACGTAAAAATAATTGCCTCTTGTTAATTAATAACATGTTTTAAAGCTTATTAAATAAACACTACCGTTGGTTTATTTGCCCACTTTTGAGACTGAACAATGTTATTTTTATAATATATGTATATAACGTATTAATTTGAATTTTACGAAGAAAGCAAAGTCTTAATCAAGCGGATTACAAATCGCATAAACCATCGTTGGTAAGCTAACGCGAAACCCCATTACGCCTCGAACAATGCAAGAGAGATAGAGAGAGAGAGAGAGAGAGAGTAGGGAAATTTAAAAGCAGTTCAAGTAATCAAGGGCAAAAAAGTCTCTCTCCCTCTCTCTCTCTCTCTCGCTTGGCGAGCGGGGAAAAAAACGGAAAATTTTTCGCATTCTGGCGTTTAATTAACCTCGCCCATTTATATGCCCGTGCGCGCTGCTGCTGCTGCTGTTACTACTGCCGTGTGGCGCGTGCGCGCTCTACCGTTTCCCCGCCGCCGCATATTCTTCCCTTGTATTTAAATGCGCCAAGATCCCGCAAACACTATAAAGCCATTAATTATTACGTTCCCAGCACACTTTCGGCGCGATGCGGAGATAATGATAATACGGTCGGGAGGAGAGAGTGAGAGAGAGAGAGAGAGAGAGAGAGAGAGATCGAGGTGACAGAGCGAGTAAAGGTATAGGTATATATACCCGAGAAAGAGAGACTTAGTCTGCGGTACGAGTGTATTCTCGCTCTCTCTCTCTCTCTATCTTTCGGCTTCCGCTCGTCCTTTCTGTCGCTGCCTCGTTTTATTCAGTTATTTCCTATTCTACGTCTAATTGTGTCGGGCATAAATTTCTAGTACAACTGGTACTGCAAGAAAAACTTTTGCATTATTGATTTTTAATTAAACTCGTTTACGATATTTTCGATTATAAACTAAATTTCTTCATTATACTTTTTACAACATTCATATTTAATCACACGTTATTCTATTTTTCAATTTTGATAAAAAGTTTTAAATATATACGCGTTTTATTTAATTATTAAATTTACGAACTTTACATTCTAAACTACGTTTTTATTTTAAATGAACATTCGTTACCTTCAACTTCAACCGAGCAACATAAATAAATCACCTGAAAAAGTACGAAGCGAAACTTCATTTCGAGATACCCTCACACGCGGAACCCTTTAATCAAGCTCTTTCACAACTTCTACCCCAAAATTTCCACCCAACTTCCCTTCCTCGCTTTCTTCTTACCACTACTCTACACGCTCTCCGCACCTCATTAACGATTTTCCAAAATCCAAATGAGCTCCAAAAACTCGCCACCATGCAAAACCCCGTAATATCAATCCTTCATTTCTAAAACCCCAACACCATCATATCCCTTCCCATACACATACACATACACTACCATCAGCACCACAGATACCAAGATAACGACGATGAAGGCAGCTATACGAAGCACACACACACACTGCGCTCGCCTCCCAGGTGACAGCTCTCGCGCTGCAACCTTTATACCTCTGACTCCCTCCCTCGCTCTTTGTTTATCCTATCTCTCTCTCTCTCTCTCTCTCTCTCTCTCCCTTCCTATTTATCCGTACGCTCTTCTCGTACAAGGGCACAGATCCCGTCCTCGCTCGTTCGCTCTCGTATAATGCAAAAGCCGCACGAGAGTCATTTATACAGCACACACACACATAGACATATATAGACACACTCTGCACAGTGTGCAATGCAAGGGGGGGAAGCCGCTGCTGCTGCTGCTGCTGCTACACACGGCGGAGGCTCTCGCGAGCGCGCGCAGCCGCTTGACTCTCCGGTCACGCATTCGCCCACACTCATTCATTTGTTCGCGCTCTCGTGCTCGCGAACGCGCGCCCTGCCAGTGCCGCTCAACCTATACGTCTATGTGTGCGAATGACGGGGCCCACCCACTACGTATGTGGGTCAGGCCTTTAGCGCGTTGCGGTATTAAGCGCCTCTTTTCTCCCTACCCTCTCTTTCTTTCTCTCTCTCTTTCTCTGTGCACACGCTTCTAGGACTATATATATATATATATATATATATATATATCGAGTGTCTGTCTGCGGTCTTTCGGTATTCTTCTACGGACGCGGTAACTTTTGTTTTAGCTATTTATTGGGGCGTGATGCGCTGCTTATAATTGCCACGCTCATAAGCTCATTTGTGAGAACGCGCATGCGCCCTAGTCGCGTGTGGAGAGCTGCTTTTAATCGGATCGCTCGCTCTTTCTCTCTCGTGCCGGATGCGTGACGCTCTTTTGACGGGCTGGTTATTGGGACGAGAGTGCGCGCACGTGGGGCTAGGGTGTGACGAGCTGTATGAAAGGTCGCTTCTGGCTGGTGTCATATTTCATTTCTTCCATGATTTTCTGCATTGGATCGTATATTTCGCGAAGCCTTTGCTTAATCAGATTTCATATAGATATAAAATTTTAGTTTTTCATGCAATTTCTTGTCTAATCTATAGGCAATAACAAAAACTATGCTTGTTCATTAAGTCCAAATATTTATCGGTAATTTTAATATTTTCATAGTTAATTTTGTTTATATTTATTCAATTTACAAATAGTTAATTTTAATTTTCAATCTTAATTCTAATTTGTCATTATAGAATATATAAATACGAATAATACCTTGAAAGACAAATTATAAACGTTACAAAGAGCGAATAACTTTTAAACGTTTAATCAGCCGAACCCGCCCCTACAAAACACGCGATCCTCACCTCCTCCACTTACCCATACCTAAACCCTCCTCTGTGCGCCCATAGACAGGAGGCATTTCCGCGAGAAGGTCAGGCTGTGTCGAGCATACTCATCTCCTCGCTCTCCATCGTCTATATATACCTATCCCGAAACAAGAAGGAAATCGCTTTCCATGGAGATTGATATTTCCTTATTCTTCGCGCGCGCGCGCGCGCACGTAGCCGGCAATTTTCTCAGACCCGCTGCGTGTAAACACAGCAGCCAATACCGTTTTACGATGCTCCGTGTCTTTCTTCCGGTCACGGGCGAAAGAGAATAGAAGGAGGAGGTGAAGAAAGAGGAGGAGTAGAGATGCGTTTCGAGGTGAGAGAGAAAGATGGAGTGCGGTGGTGGATGCTGAATGCGTAACCACTGAAGATTCGATGAAATACGTAAAGGCTGGTGCTTTGCGGGCAAGTGTATTTATGCGGGTTCGGGGATTATTTAGTTCGGTTGGTGAATACATTGTTTCAAGTTGGATTGTTTTAGAGGTAAAAAGAAAAAATTCGAATTTTAATAAAATAACATAGAAAACGATTTTGTTTTGAGGAAAAATGGAAAAGGAGAAAATGGCAACAGTTGAATCAGCTAATAACTTATTCGAGTGAAAAAGTTAAAATGATATGATACCTATACACTTATACAAGTGCTTCTCATAATTGCTTCCATAATCATGAAAATAATTTTACGAGGAGACAATTATTGTAATTTAAACTTTTGCGCTGAATAATTAACTTTTCAATGTCCATACATTAAACGCTCTCTCTTTCTCTCTCTCTTCCCGTGCTGTAAAACCCACGCTAATAACGATATCTTTTTACAATCCATCGATTTCATCAAACACGCCGCACCGAATAACTCTCATTATATCTCCCTCCTTCTCCTCTCTCATATTATACTCTCACACAAACCTCTTCGCGCAAAAAACTGATTTCTCGTTTTGTTTTTCTGTTTCAGGTGAGTGACCACGATCTAATTACACGGCAAGAGCGAGTCCACATCGAGTCTCTCTTTCACACACCTATACAGACTTACACCTATATACACACACCTTCGATTGCTTCATTTGTGCCTCGCGAGACTTTCCTGCTCGCGACGTGCGCGGCTCGCACTTTGAAGCAACGATATATATGTATATACTAACCCACGACACAAAAAGAGTCCTTTGCATCGCTCTCTCACTCACTCACTCACGCGTATATATACTACCCGTAACGATGGAAACTCTGGTCGACCTTCGTTGGACACTATACGCCTTTTTTGCCCCGGCGAAAACATTAGCGGCACGTGTATGCATGCAGCTTTTCTCACATGCATATACACACACACGCGCGGGTATATATATGTACTCGATGATTGAAACTCGTTTTACTACTGAGGAAGAAAGAGGGAGAGTGTATGTGTGAGTGAATCGCGCTACGACTGGATGACATAACAATTATCGAATAACGAGGTCGAATAATTTATGGGCGCGACGAGTGTCCGCACGCTTGCGCTCGGTTTATTATCGCCCGTTACCGCCGCTGCCCGCTGCTCAACGACGATAATGCGAACCTGAAGTATATATACACACATACCGTCCGCGTCTCTCCCCCTCCTCCTTGACGTTTGAGAATTATAGTTATTAATAAATTCGCGACTATAATTTTATCGTTCCGCGGGACAGATTGCTTGTACGGCACGGCTATAGGGAAGTTTGTTTTACGCCGATGAGATTTTAAACGCGCACGCGTGCAAGAGTGAGTGTGTGTGTGTGGATTTGCGAAAGCCAATTGCTGCGTTGAGACTGCACTATGCCTGCGCGCGATATATTTAATTGAATATATGAATA
>JAYJLV010000011.1:5336539-5359744 GCA_036873485.1 Torymus texanus
ATCTAAATTTATAAGGATATGATGATGTGTCTTCTGGAACAGACCACTTTTTATTTTTTGTGTGCCTGTGTTATTATAGATCGAGTTTCTATTTGCATATTTGTACGCATGAGAATATTCGAATAAATAATTTGAAATTAATGATTACTTGAGAACTGTAAAAAAATTGAGAATTTCTCCAATGCTTCTATTACTGCCTATATACAAAATTACTAAAAAGCTTATATAATGTCAACTTTGTATAACTTTCTAAATCTAATTCTCATTATAGAAAAAGGCGATTCTTCAACGACACAATCCGATCTCAAAGTGTAAAATTAAATACCCACCTCGGTAATTAACGCTGGCAAAACTTTCGCCGAGCTTCCGCGCGACTCACGCGCGCTCCGTTGTATATATAACTGCGTCGTCGTGCCTCAACACCGTAAATTTCCATCAGTGCGGATCATCAACTCGCATAAAAACAAACGCTCGCGCGATAATTATATCAAAGAGCAGCAGCAGTAGTACCGTAGTCATTTTCCGCTAAACTATATACATATACCTATACACATATACCGCGTACGCTGCCCTCTTCGTCCGAGAGTCGTCCCCTTCGCATAATCTGGAATCGCGCGCGGGCTCGCTCGCCGAGATCATTTATGACATTTAGAAACTCGTTAAAAACTTGAAGTAAGCGCGAGAGTGAGAGAGGGATGATATATATATATATACATATATATTCTGGTGGCCGTCGCTGCTGCTGCTGCCGCTGCCGCCAACGTTGAATCGGGATTATAAAAGTTTGATAAGGCGATAAATAATTATCCGCGAACTCATCGCGAGCGTGCGCCCGCCGAGATATCCGCTTCCCCCTTCCCCCTCTCTCTCTCTCTTCCTTCACGAGCGCGCACTTGTTCGCTTTAACTAACTTTTAAATTGTGCTTTACGCGACTCTTATAACCCATCGTCGAGTTTACCATCCTAATTTCTTATCTATTCACTTCTCTCTTGTTCGTTCCTCTTTCTCGCTCGCTCGCTTTAGCTCTTTCCCTTATACTTCGCTGCTGCTGCCCCCGTCGTCTCTCTTTCTCTCTGTCCTTGGCTCGTTCTCTTTCCACGTCTTTTATATATATATATATATATATATATATCTTCTTCTCATTTTAAAGCTATGTATTTCTCAATGTCAGCTTTTCTCTCGCCACTTTTCCTCCCGCGCCAAGCTTCTCAATTTGTTTACGTTCTATCTAGCTTCAGTTTTACAGCTCTCTCTCTCTCTTCCTTTATGTCCCGGAATGAAGTGTTTTCACTTGTTCAACATCCTACTTAAGGGTTTAATTAAAAATATATGAGTAACTGGCGCTTTATATTTCGTCATGAAGTTCGAGAATTTATCCGACAATTTTATCATCGTAATTTTTCCCCTTTTAATTATCCTTCGGTCGTGCTTCAATTCAACCGTATATCTATATTGTTTAATGAAATTAATGCACTAAATTAATCAACTGGGTTACTATAATTGAATTGCCTTCCTATCTCATTCCCTCAAATATCTTTAATTTATTCATACCCCGATATATAAATTCCTCGAATAATTTCCAACTCTCCCAGATTGAAAACTCTATAAAACAACCATCACACCTCGGAATAAGCTTCGTTATAACATACATCACCGCGAATCCTCTCCATCGCTAAAACTTGCAAAATCCTCCTCCGCGCGTTCGCGCGCGTCCTCCTCTCCTCTTTTTCCTCATTTAAACTAGTTCAAAAGACTCTGCCTCTTCCTCCTTCACCTCCATCTTTCTCCGCTCGGGCCAAGGATCACGTGCTCTCTCTCACTCTCTCTCTCTCTCTCTCTCTCTCTCTTTCGCCCAAACCCTCGCACCCTTAATCTCCCTTAACGCTGCACCTAGGATTCCGAAATTCGCGAGTGCGCCACTGCCGTCGCGCGCTCGCGCACCCTTAAAAGATGGGCGCCACCCCCGGCGAAGTTTCGGGGCGGAATTTGCACGCCTCGACGACTACGCCGCTGCTCCGTGCGCGGAAATTTCTCTACCCTTCGCTGACGTTTGCAGCGCTCGCGTATGTGCGTCGATATGCTGGGGAGTTTGCGACTTTCCAAGTAGGTACTTGGAGTTTGCCGATCGCATGGGTGGGGGGTGAGTAAGAGAGAGAGAGAGAGAGAGAGTGCAATATCCCCTTCGGCCTTTTCCGTATACGTGCGTGTGTGGATGGAAGGGGGTGGGGGAAGTTGGCGGGTTAAGTGATGGCTAATACTGCAAGAGGGGAACGTTGGAAAAATAAGCCATTACCCGCGGCCTGGAGTTTTTGCTGCCGCGTCTTCAGCACGATCGTAAAGTTCGGGGTGTATAGGGGTAGGCGTGCGTCAGACGCGCAGTACTAGTGTATAGTCGAGGTTTGTTAAGGGTCTTTCAAATTAAAAGAAGGTGTTTCCGACGTTAAAAAATCGCGGCGTAAAAATTTGATAGTGTGTGTATGTGCGTATATCAAATGAAATGCATTACAAAACGATCTGTGTAGATTTATCATTATTATTCATTCTAGGATTTAAAAATAAAACATATAATTGCAAACATAAAAAGTTCTGAAAGTTCTGACATATAAATATAGTTACAGGTTACATGTAGATTGTTAATGCTTTTTTTGGCATGTTTACAAGTGTGAATGAATTTTTCTGTGGATAAGTCTTAACATTTCTAAGTAAATTATCAACCTCAAACAATTTCTTTTTTATTTAATACAGTATTAATTTTACGAATTCCATTTTTACAAAAAAAAACCATTTAATACAATTGCAAATTCTAATGAATTCAAAGATGTCAGTACTAGTGTTGGATTTCAGGATCGATAATAAAAAAGCGAAAAAAAGCGAAAAATCAAGCACCGAAGTGCCAAAATAGAAGACGAGATAATAAGAAAGAGCACAATGAAATTCGTTGTCGGCAAAGAGCGAGCGAGTACGCGTGCGTTCGCGGAAAAGCCGAACCTCGCCGGTAGAAAATCATCGCACCGGTAATGGTCGCCATTGTCTGCCACTGCTGCCGCCACCACCGTCTCTAGTTCGTGCTAAAATGAGCGGGGGAAAGAGATAGAGATGCACCAAGTATAAGAGGAAGGGATAGGTATAAAGAGAAAAAAATGCTCCTTTTTTTTTTTTTTATTTAAAACGACAATTTTATCCGGTATTCGAAACGCTCGCGGCGCTGTTTTGGCTATATGTATTTTTTTTTTTAAATTTTCTGTTGTGTTACAGTTAGCGTAAAGGAGGAAGAGATGGAGGAGAGTATGCGTAAAGCGTACGCGATTCAACGGGGGATAAAGCGAGTTTTAGCTCTGGCAACTTTTGGCGTTAAATTGAGCGGAATATCCGGATTATATGTCCTTTAAATGAACTGCGAAAAGTTGATTTTAGCTGAAATTTACGCTCGGTTCTATTAAAATATTTTATGGTCTTAATATGGCTGTGTGTGTGCACGTGTGTGTGTATGTGTTATTATTATTTTGTTAACTGAATATATTGTTGGTAGAGTAATTTCGTGAACAAGCGATGAAGCAATTAAACCGCTATATATATATATATATATATAAGGTGTATATCGTTTGAAACTCATTACAGGATAACAAACGAAATTTCTTCGAATGTGTTTACATTAGCTGGGTTCACGTGAAATTTGTTCAAACGTGCGACTCTAATCTCCCCTTTGACGTATGGTTTCATTAACTAATTAATGACGTACGCCGATTTACATTCATAATCGCGTGGATGAAATGTTATTAATACACATGCTATTTAATCCGACTAATTCGCCTAACAAAATGTATAACGTTTGAGCGAAACTGATTATTCGAACCAACTGTATAAACTTTGATACCGTTTCTACTAAATACGTATATATTAACGACGGTAATGCCAACAGTAGTTACAATTACACGATTCGCACCCTATATAACCTCGAATCATAGAAAATACCATGGATAATGAACCTCGACATTTCGAGAAAGCAATTAAAAAAAAAAGCTCCTGTTAAAGCATAATAAACGAATCTTCGCACCCTCTTGCCGGTACATAAGCGCTTGCTCAAGCGGCCGCAATCCTTCAAGACACCGCGACTTTCTTTAATTAACTTGTGCCCGCATCTCGTCGTAATCAGCCGCATCAACGGAAGTAGAATGTGCATCTGACGCTCTCTTTATCTTTCTCTCTTTCTCGTGACGGCACGACAAAAAACTGGGAAAGCCTCGAGTCGAGAGCGCAAAAAATCAAGAGCTCGCCTAGAACGCGCGAGTGCGAGCTGAAATATATATATAAGATAGAGTTAGCGGCGCACTAGTGGCGTGTTTTTCGAGGTGTGATTCAAAAGAGCCTCCTTCCCTCTCCTCTCCTCTTTCTCTCTCGCCGCTGCGCTATCATCCCTGTGCCAGCGATGCGAGAACGAACAACTCTCGACCCTCTCGCGAATTGTTAGGAGGACAGAGATAAAGAGAGAGAGAGAGAGAGAGAGAGAGAGAGAGAGAGAGAGAGAGAGTGGGGAAGAGAGAGTGAGACAGCATGGAGTAGGATTATGCAGAACGATCCAGGCGCTGTAGAGAGAGAGAGAAAGAGTGAGAGGCAGAGTTGGACTTGTGTGTGCGTGTATGTATATAATACGCGCGTATATGTATATAACGCAACGAGCGAGAGAGAGGGAGAGAATTCTGCAGCCGGCGACGCGGTTGTGCCGGACAATTTATATGCTAATTTATATGCGCTTAATAACGATGTCCGACGGTGCTTACCGACACGCCTTTCGGCTGCTGCCACTGCTGCTGTCGCCGCCGCCGCTGGTGTTGGCGCCCTCCCCCTATCCGCTCCGGTTTAAATCGATGCGCGCCAAAACCGAGATGAATGAATTGTATATGTGTGTATATACATATACACGCATGGAAAGGGATAAAGTCGCTTGAGGTGAGGTTGATATAGGGTTTTACGCGAACTTGAGCGCTTGTGTGATCCCTCAAACTGTTAGCGTTAGGATATATAACTCACGTGCGACGACAGAACAGGACAGGAGAGAGAGAGAGAGAGAGAGAGAGGGAGAGAGAGAGTGAGAGCAAGTCCTTCAAAGTCTATTAATATCGAGTAAATTAATTTTGATGGCCAGAGTCTGGCGACGGTGACGACGGCAGCGGTGTGCGGAGGGATCCGTCTTGTTATGTCGCGCGTGTGTTGGGTTTAGCGAATTAGCCAAAGCTTCTTATGTATATACATCGCTGTCAAGGGATAGAGAGAGACAGAGAGAGAGAGAGAGAGAGAGAGAGAGAGAGAGAGAGAGAGAGAAAAGCGGAATAGGCTGAGGTTACTTTTGAGGAGTTGTAATTGGCTGGCTTCGTGATTAAATTAGTTTTGGCTGAGAGTAATGAGGAAAGAGTGGTGATTATGGGGATGGAGGATGAGAATATACATATATATACATATATATATATATAGCATGGTGCGCGTGCAAGGTGTTTCGTTCATGTATAATAATATAGGATGTAATATATTTTGGAAGTTCGCGTGTTGGCTGCATATTAAGGTACATAAATTATCGAGAATTATGACGCGGTAATATTTTGTTCAATGATGATCGCTAACTGATAAAAATTGGATCGTGGCTGATCCCGTGACAGTTTACATATTTACGAGGACTTCGTAATTCAGCAATATGATTATATTTTATCTTCAATCAAGTTTTTAAGTAGTTATGGCTGAAGTATAACGGTCATTAATGCGAAGACTACACTGATGCAGTTGGGGGTAATCACTACTCGCGTAAGTTGTCATTTTCAAGAAAATGGTATATATATATATATATATATATAGTATATATACGGTCATGTCAAGATATCGCGTAATTGTAGAAAAACGCAGCCGCTCGCGAAGTACACAAATACATCCTTGGGATTACTGTGGTGAGAGAGTTAATTTAAGGAGGGTAGCTTATAATCAGCATTAATCACGTGCTATAATGACGGATAAATGACACTTTTAGCTCGCCTCATTACAATATTTACCAGTCGCATCCTGTCGTTCAGCTACATTTGATCTTATACTATTATATTATTAGAATAATAATATAAACCAGGCGTTTGCCAGAGAGCATATTCCAAATTTCATCACGAGTCTCAAATAATTCGATTACCTCGCTAGCCCACCCACATAAATCATCAAACCATCAAGCCCACCAGACCTATAGCTGCACATATATACCGCACCGCAATTCCAAATAAGCGTGCGCGAGCGCGATGTAATCAAGAGTCGCGAACAAAGAGACAGAACGCGCTCGCTCTCTCTCTCTGGTAAGAGAGGAACACAGAGCAGCAGTAGCAGCAGCAGCAGCCCCGACGTCGACTCGCGCGTTCGTTATATACCAGGAGCAAAGCCCACCTCGTGCTCATTTCCATTCTCCTGCGCCCCGTTGTTACACACACACACATACACATATGTATACTCTCGCCTTTCTGTGTGTCGATACTCGCGTGCGCTGACACTGCATCCGTATGGGGGGGAAAAGCGTATATAGGCATCGAGGTGGAAGAGGAGGAGGCGCCACTTGGAAAATGCGGGCACGCGTGCGCGCGAGTGAGCGAGAGAGCGCAATTACGGTCCTGTAAACAAAAACTCCTTAATGGCTGAAATTTCCATTAATACCCTCGAGCTGCTGCTGCTGCTGCTGCTACTGCTGCTGTTCTGGCGGCTGCTGAGATTTTTCTTGCTCCGCGATCCTCCCGAGGCTGTGTAGTTATATGATGTCGGGGATGGGAAATGCAGTAGAGGAAAAGCGAGCGCGTGTGATGGTAGTGGTGAAGGTGCGGTTGGTTGAAGTGCATGAGGATGGCTGGGATTATGGTTGGGTATTGGATGGTTTTGTAAGGTATAGGGAAGACATGTGGGGGTCGTGGTTTTTGGATTTCGAGATTGTGATTTCGGTGGTTTTTGATGAATTGTTGATTAGGATGAGGACAGTGAAACGGAGGGCGTTGAAAAAAGATTTAATTTGTGCAGTTATTGATGCAATTACAATACAAATTATGACATTTTTATGAGTATGAATTGTTTATTAACACTGTTAATGTTATTGGTTTTGCTTGAAACATAAACAGATTTTGATGGTACATGATCATTAAATTATAATTTGAAAAAATTTTATATTACATCATTGAAATTCCTCGATTGCAATTATGATAAATAAATAGATAATCTTAAATAAATATTTTAAATATATGATACTTTACATAATGTTCACTTCGAATACTTTAAATACTTACATAACTTATCGCAATCTTAAATTTTTTTTTAATAAATAATTTTTCGTTTAGGCGCATACTTTATTAGAAAGGATTTTCTTGTAGTGATTAATTATATTGTATTGATTAATTGAAAACATTACGTACATTTGTTTTCGTTTTGTTGAAAACGCTGAAATTCCATTTTAATTATGCCGCCGAATGCAGTTGGAGAAATAACACCCGAAGCATTTGCGGTTTTTGCCCGTGACTCGTAAATATTGTCAACTGATTAAAATACCATCACGCATTAACAAATGGTTTTTAAATTAAGTGAATTATACGCGCAGTATTTTCCCAGATTCATCGAAAAAACAATTTTGAACAATAAATTATTACTTCGTACCAAAATTTCATTTTAATTTTCTTGTCGATAATTGATACGCAATTAATCTTAAAAAATACACTCTAAAAAGTAAATTAAAGTTGTACGTTCTTTAGTATTAAATTTAGTTTAGTTTAAATAAGTTTTTTAAGATATGTTTCTATTTCTAATTACAATTTTAAAAACAAATCTAACACTTCATTTTTTAAACCATCTGACACGTATATCGATACAAAATTTATAAAACGCTTTTTTTCTGTCCAGTATTTAGTCGAATGCATCGACGTGCAAAAAAAAAAATATTTGTCGAATACGTCGATAGAAAAGCAGCAAACGCGCCGAGCTACCCATAGTAGATTCTTTGATCAAACCTCAGCGCATGTATAAAAAAAAAAGCGTTTCAATGAATTGGTCTTTCAATAAATTGTCTTTTTATTTGATTTTCCTTCTGCTATTCAAGCGTAGAAATTTTATTGGATTCATCGAACGTTTAATAACAAATCATTTTATTTAAAATTCCTTCCTACGTCTGTATATACAATAACTCTCAATAACAATTATTGAAAATTTTATTTGAAATTCAAAAATTTGAAAATGGAATTTCCATGTACATTTGACTTCTTATATCACTAAATTACGTATATAATCGCCTGTATTATAAGCATACATGTACCCCTAGAAAATTATACACACAAAGTTAGATAAAAAAGAACCTGAGTAAATAAAACTAAGATTGATCGCCGACAAGCTATCAAAAATCTTTAACCCTTACAAACTGTCATATCAGCTATTCAGCGATCCGATCTCCTTGTAAATATCCATCATCGCCCTAAACGATACAAGATAACCCAAACCTGACATACTTACACATATACACGCCACTACTCCCCCCTAAAAGAATCAATAATTCACCCAGCGTTCCTAATGATTTCACACACCGAGCCCGCCTTCCTCACTCAGCCAATAATAATTATCCAATTACCCGCAGCACATAAAAAGCGCGCCCGCACTCGCCCCACCGAAATCGATATATACAGACGATCGAGTGGTGTGGGCCATCGATCGATTAACCCATTCGAGGCGTTGCCAAGCGTCGCACGTTATATCGTTTCGCGAGGACCACCCGGTAGGCGAGAACCTCGCTCGTACGTCATCGAAGATTCTCTCCCTCGTTTACTCTCTCCCTCTCTGGCCGCGGCTCAAAGCGAGAGGGAACTGGTTGCTCTCCTCTTTCTCTCTCTTGCTCTCTGGCGTTCTCTTTCTCCTATATACTCATTCATCGCGTCGGCCTCGTTTCTCTCTCTCTCTCTCTCTCTTGCTCGTTCTCCCTCCCGCGCTGTAGCCGCCTCTACCTATCTCGTCTGTGCGACAATGGTGTCGGGTGCACTTATTAGCCGATCTTTCCTCATTCTTTTTTATTCCGTTCGGTGATGTTCTGTTTTTATACATGTTGGGATTTTGTTTTGCTTAAGTTTGCGTAATTGAATGTGAGGACAGTATATATTATGAGTGAATTGGCAGGTGAAATGAGGAAATTATCGAGCTTTATTTTATGGTTAATTATACTACATTTTAAGAAAGAATTGCGGCTTTCATATTCTAACTTGAATTGTATAACTGAATGTTTATTAAAAATTTCTTTTTCTGAGAAAACAAAAGGGTAGTTGTTATATTTGATGATATTGACATTAATGACCATATGCTTTCTAAACTTATTTATCACCACAGAAATATTTAAACGAGTAAATAAAGAACTCATTTTTTTAAATTTGTCTTTCGACCATCTAATTTCTTTCAAATCATTTTCAATGACTCTACAACAATTTAGACTAATGCTCAAAAATTCACCATCACATCTCCATCATCACGCTCTCTCTTTCTCTCTTTATCTCTCCTGTACGTCCTCGAACATTCTCCTCTCATCTCCTTCTTTTCCCCGCTCCCTCACTCCTCATCCCACACATACCGAGGCAGTCCGGTTCGTTCGCCCCGATAAATAGAGGCGCGCGTCGCGTTAATTCGGACACCCAGGCTATATTAATTCGAAATGGCTCTCTCTCTCTCTCTCTCACTCACTCGCTCGTACACTGCGGGCGCCTCACTTTATCTGTCTGTGTGCAGCAAGCGAGCAAGC
This sequence comes from Torymus texanus, assembly GCA_036873485.1. Taxonomy (NCBI): domain Eukaryota; kingdom Metazoa; phylum Arthropoda; class Insecta; order Hymenoptera; family Torymidae; genus Torymus; species Torymus texanus. The sequence continues at coordinate 5,346,307 of JAYJLV010000011.1, forward strand.
GAGGGCCGCCGTCGACTACAAATTGGGGCTCGTATCGTACGTCATAAATCGATTGCGCGATGACTAACGCCGGCAGATTAACGGCACGCGTGACAAGGAACTCGCACCGACGTTTCTCTCGTGCCTGCGTCTCTCGTTCTCTCTCTCCCTACTCTCGTGTGCCTATATGTATTTGTCTGTGTATATGTAGGCATGAATGTATATATACACGCTTCACGCAGCTTCTTCTTTATCGCTATCTCGCCGCGAGAATAATTGGCTACGATTTATCGATTATATAGCGCGCCGCGCTCGTTATCGTGTACACGCGTTCGAGCACGTGTTGACTTTTAATCGAGGGCGTGCAGAGGAGAGAGAGACAGAGAAAGAGAAAGAGAGGGAGAGAGAAAGAGTTGCGGTCGGCGCCTCGTGAGTTGCCAGTACATGTGTTTTAATAAAATGTGTGAAATGGCCGCTATTTATTATTAAGCATATTTAAAAGGAACTCATTTGTTTTCTCAATTATTCATAGTTTGTTAAATGATATTGTATCACGATGAATTTAAACAAGCCAATCCTTTCAGTTTTTTGCAACTTTATTCAATTAATAAATCACAACAAAAGATCCACAATTTCGACATTACTATTCAGAAAATTACAGTAATTCCGGTATATGTGTATCTTATTCAACCACGTGCACAATCGTATACAGCATTACAGTGAAAACCGGGAGAACGGAAGCTACCGGGTGCGTCTCTCTTTTTCTTTCTTTTGGTTGCGGCCTCCCGCAGGCGACGACTGGTCCGGGAGAATTTATTGGGTAACGAGTAGCGGCGAATAAAATGCCGGTAAAACTCGAGCCTGAGATGGGATTAGGCAGTGCGAGGCGGCGCTCGAATATATTATATAGCGCGCGAGGGTATAAGGTGGCGAGCATGCGCACGCGTGTCTTCGTTTTGTCTCCTTTCCTCGGTTCTCCGTTTCGTATTCCTTCGAAGGTATCGGTATCTTTTATATTTAGAGCTTTCTTTTTTTCTTTTTCTTTCTTCAAGCCGGTCTTTTACTCATGTTCTTTTTTTTTTTATAAATATAGCTTTCGATAAGTTACTAAATTTTCGATCAGGGTTATAATGTCGCGGTTATAAAAGAGATACCGGTCAAGCTGCTGAATTTTATGTGACGTTTAGTGCGTTATTTTAGGTAGATGTTATTAGCTTTTATCGACGAGTAAGATTGGCGTTTATTACTCGTATTCCCGATTAAAAAAGATTTATAAAATATAAATTTAGATTGCAGGTAGATTTACAGTGGTAAAACCGATAGGAAAGTAATTTAATCATTTATATATATTTGATGGTTTTATTATTTCCATATTTTCGTACGTATATATTTAAATTTACCGCGTTGATATCGATATTTTTAAATTAACTCGTAACAGCATACTCGACGTTGTACCTCAATCCTTATATATATATGTGAATAAAATTTAATCACATGTTATATAGTTACTAATCAGTATGCGACCCTTATAATACCCCTTTTCAACTAAAAACCATATTCAATAACCTACTCAAAATTCACAAGCCCGCAGCCGGACGTCGCGCAACTTTCTCGTATAATACATAAACTTATTAAAAAAAAATACGCGTCGTTACCGTAACACATTAACCAACACAACGTCGCGCTGCCCTACCACACCCCCAGCACACATTATATACGCATCCCCTCCGTCCTCTCCGCTTCACGACCCTTCTTTGTTTCTCCTTCTCTCTCTCTCACTCTCTCTCTCTTCTGCCTGCACTCTACACTCACACATCTACACATCACCTACACGCGCACGCTTGAGATAAAGCCAGGCGCCGGGCTACAGCAGCCGCAGGATCCGGCCTCGCCTCCCGCGTGTACGTGAGATGTGTTTTGTTTAGGTTCGATAAATTTTCCTCCTCCCGAGAACAAGAGCGAGAGAGAGCGAGAGAGAGAGAGAGAGAGAGAGAGAGAGAGAGAACATTAGCGACGCGGCGCGCGCGGAGTTAATGTCGCGGAAAAGGACTCGGTAATCCGCTTGTGGTCCGGGCGACGATTTCGCTGCCGAACACGCGCGGAAAGAGAGAGAGAGAGTGTGTGTGTGAGAGAGAGAGAGATAGAGAGAGACGTACACACGTATATGTACGTGAGCGTGCATGACTGTGTGCAAGTGTATATATACGGCTGTGTGTAAAGTACAGGGCTCGAAGTGGACGCGCTAGCGAACGGGTTCTAAAGTTACTTAGTATGGAGCGCGCCCGGGAAGATTAGTGTGTTCTTGGGGGGCGAGGAGGGAGAAGGAGGAGGAGGAGGAGGAGGAGGAGGAAGGGCTTTTCGTGAAGCACGCCCGGGCGCACGGACGGAAGAAAAAGGCGGATCAGAGACACGAGAGCACTTTGTTCCGTAATTCCCGGCTGAGGGCGTTTATTTCGACCGTGGTTTCGAGTTATTGCGCGCGCGCGTGTGTGGTGGGAGAGAGAGAGAGAGAGAGAGAGAGAGAGTGAGAGAGAGAGAGAGAGAGACAGCAAGAGCTTCTTTTTCCGACGCTGTTGAGTGTGCTTTACATGTGGGTTTTTAGGTAAGGAGGGACGAATGAGACACAGAGGTTTAATTGGAATTTAAGTATCTGCTTTATTTGTTCAATATATAGCTGTTGTTTTTTCGGGAGTATAGATCAATGAGAGATTTATTTGAATAGTATTGGGTGTATACCATTTTCTTCGAATAAAATTTTATTTCAGTGTGTGTGTATATATATATATATATATATATGTGTGTGTGTATGTATACCTTTGTACAAATAGTTTGTATACATATTTTATTACCGCGTGCATACAACAAGGATATTCGATAATCGTTATTTCGCCATTCCCATATAGTGAATTCCGTAACGTATACATATTGTACCGACCAAACCTGACAGTTTTATTTATGTTACAATAAGCAGCTTACGTAAATCTGCTCTGATTTATGGCGCAGCATAATGTAACATAACGCGTGCACATATCTGGTATACATATAGATACATGTGTATACGTATATACCTAAATTTCCTATCGGCCGCGTAATTGCATCTTACAACAATTGCACCCGATGCCATTAAGCGCGATATAATCGCTTAATCGTCTTATTATCGGTTAAATGTATGTTTACGAATCCTCGACTGCGCGCAGCACTCTAAAGTACAGACAGTTATTATATGATTTCGCGAAGAGACAACAAACTCATGCGTGCTGATCCTGGAAGTAGAGTTAGCGACAGCAGCCGCTCCTTTTCTTTCGTGCCGCGCTTTAACGTCGCCGTAAAAATCGTGGCGGCGGAGGCTAAGTAAGGCGCGGCCTCTCGTACGGTGAGACATTTTTATTACGGGGAATGAGCACTGGAGAGACATCGTTCTTACTAGGGTTATGAAAATTTAACACCGCCACGATGCTCTCGCGTTACTCATCTCTTGCTCTCTTTCTCGCCCGTGCGTCGCAGCCCTCCTTATCTCCTTCTCTGTTCCTCGTTATTCTTTAATCTCTGCGTCTTTTCTTTCGCAATTTTTTCCATACCATACACTCGTGTTATTTCGTTCCGTTTTATTATATAGTTAGGGAATTCCCTATTATTACTTATTGTTTATGATAATTTTCTAAGAACAATACAATTTGTGTATGTAAATATCTACTTTTACTTATATAGTTACAGTTAATAAGTTTTTGCTATAATAAAATAGTTTTAAACTATCCATACACACTTGAGTTACCTTCTTTATTCCGAATCTAGTTTGATAATCGGTTAATATAAAGCTCAATGAATTCGTCTCTATCTCATTTTTACTTTGTCCAACTCACTTATCTTCCCGTATGTCGCCAGTGACGTCGTCGTCTTCCTCGCTTTGTCTTCGTCTTTCTCTCCTTCTCCCTTTCTCTTTTCTCCCCATCTATTTCTCTTCGGTTCTCCCTCTTGTTCTCTCTCTCTTTCTCTCGGTCTCTCGTAACCCTTTTTACTCTTCCTCTCTTTATTCGACCCCTTTCGAGCGACTAAGCGACTCAAAAGCCCCTTTGATGTAGGCATTCGCGCGTTTCCTCGCGCAATTTGCCAGTTTATTAACCAAAGTCGCTCATGGTATCCATAACCCATGGTGGCGTAGGGGCAGTTCTCTTCAAGTCTTTCTATCCCTTTCTGTAATCGACAGCGGCGGAATTTAGTTATTCGGGTAATTATTATCACTCCCTGGTCGGTAAGTAATTTATTCGTTCATCCTTTAAGCTGGAATCATAAGTCATTCGAAATTTTATATCAAAGCTGCATCATTTGTTTTATTATTAATTTATAGAGTTTACCGTCAAGAGAAGCTATTTATTTGTGTGCTTAATCCAAAAGACTCCTTAAATTATATTTAAATCAGTATGGTACTTATTAGATAAGCGATGGAAGGTCCTTCTAATGGTAGCATTTGGTTATACACGTGCGCTTAAACCATTCATTTAAGCTTTGCGACAAAATGAAGATATAAATTTTGCTTTTAGTAATACCTCAGTTGCTTACAAATGTAAATACTCTTATCCTTTCTACATCGTATATCAAAAGTGCAGTCTAATCCTCGGAAAGACGATTGTGTTATAAATAATACAAAATTATATTGTCATCACTTAACAAGAATTTTTGTTAAAGTACTAAAAATTTATTAAAAAAAAATAAAACAATACTTAATCTGTATTAATCTCTTAGAAAATAGTTCCAAGTTCTGTCGACAAAACAAAACCTAAAGAAATTACAAGCATCCTTAAAAAGATATACATTTCCGCAACCGAATCCTCGATGATCGTTTGCGCTCTCGCAATAAACCAATTCACACTTGCACACGCTTGCACACCGCTTCCGTTCTCGCGTATATATACGCAGGCGGATCGCATATATATAAGCCGTAATCCATTTCCAGCTGGCGTTATATTACAACCGGTAAAGCCGTGCGCTCTCTCGCCTCATTGTAATCTCTCTCTCTCTCTCTCTCTCTCTCTCCCTACATCCGTCTCTCTTGCACGCGTGAAAATCCGCGCGAACGCAGCGCTCACGATCGCTGCTCGCGAAAAAGAGGATGTTTGCGAAGCCTAATCCCTACCGTGCGTTTATATAGCCGCAAACGTGCGTGAGTTTACGTATTTATGGCCGCCGCCGCCGCCGTTGCGCTTGTGCATTATGTGCGCACGTCCAGGTGGTGTTGACGGTATACGCGCGATGAAAAAGGTGTTGCGCGGCATAAACTTTGCCGACGAGATTTATCATAAATTTATGGATGAGTCGCGAACGCGTTCTGTGTGTGTGTGTGTGTGTGTGTGTATATATATATATATATATATATATATATATATACATACACACACACACATGCAAAAAGTATGCGAGGGAGTCGAGTGAAGCTGGCATGTATGTGTGTATATATATGCAAGTGTAGGTATAGTCCCCTGCGGGCTAGTTTGGATGAATCGTTTTAGAGGCGGGACGTCGAGTTCGCTCTCGAGTTGTTTTATGTTTCGTGCGCGTGCCATTTTATTTATTTGCGTAATGTGTCGCGCTACTCTGCCGTTGTCAAGTGTGTATATATATATGTGCGATAGCGAGAGGTGAAAAATTGAGGAGGTCGATGTTTTGCTCGTTAAGTTTTACTTATTACCGCGGGGGGAAAGTTGCGCGCGACGCGTCGTGAGTTGTAAATTTTTTACGGCTGAAACGCGACTTTTTCAAACATGCGCTGTTAGTTTGAGTGGATAAACTCATTTATCTCGCCGTGACTTTCATTTGATACTGTGAAAAATAATTAATTGTCCGCTGGGCGATGAAACAGTATATATATGTGCATTTTCTGAACTTGGGTAAAATATGCGTTTTGTTCAACTCTTCCGTACTATATATACCCTTAATTCATCAGTAAAATACACATTTTCAAACATACATACAAATCATACAGACCGTACTTGTATATAGACGGTATATCACGTTTACGAATCCGTAATAAAGATGATGTTGCCGCGTGGAGTCAGGTACGAGTCTCTCTCGGCTTTGGGATGAGAAAAACGTGGCACGAGAATAAGCCCTTTTTGCGTATGCAATCAGTTCGCGGTCGTGGGTATAAGACGTTCAAGCGCACGCGCGCGAATGAGTTTGATGAACTCGAAAGGATGAAGAAGGTTGGCGCTCGTCTGAATTTACCTTCCTGTTCCCACAAAGTTGCGCGAGCGCGGAAATCGAGGGACACGTCGAATCTGTCGGTGGAGAAGCACTTTGCGTATGGTTTGATGACTGATTACATCGCTTTTTATAACTGTGGTCTTTAGAGTTCTTGGTAGTTGGTAATGGGGGGGCTTAAGGAGTAAATGAAAGGAATTATGTAAGTTTTTAAGATTGAGCTAACATGTATTATAATTACAATTTGTATATGCATGTCGTCCAAATTGTAACTACGTTCGCATTTATTAGTACATTTATACCTTGAATTTTTTTATAAAAAAGTCTACTATACATATACTAGAAATGAAAATCAATTCTTTCGATAAACAAAAGAAGAATTGGAAAGCTATAGAAATAAACAAATAGCAAGTAGAAATCGCCATTCGTAGTAAGTCTTTTCGTAGAATGTTAGTTGGTTCGAATCAATATCAATAAATCGTTTATAGGTTTTTACAACATGGTAAAACGGATGTGCTAGTATGGATTTCTTATAAAACAGATAGACCAATATTCTATATGTAAGCTTTATTTTTACTTTTACAGAAATAACTTTGTAACGATGAAAATGTTCGAAGCTCCGACATCGCGACTTTCAGTAGTTATTCCAACTTTTTAAACAACGATTTATCAATAATAAAATTTTGCTATATTCAATTTTCCTCAAATCTATTCTCCACCAACATACATGAAATTTTAATAATCGTATTGAACATCTCACACGGAAAGAAATTCTCTAGTAAATTTTACAAGATACTATTGTAAATTCTCTCACAGACTGCTTATCTGACAAATTTTTTTTTACTATGTACTATTGTAATTTTTTTCAAGGAACCTACGAATTTTTCTAAGAAACATATGATTTTTTTTTAAGGAACCTACGAATTTTTCTAAAAATTCTTGTAAAAATACCAATATGGGCAGTCTATGAGAGAATTACAATAGTACCTTGTAAAATTTACTAAAGAATTTCTCTCCGTGCACTAGCTACACTAAAAATAGCCCTACCTATCGCCAAGAATAACCGCCAATTTTCCATCACACTTCGACATACATTCCCTTCTACCTATCCCTCACCACACCATCTTGTACCACGTCAGTCATCCCGTCTCTCGACGCTTACATCCCCCAAAGCACCTCGCGCGCATATTATATCCACACACCACCACCAAAATCAATTTCTCTTCCCTTGTTGTACGCTCGCTTACACGCAAGAGGAAACGTTTGTTTATCGATATACCATCAGACTTATATCCGCTGCGGTAAAGTACAAAGGTCAAGATGCTCGTGCACGCGCGGGAGGGATAGCTTTGACGAAGAGGGGAGAAACCGCGCGAACCCCTATCTCTCTATACGGCTGCGCTTGATTTAGAGCGACCAGTGCGAGAAGTACGCGGGTTTGATACTTACTCGCCGTGTGGTATGGTATATATATATATAGCTGCTCTGCGAGTGAACGCGAGAGCAAAAATGTAAGAGAAGAGAGAGAGAGAGAGTACACGGCGCAAGAGAGCTGCAGGTCCGGTCCCACGATGATCTCCGAACGATAACCCACTGACACGACAGCGCCGTATAGCCGCAACCGTGATCGTGAATCCTGCTCGCCGCTGAGAGAGTAAGGTTGGTTGGTGAGTGTTTATACGTGTGCTGGTCGCCGGAGAGAAGAGCCGGAGATGGTCGAGAGAGAAAAGAGATGAAGAGAGGAGCGCGGGAAAGAGGGAAATTGAGAGGAGAGCGGTTTGGGGGTTTAAAAGAAGTGTACAGATAAAAAATGTATATGGTTTTTTCTTATTATATGGAGTTATTTAATACATATATATATATTATAAAATTACAACGTTAATATAATAATATCATTGAAGCACGAACATTATTTAAAGTTACAATATAAGAAAATATAATCCCATTCACAGAGTGTTGTATTGAAGGTTTTTCTATTCGCCGGTTTTACAAAGCGTTGAGACTATAAATAACATAAACGCACATACACATATCAAAGCAGCGGGAAACACACGAACCGCCTATCGTACAAACCAAAAAGCTCAAAAGGATTCCACAGAGAGCAAGAGCTAGAGAGAGAAAAAGAGAGAGAGGAAACAACCTCGACGAGCTCCGGTGCGCGATACCTGCGGCGGTGCAAACTTTACGGCCCACGTGGTATATACTATATATACGTGATCCCTGACCTATCAGCCCTCGCGGCTCTTATCTGTCGCTTCGATGAAAGCCCCTTGCGCCGTGCGCGCGACAACGATTTCCGGCTGCGGATATCGGCATGACCCTCGCTTCGATGACTTCTCGATGTGTGTGTGTATCTGTGTAAAAGCCTTTGAGCGCGCAAGCGGTGAGCGTCTTTTTTTTTTCTCAGCTGCACGGCACTGGTCTTTTTAAGGCTTATCCAAGAGGCGGATCTGCGGTTCCGTCGGCGTTAATCACACTGATGTTTAGTGCCCGCACGTGCGAGTCGCCTTATTAGGTTTTGCGTTTTTTCGGCGGCGAAATCTCGCCGAGAGGTGGATGGAAAGCTCGGGCTCTGGAAGAGTTATTGGTGCTGGATGGTGTTGTATTTTAAAATTTTCTTTGTTTCTTTAGTGAATTCTATGTGAAGATCTTACTTTAATTTTTATACATTTTAAGCAAGATAAATATATATGTAAGTTATTAAGAATTTTCAAGAGATTGAATCGTTTACGTTTTATGATCGTTAATGATTTTGCCATTCATAATAATTTCAATAAATAATTTAAATTTATTCCATAACAGTCGAGGAAATAGTTTCCCATAAAATTATACACTTCTAAAAGGTTCTCGATCCCTATATAATAACCCATAGCACACTATTATCCGGCATTTAAAAGACACTATCTCACGCGAGCATTAAACGTCGCCGAAACAATTTACAACCATAAACCCATAACTTCGACTGCTACTCTCTCTCTCTCTCTTTCTCTTTTTTTTTTCCTTTACTCTCTCTTCTGTTTATCACTCGTCGTGGCACGCGCGCTCAATTCAATAACCCCAACACACCTGATAATCCAATGAAACACGAGCCATGCGCAAGCAAAAAACTCCCTTACTCGCGGCACTGGCGCACTAAAGACAAAGTTGTAAAAGCAGCGAGCGAGCGAGCGCGTGCAGGCGCAGTAAATCGCGAACACGAGAGCGTTCGCTTGCTCGCTCGCTCGCGCGTCTGTCAAAGTGCCACTTAACGGGCCTCTTAACGACCTTGAAATCCGCAAAAAGCCACCTTAAAAATCGTTCCCTCTCTCTCTCTCTCTTTTTCTCTCGTGTATTTACATATCAGCTACGTTACACTGCGCGCGATCCACTGCTGCCGTACGGCCATCCGCGAGACCGTAAATACACGCGTGTATACATTTACGGCTCTATCTCTCACTCAGACTCTCGTCGTGTAATAAAGCCGGCTGCTGCTGCTGCTGCTGCTTCTTCTTCTTCATATCCTCAGGCGCGATTCGCCCGAGCGAGCGAGTGCCCGTGTAAACATCTGTTTTTCTGCCGGGTGGCAGCGCGCGGGGCGTGAAATGAACGAGAGAGACAGAGAGAGAGAAAGAGAAAGACAAAGGTCTCGCGCGAATTGTCGAGTCTCGCATCTCGGACAGAGATATACTCTGTTTGAAAGTTGCAATTGAATTAGCGCATCTCTCGATGGAGCAAAACTTATTGCAGAATGTGCATTGGAGGAAATGTATATTTAATGTTTATATAACTTTATTTGTTTTGTTGGAAGACAATTAGAAAATTGTATTGTTTTCTCATCATGTTGTCTCATCATAATTAATTACTTTTCTGACACTCTAATTACTTTTCTAATGCTCCAATTTTCTCTTACTAACCTTTTAGAAAATTCATTTCAGTGCCTTTTCAGGAACATATGTACATCAGCTCTACATGTTCTTCACACACCACACATGAGAATAAGCTTGCACTCTATCCACACCTCACCTTGCCAACATCCAATCGAGCCATCGTACCTCGGACCCATCACTTTCATACATATACCCTCCTCCCAACAAACGAGACACACTCGGCGAAAGGCCTGAGAGTGAAGATAGAGAAAGAATCGCTCTCGGATCGACGAACTCCCATCACCCATACCCTCACGTAAACACATACGTATACAACGTCGGTCAGGTAGGTTATCGTTTACATTCGCCGCGCCTTGTAATAATCTTGCCCCGCGGCTCTAATCTTCCTGCCCTGAGGGCGTCGGCCGTCGCTGCTGCAGCGACAAAAGCGTGAGTACTTCACCGACGCAGCTTTGATGCACTTTCCCCTTCCCTTGCCACAGCCTTATTCTGCGAATAGAAACGCGTGCGCGCATCGTTTCTCTCTCTCTCTCTCTCTCTTTCTCTCTTTCATTTTGTTCGCAGGGTGCCGCGTGGATATCATGGAAATGGCTGATCCCTTTTCCGTCTCCCTTACTCTCACTGCAGCTAGTAGCCGAGGCCACCTATGAGTACGGGTGGCGCGCCTCGATGCGGATCGAAGGAGATTGCTCGTCGAAGCGGCTCGCTCTGCTGCAGCGCAGGCGGCTCGATTGGATGGCTGGTTCTCCATCTCTTTCCCTCTAGCACGTGCAAACGTTACTTCTTCTTTTTTTTTCGTCGTCGCGGTTTTCCTTTTGCCGCTGTGCAACCGCGTCGGCTTTAGCAGAGTAAGAGAGAGAGAGAGAGAGAAGAAGAGAGCTGCCTTAATTACTGCCTTTGATGATCGTTGATTTAATTTTTCTGTCTTTGTTTGGGGAGTAAGAGAGAGAGAGGATGAGGATTGGTAGATGAGGATTCGAGCCAGTGCCGGGTGTAGTAGTATAGCAGCAGCTGCGATTGTTTTCATAGCGCGATGATTATCGTTTGTAGGCGATGGCAGATGAGGGATTTTTTTTTTTTTCAACGAGGCAGAGCGAGAAAGAGAGAGAGAGATTTATGCTATATATAGTCACAAATGCGTCGACCATTGCAATTCCGATTTTTTGCGAAATCGTAAACTCTTTAATTTGCACACTATTTGACTTTGTTAAATGCCGTTTTTTTTTTGGTCGGAGATTGCAGAAAAGTTTAATTTGACCGACGGTGAAATAGAATACTTTGATGAAGTATCGGACGCCGGTTAGACTGTCTCTCTCTCTCTCTTTCTCTCTCTCTCTCTCTCTCTCTCTCTCTCTCTCTCTCTCTCTGTCTCTCCTGTGTTTTCATCGATTTACAGATATTCCGCGAGCGCACTCGTTTCGGTTTTTCCGACAAGCAAGCTGAAAAAGTATTGCGCAGCGCTCAAAGCCGGAAAATACGAAAGGCGTGAAAAACGTTGTCAGAGTATATAGCAGGTGTTTTTCATTTCAAAAGTAAATGACACATAAGCTATAGTGAAAAGCATTAATTTCGCCTGTATATTTTATCCGTTATATTTCAATTATTACAAAATAAACAAACATTTTTACGCAGCGTTAGGTAAAAAGTATAAACTGCGTAAAAACTCCTTCCCCTTGTCCATAAATTAAATCCCTTCGTACAAAGACACGGCACGTCGTTGAACTTTCGTCGTGGTAAAAAAAGAGCACACCAAGGCTCAAACAAGAGCATTGATCCAAACAAACTCATTACGCAAATACCTCGGCCACGCAACTCAATCAACTGCCCCGCCTCTATCCCTCTCTCTCTCTCTCTTTCTCTTTCTCTCCCTTAATCCCGGCCGCTACCACCGCACGCAACTCAATACCGTCGACCTACCCCCCTATATAACACACTACTGCAACCTTTCTCTCTCTTTCTCTTTCTCTGCGCCATTCCTCTCCGCGCGCTAATCGAAGGGGCTGGTAACTCTCGCTCTTGCTGCTGCTACTACTACTGCGCAGCATGCGGGTATCTTCGATTACGCGCAGCCTATAGCGTTCCTACACACGTATGAGTGTATCGAGGTCAGCAACGTAGGCTCACGCACTATACTCACACGATGCGCTCTTTCCAAACACGGTTTATGCGTATGTATGTATATATGTATAGGTGGTATACTACGTCTATATATACGACCGGCTCTAATGTAGCGAACGAGACGTACTAATTGTCCTCCGCTGCATGCGCCGTGTAAGCGCGCGCATCCTCTAGCCGTGTACTGCAGAGGTCGAGGGAGGGGGTGAGAGAGAGAGAGAGAGAGAGAGAGAGAGAGAGAGAGGATATCCCTTCGGCCAAGTAGCTGATCAATTCCTAATGGGATCAAGCCACTCTCGGATCACATCCGCCTGGACTTGTGCTCGCGCCCTGTTGCCCGGGGTTAACGGGTTATAGGCTTATCCCTGGCGAGCACAAGCGCGATCGCTTCGTTCTTGGTAATGGATGCTAATTGCTTACCAAGTGGGTGGGGGGGATATGGCGATGGTCAGTGAAGAAAAAGGTGCTGGGAAGTGAATTATCTGAGATGCCGAAGAAAGAAAAGGGGTTGCGATTGAACTAAACGAGTATGTTTTAATGTGTCGTTTGGAAAATGTAAAAGGTGGTGATATGGGAAGTGAATTAAATATAGGAAATTCACTTACTTTGCAAATATTTCAACTATTGAAAGCAGTTATTTTTGTAAATAAAGTTGGGAAAACGGAAACGGTTGAAGTATAGCCTGAATTTCAAATTGAGAGCAGCAGCTTCTATTTCGAAGTAATACTTTGAAGGAAGTTCGGTAACACTTCTACGAAAATGATTAAGTAACGCGATTAACCTTGTTTCAGCATCCATTAGGAATTCTAATGTAATTTAACAGTCGAGATATTTTAATTAAACTATATCGTAATTGTAAATTTAACTGACACCTATGTGTAAAAATAGTTTATTCAACATTACATTCATGTAATCAATTCTATATGTTACACTAAAATTGATTAGACTAGAAATTGTCTCAATTCAATCAAAATAGAAGATAAATATCAAGCACGAATGTGTCATATTTATCACGTATAGATGCAGCCTCTCCCAATAACATCATACCCGCGAACCCGTCCAATTTACCGACTGAAATCTCTAACAGGCCGAGAAGAAAAATAATAACAGTCCATAACAGACGCACTTATGGTTTTGCGCCCTCGGCGAGAAACTCGCACTGCGGCGGTGGCGGCGGCACAGCGAAAGACGAACACTGCTACATGAACGGAGAGAGAGAGAGAGAGAGAGAGAGAGAGAGAGAGAGAGAGAGAGAGAGAGAGAGAGAGAGAGAGAGAGAGAGA
>JAYJLV010000011.1:5359844-5390484 GCA_036873485.1 Torymus texanus
CGGGGCTCATTAAAAAAATCTTCGCGCGCTTGCTCGTCAGAGAGAGAGAGAGAGAGAGAGAGAGAGAGAGAGAGAGAGAGAGAGAGAGAGAGAGAGAGAGAGAGATTGAGCGAAAGGCTCATTAGCCCTTCACGCGCGTGCGCATCTTTTTACGCGTGCGCGCGCTTGCGGGCCTGATTGATGGCCGATTGACAGGTTGCCGGTCATCGTATGCTCGAGAAAGTCAAACTTCGTGCTTCGTAAGTATCGAGTGAATCTCGCGAATTTTTGGGAATACAGAGTTTAGAGAACAAGCGATTGGTTTTCACTAGCTGTCTGTATCCGAATGGAACGTTTTACCTAGTATTTGTTTGTACGAATTTTTAATTTATGTATTCCACTCTGCTGTGTGGATTTATGATTTGTTATTTTCGAAACATGGACTATTTTGCAGAGATTTATTTCTCTACTAATACTTTTATTTGATTATCTCCGATATACGTATAACCGTATTCCTTTAGTCTACCAATTTTTCTTTCCTATTACAGTCGTTTGTCTGGTCTCCTTCTTGTCGCATATTCATTTTCTTGAAAAGCTCGCCCATTGCTCGTGTGAGAGAAGTGGTTTGCACGCATTTCATCGTGCATCAGTAATGCGTGCGCGCAACGCTCGTCTGAGCGATGGGAACGCGTATATATATATATATGTATGTGGCACTTTAGTCTGCGTGAATAATATTTTCGCGGGTATGCGCAGCGCTTTAGTTGATTGGAATGATTGTACAACGTTTGCGCGTGAACACCGAGCACACAAGAGTGAGTAACGCGCGTGTTATGTTTATTGTGCACTTTACAGAATTATGTCTATTTAACGTGAGTCATTGCATTGCATTGATTGACTCAGCTGTTAATTTGACAAATTAATTTCTTTGTTAAACGGGTAATCAATTATTCTATTGTCAAGTATATAAACGTCCTATCAAACAAAGGATTTCAGAAATTATATATTGAAATAATTTTTTCCGCATTATAAAGAACCACATGTTTATTTTTACGAGTTTAAAAAGTATATATTTGCAGCAGTTGCAGTATTAAATTTCTCGTTTAAAATAACTGCAGGACTACCGGGTAGATAAAATCTTACAAAACGCTCGTCGTACACTACTCGCCACCATTCACCAGCATATCTCCAAATCAATCTAGACCGCGATCCCTTAATTAGCACATCATAACGAGTATCTGTCTCTCCCTCCCTCTCTCTCTCCCTCTCTCTCTCTCTCTCTCTCTTGGAGTACCGAAACCCTTGTCAATTAAGATATTCAATCAGCGCATACACGCGTATCCTTGTCTTTCCACAGTTCCTCACTCGCACACGCGCATACACCCTCACATCCATCTTTCCGCGCATTTATTATCCATCTATATATACACATATATACATTAACGAAAGTGTGTATAAACAGGGGAATCGATTAATTAATAAAATCCACCAGCTGGGGACGATCGCGTACTGCCGCGTAGTATTCGTTTCTCTATTTTTACGACGCCTGGCAGGAGGGTAAAGTGAAGTGGAGGAAGGAGGGCCAGGGGGCAGGAAGATTACAGGTTGCGCCGCCGCCGCCGGCGTAATTGGCGGACAAAAAGGCGTCCCGAACGAGGTGAGCTGCGCGCGGTGGAAAAAAAACGAGGTGCAAGGAGAGGGAGAGAAAGAAAGAAGAGTAGAAGAAGTAGGAGAGAAAGAGAGAGATGGATAGATAGATAGATAGATTGATACAGTCGAGAGTTTGGTCGTTCGGGAAACGAGACAGTGGCGGATATATGCACGTAATAATTGACGATCGCGGTCGTAATTAAAATAAATTAATAACGACGAGGAGAGTGTCGAAGAACATCGTTATACGCGACACGGATTATCGGCTTTTTGCGGCGTATTCCGGGAACTTTCGCGATTGCGGCCGGAAAAGAGGAAGCGAGAGAGAGAGAGAGAGAAAGCGAGTGAGATCGGGTTTTGGCCGCCCACGCGCATGCAATTAACGCGGGGGCGAGCGGCAAAGTGGCAAATTGAATTTCGCGTATATCTCGATGAGGGAAAGTGGAAATGTGGAAAGAGAGAGAGAGAGAAGTGGGTGCGTTCGTAGCTCTATACGCGAACTTAAGGTGAGCTTCGAGACTCTACTCGAGAGATCACGCGGGAGATTTGAGCCGTTCGCACGAGCGAGTGATCATATATACGCGCGAAGTTGGAAATGAAGTTTCTGAATCTTTTGGCCGCGATCGTCGAGGGTGTTTGATTCGAGTTTTAATGATCCGCTCGGCGTTCAAGTGCGAGCTGTAGAATAAGAGACGTGAAGGAGTTTTTCGACGATATTGAGACAAGGGTGCGAGCTAGGAAGTCGATATTTGAAGAGAATTTAGTATTTATTACCGTAATTTAGATTGATGAAATCAATTTAAAATGTTTTTTTTTTCATTTAAGACGTTTTTATATGTATTGCATAAAGTTTTGGAAACTTTCACTTTCATTTCCTGTGTATAAGATACCGAGAGTTCACGCAACTTAACCACAGGCTCTTGTGCTATCGAGTGATTAGTTGGGTCACCAAACCATGGGAAATTGCGGATATGCTACACAAGGCGACGTCGTCCACAGGCGGTCGTAGGAGTCTGAACTAATTATCCAACAAATTAGTAACATTTCGCTGACTATTCAAACGCTCTCTTCATCTCCATAATCACAGACCGATGGGAAGAGATAGTGTTACATGAATGATTATTCAGAATTTGAATTTTGTATTTAAAATATATGTTTTATTTAAAATAACGAATAAGTTACTACGCTTCTATAAATAATTAATTGTTCCGAATTATTTTACTAATAAAATTAATTTAATTTCAGGATATTTTTTATTAAAATTAACATTCATTCATAATGATAAAAACTACTCGCACAATACAACTTTTGCCACGACTATCTCTAACAATTTGTACAGATAGAGATCGCATTAATAACAGTACTCGACTAACCCATCCTCCACTAAACGTCGTCATCGCACACACCACCAGAATGAAATAAAAAGCTCTTATACAACCTGTAGTCCGCTTTGCGAGTATATTTACGAATATACGCGCCAGATTTCAATGCTGTAGCAGAAGCAACAACAGCAGCAGTAGGTAGTAGTACTCGCTTCACTGGCACAATTACCTTGAGACACTCATTACCTCGTTTCGCGTAATCTGAATCGCACGACGCTGCGGCGTAATGTTATCGCTGCACACGCCACGTATAATGAGAATTTCTCTCCTCGCGTTCGCTATAGCTCGCACTTTCATTACGCCACTAGATTATCCAATGTTTATTCAGAAACTCGCTCGAGTTTTCGGCTCCCGCGTGAATGTATCTCAAGGTGTGTGTATATGATGCAAAATACGGCTGTTTGATGCAGAGTGGGTTTTGTTACTGTTATAAGCGCAGTATGAGTAGGGCGAGGTAAGTGGTGTTTTTGACAGGATTTTGTTCACGCGGTAGTAGGAAGAAGGAAGAGAGACTCGGTGTAATGTTATATGGATAGTTAGCGTAAAAGTCTGTTAATTATTAGAGTTTAATTTAATTTGTTTGGCTTTTCTAAGAGAAAGTTAATATATCCGTTCGTTAATTATTGTCACAGCATTTATTCTCTATTAAAAACATTGATTTGTAACGTAATTAACATTCAAGACTCGAGAAGAAATCCAATTTATTACTACTGATGGAATTAAACTTTATTTTACAGCACTTTACTTAATTACAACAAATTCCACGCTGACTTCTATTTACCTCCTTAACTTCACTTAATTGGTTTCTCAGCTTTTTTTCTCTCGCCTATATCCTCGCAGAAAATTAAAAAAAAAAACCTTATCGCGCCATTCCACCGCACTAAAATCTCTTGGTCATTCGAAACCCTAATTTCCATTTCCTCCAATCCTCTTCTTTTCCTAATCCCATCCGCATGGTGGCAAATAAAAATCGTCGACGTCGAATATAGCCTACGTCACAATGAACGCGCCCAGCAGAAGAGGGCCGCTCGTTTGGACGAAATCGCGGCGGTAGCGTGCGTGTGTCTGAGCTTCAGGACCAAGAACAATTGCATGAGCAGCGACGGCGGCTGCAGCAGCAGCAACGGCGGCGAGCGATCTTTCTTACGACCCGACTTAAATTGGCTGTACGTAACTCGTCGTCTCGCAAAATTACGGCGAAAGTATTATGCCCCGAGAGCGTTTTGCATCCGCGTGCGGACCGGAGTGCCGTAACTTTGTCGGTGAGCGACGAAAAGAGGGAGACGGTTAGCTCGAATGTGGCCTGAGTATACGAGGTGGTCTGTGTTACGGTGGTTTTTCGAAATATTTAGCGTTGAAATGGTATGAGGAAGTGTAGAATTTTTTCGAAAAGTTGATGTTTATATATTTATAAATGAAAATTTAAAATGTATGTTGTTAATTTTTAATTGAAAACAGTTCCGATTAAAGCATTAAACACCTAACGGTACATCAAATTCCTGCATGTTCTTTAAAAACATAAAAATTCCTATACCCCCATACCCCTGACTCCTCCTAATCTTCCTCAAACCCAGCACGGACCCACCCATCTACTTCCTTCTCACCGACCCCGAAATTACCTCTCGTTCACCCAGCATTCTCTGCCCATACCTAAAACTCCAGCTTAGCTTCGCTGCACCTTACGCGCGAAAGGACGTTTATACGTACAACGAAAGGGGCCAGAGTGAACGTAACCGGCCGACACACGAATATATATACATATACCGCTTTCGGCTATTTCGGAAAAAGTTGGTGGGGTTGTGTCGAGGGGAAGCGAGAGAGCGTGCACACCCAGAACATCGAGAGAAAGAGCGAGAGCATCAGGTCGTTGCCCTTGACCCAGACTCGCGAACCCCGCGCGCACACGCGGAACCCTGTTTCTTTCTCCCGTTCGCGCTATGGCAGGCAGGCAGGAAGGTTGTCTGTCTGTGTGTTTACGAGTCGTACGTATGGATGAATCGGTATTATAGTGACGTTGACGCGTGTCGTCGTAGGGTGTGGAAGTGTGATGATGAGTTCTTTTACATCGGGTGGTTCGTTTGGTTGGGGTTGCTGGAAGGTTTTGAATATGTTAGAATTATTGCGTTTCGAGATTAATAATTATTATTGTTAATTTGATGTTATAAGACAGAATTTTATTTGCTATTAAAAAAACTTTTTTCCATTACGCCATGTCTATTAATTATAAAAAATTCATGAGTTTATAGAACAAATGAGCACAATTCGTTACTATATATATAAGACATGATTGCCATCATTATAAAACACGCCGTATTATACAGTGTAAATTAATGAAGATAGTTTCTGTTTATTATGCAAACAAAGTCCCGGCAAATTGCGCATTTTCATTCCACTATTCTCAATATAAACTAACAACTCCATCAACATAAAGCATCCCACTGTAATCAATGTATAGCGGTCGTTGAAGATTCGCTACAGTTATTGTTTTTGTTCTCTTCAAGAGTCGTTTCCTCGGCAACGAAGTAGACACTCGACTTTCTTCGGTAATAAACCTGCGCGCATCTTAACCGAGCCGAAGTATCATCTTTCGGTATAATCTCTATTCAAGGCGAAAGATTGATATTTTCATTAAAACTTGGGTCAGTTTTGCTGCACCGAGCGCACGCGCGCGTGGCGAACAAAAAGAATTTTATTGCAAGCATTTCACTACTTTAATAAAGTTTGGAAAAGTTACTTTTTCAAATCTATATATGTTACATCTATAGCGCTCACACGTATATAGGAGAGTGTGTTTAAAATTCTGCTACTTTATCTTTCGAAATTTTCATTAAAACCAGCGAATCCGTCCATTCCGAATAATTGATTTAAAAGTATAGGATATTATTCTCGACTTCCAGGTAATTCAATCAAACAATCACGTCCCCACACATCATTAAAAAAAAACAATACTTCCCCTGTTGACCATTGCACTAGCAATTACACAGCGAAGTCCGTACGCGCGTCCATTGAAATTTCGCAATCGGCCGGCCTCCGAGCCGCGAGTTAAAAGCCACATACACGTATACATACACGTACATACATACAGCCATACGCACACGCGTGTATTTCTTAGAAAGTTATTGAAGTTGCAAGACCATCAGAAAGGGACACTCCCGCGCTTGAATGCAATCGAGGAACGCTCTCGTTCTTAGAAAGCTTATTCAATGAACTTTTGAAGGTCCTACCGGCACGAGTGCTTCGCCGGTAATGGCCTCACAAAAGGATTCGCTTTTGCGCGCGCGAGTATACTGCACTCGTAGTCGTCGTCGTCGTCGTCGTCGTCGAGTCGTCGTATAGTCACCGGAAGCGCGGACGAGCGAGCGCGTTGAATGGCCGCTTCCGTCGTTCATTCATACGGCGCGCGAGTGTGCGCGGTGCAACGAGCGCGCGCGCTTCTAGATTACTCGCGACTTCTGTGAAAAAAAAAAAAAAATAAATAAAATGTGATTTCTGGATGGTAACGGAGGCCGAGTGCGGTTTCCGCGTTTTATTTGCGAAGTGTGGATGCAAGGGGCGAGGTGAGAGAGTGAAATGGTTGGTGGATGGAGAATTGGAATGTATAGAGTTAATGAGTGGGTTTTTTTAATTGAAATGAGTTCTCGTAGTGGATGTAATGTTTATCATGAGTGCTGTGTTGCTTTGTAGGGATATAATGACCGACATTGTGACTGTTGATTGCTATATATAATAATTAAAAAAAAAAAAAAATGTATTAAAAATATTAGTCTAAAAAATGAAAAATATAGAAAAAAGTAGATATAGACAAAATCATCAGACACAGAAATTATGTTTTTAAACTTTTCTCAAAACTTATAATAAGGTTTAGATTATAGTTACACTTACAATTGATTTTATTCATCAATAAAACATCAAAAACACAACTGTAAATTCACTTTAAAATAAATCAATTGTACGTATTCACTCCAAAAAAAATCACGACGATCGCATCCCCGATAATTGAAACTAAACAATTCCGAAACCTCGCACATCAAACGTCCTCGACAAAAAAAAAAGCCAGCCTGCCGCACTTTACCTTCGCGTGTATGTCGTACGCACGCGCGCGCGCATAGCCATCATCGCGGCAATCGAATTGCGCATAAAAGCGAAACGCTTCATACGGTGCTCGCAAACGACGTACATTGCGTTGCGCGCGTTCCTTTTTTTCTCCCTCCTGCGCGCGAAAATATTCGAAACCCGCGTAATTGCACGCGTGCACACGCGCGTATACGTTTCGGCGACGACCATTTAAGCTCCATACGCGCACGTATACAACGCAGCAGAGAGCATATATATATATATATATATATATATATATATATATATATATGTACAGTTACAACGGTGGCCGCGTATAACGTCTACCGGGTGTGTAAGTGGATAATTGACCGGTGCTCTCGCGCGTGCGTTTCCATACAACTCGCGTATATGTGTATGTTGGTTGGCAAGGGAGTGAGAGTTAGGGATGTACGAGTTACGGTGTCTATGATGGGAGAGAGAAAGAGAGAGAGTTCGTGTGCTCTGGCACCTGGGTATTGTAAATATTGGCGAATCTAAACAGTCGAGATGTTTACAGGAATATTTGAACGTTGCTATTGCAAGTTTTTTTGGTTATGACTTACTTCAAACTATTTGTTTCATATATTATTAAATGGATAAATGTGGGCACGAAAGTATTTTCAGATGATTTTTTTTTTAACAACGAACGTTTTGTATCCTCGTTATTTTTAGTTGATCTTCCACCTACGTACATTAAGTATACGCGTAATATATGTGTGAGATCCGAGTCATAAATTGAGAACGATTCGGCGCACCGTGATTTACAGTGAGATCATTTTATCAGAATTTTTATGATAACGCGCTGACTGTGAAAAAGCGTTCAAAATATAACCGAGTGGCCTTTTCGTTTTATGGCTTTTTTTCGATTTTCCGAATTTGATTTTCGCTTTTCGAAAATTTCATCAAGCCTTCAACGCAAAATATGACGAGATATTTCGTCGCCCGCAATTTATGTGTCGTCTATAAAAAAAAGCTCAGCCAGACTACCCACATATCGGTTTGAAAACACTTATCTCCTTTGATAACCTATTCCTCGTAAATCTTTTTTAAAAATAAAAAAAAAACATTTTTGCACTCTCTCTCTGCCCAGAGAGAGATAGAGAGAGAGAGTTTATTTCGTCAGTTCATATCTGTACCCTCCAACTGTTCAAATCGTATCGTTTCTGCAGCAACCGTTAACAAGACAGATTATTACAAACTACATGACCATGTGCTTCACTTTCTTCCAATCAACGGCTTTTTACTCACTTCAAGAGAGAGAGAACGTGCATCACACGGAACCAGATCGCAGCCGCGTCTATAATACTACTACCACTCCATCACCTTGACTCTTATCCGCGTGACTCTTCCGCGAGTATCGCGCGAGAAAGTCGTCTTGGCGTACTGATAGACGATATAGATTTCGCTCCCTCTCGAAGCGCTATATACCCACACTCTCGTGTGCCGGCGATATCTTAATAAGGGATCGCGCGTAACTTTAGCGCCAGCCTCGGCCGTGCTAACGATTTCGCGTGAGATATATATATACACTGCTGGATGCAAGCGATTGATGAGAGAGCCGCCGACGCGCCGCGAGATTTATCGCCCTCTCAAGGTGACGACGACGACGACGACGACGATGCTGTGCGTGCGTTAGCTCGGGATGTGGGTCGATCGAGAAGCGATGTAGCGTGGCGGTATAGAGTAGTATAGTAGTCGTGTACCTATAACGCGCCACGCAGTTGTTTCCTGTTCCTCTCTCTCTCTCTCTCTCTCTCTCTCTCTACGGTTTTATGGTGATTCGGTTCTTTCGGGATTATATGCGTACATGAAGAGAGAAGCGTGTAAATGTGTATAGTGACAGAAGAAGGATGAGATTTTTAAGTTTTGCGAGTTTAATGGCGAGGGAGTGGGTGGTTGGATTAAAATGTCGAGGCTTTCTTTTGAATGAGGGCTTGTTAAGGTGACTTTTATTGTCACTGAATCTGTGTATAGTAGGTACAAAGAAAAGTTGTACTAGTAGAGTATTTTATGTACAACGGATTTTATCGTTTGCTACATGGATGTCTTGTGAGCACGTACGGTTTACAATCTATAACATTTTATCGATTACGCAAGATATATTATACTGCAATAAATTTAAGTTTAAATTAAAAAAGTCAAATTAATTCTAGTATAAAAACCATATTACAATCAAACAATATTTACTATTCATATACTAGCAACATATACTTATACATATACTTTTCATTTTTATGTTTCAGGTAAGACAAGCTATTCAACCCTCTCCTATTTATATTACAACGCCTCATTATAATTTGTAAGTTTATTCCAATAATTATCACACGTATACAATATCACTTGATTTTTCAACGATTTAATTTCGCGTATACATTGCACTATCAAACCGCGATAAACCAGCGTCAATGTATATATACGCAGGGCGATAACGAAATGGCATAAACGGCCTCTAAAGACTCCCTCGAAGCTCGCTCCAGTCGCTTGAAATAAAATCGCACCGGCAATTCTCCGAGCAAATACCGAACCCCTCGTGCGCGATTATGCGCCTAGGGTGTGGCGGTGGCAATGGTGGCGGGTGGTGGTGTCACATGCGAAGCATATACACTTTACCTACGCCTCTCTCCCCGTTGGTATGCTTCTCGTACTCTACACGGCCACTTGCGCTCTCGCAATCTCTTATACGCGTTTGTACAAGTCCCCGGTGTAGATATTCCCCTCGATATTGTTCCTCGGGGACGCGTCGTCGGACAGATTTTCATGTTAGAAATCATAGCGAGCGAGCAAGTACGAGAGAAAGAGAGAGAGACAGAGTCCAGGGGGAATTGTTAAGCTTATTAAGTGCAAAGTACACGTGCCGGGCGGTTAAGCTCGGCGAGAGTGTGCATGCGCGCTGCTGCTGCTACTGTTGCGGTCAGTGCAGCGGTATTCTCGCGACGTCCAAAAATGCGCATGTATATGCGAGGGGGGGGAGGGGGACGATTCTCTCGTGGCCGATGAAATTAAACTTGGAGATTTTCTTGTCTCACCGGTGTGGGGAGAAGGGATTGAGTGATGGGTCATGTATGTGGATGATTATTGCAATTAATTTTTAGAAAGGAATTACTATATAGGTAAAAGGTGAAATATATAGGTTGCAGGATTTTCTTACGTATATTTGTATGTTTTTATATATAAGTATTGTAATATTGACACCTATTTCACAACGAATACCTATAGTTTTAACTTTCAGAACGGCGAAGTATTTTTCTTTTTTTTTCCAGCGTGAAAAAGTGAAATTCGTGTCAACGCATCGATATACGCAAAGCAGTACATATTCGTCACGCGCAATAATGCTCTAACTCACGGAAAATATTTACACAGTAACCGTTGCCAGTGTTTTTCGAACTCTCTTCGCACTGTACACGCATCACACCGACCGACACGATGATAAAAAAAAAACATATCCAGCAGTAGTGTCGTCCGGCTCGTTCCCCGCTTTTTGCAATGACTTTTTCATCGAACGATAAATAACTCGCCACAGTGGTGCGAAATCTGCATATTTGTTAGCAGAAAAAAACCACACACACACACACACACACGCACGTTCTCGTTGCGACATTCTACGAGTCTCTTTCGCGCTCACACGCACTCGTCGGGCGTCTAGCGCACGTATTCGCGGAAAAAAGTGATTAGCATGCATCTCGCGTGCACGGCGACAAATAGAGATGTGCTTACGACAGCTCTCGGCTGATGCTGCTGCATTGGTGAGAGCGAGAGAGAGAGCAGGAAGAAAATTAAGAGTAGAAAAAACCGCGACTCGTTACCGCTGCTTTCCATCCAATATTCAACAAAGCCTTGCGCGTTCGATTCATCCTCGCACGTACGCGTGAACTATACGTCTACTCACATAGACGAGGGGAATATTCCGCGCCGCACGGTGAAATATCGGCCGTGCGTCGTACGCGTATATGCAAATGGCCGGTGACAAATGATCTTGTTATTCCCGCCGGCGGCCTAATACGCGCACGGAGAGAAAGAGAGAGAGAGAGAGAGGGAGAGAGAGGGAATGCATTGTACGTCGGAGAAAGCCTTTCGAATTTTCTAGACTTTGAAACTCGCGCGCGAGCGTTCGCGTAGTGCGCGATTCTTTTTTTTCTCTCCTCTCCCTCTCGTTTTCTTCTTTTTCTTTTTTTTTCGTTTTTGTGTTTTTCTTGAGAGCCCGGCTGCCGCGACCCCGTTTTTTCCTTTAGAAAAGCGCATTAAAGAAGGCGGCAGGGAGTTTCTTTAACAATATGCACGCGCACGACGCTCGCAAGTGACATTTGTCGTCGTCGCTAAGCTTTTTCAAGCTTCTTCTCTTAGGTCAGGATCTTTCTTGGGTCGTGAGCGTTTTGTTTTTCTAAAAATAGAAGCGATGAATTAGGTAGTTTTCGGAGAGTGCTTAGGATTTAGGACGAAAGTGGTGGCTCTCTCTCTCTCTTTACGCGCGCGCGCGCGAAGGGATTTTTATTCGCGAGGAAATTAGATCACTCTTCCTACTTTCTTAAAAAATTATTTTAAAGCGTTGTCTGAAGAGAGGCGGAGTAACGAATGTAAATTATACGACAGCGGGTATAATATTATAATAAAAGCAAGCGAGAGGGATTATATTCCACATGTGGCTTTTTTTAATTAGCTAATAAAGTATTTGCAGTAATCACGTATCGCGACAACGAGCGACAGGCGTGTACAACGTCGGCGAGCCAATAAAACGCAGCTCAGAGTCCGTACAGCGCAACTTTAATAAATCTCCGCTCGATAGATCAATCGCGAATGATAAATCGAGGAAAAATGCGCGTGTACGCGACCGGGTTCTCTCTCTCTCTCTCTCTCTCTCTTGCCATTCGAAAAACGGGTACACGCGTCGTTAACGTTCATTACTATCTAAAATCCATTAAAGTTTGAAATTCGAGTTCCCCCGGCGGCAGCAGCAGCCACGGCGGCGGCGGCCGCTGAATAAAAGATGACGGCGTATACCACATACACACATGCGGCCTATCGCACACAGCGATCTCTCTCTCTCTTTCTCCTCCTTCGAAGGGAGCTTGAAAAATGCTTTCTCGCTTGTATGTGTATATATACGTATATGTACACCTTACCTTCGCTCTCTCTCTCTCTCTTTCTCTCTCGTTACGCGAGCCAATTCATTGAACCAGCGGTGTTTCTTTGAGACGGCGCGTGAGCGTGACGCATTCGCGAGTCGCGCGTGACGTAAAAAGGGACTGCGCTCCTGCACGTGAAGCGAGCAGCGTGAGTTCCATTCAGCTGCTTTCGAGCGTCTGTCGCGCCTGCCCGCGATGTGTATGTATATAAGGGGTTTAATAAGGATCGGGAGAGATATCGATGTGGGATGTAGTATGCTGTTGTGTATACAGCGGGCCGACTGAAATCTCGGAGCAGTGAAATGAGTGTGCGACAAGTGGGTAGTTGTATAGAAAGCGCACTGTATATATAGTTTCTATATAGGTTTGCGGTGCAACTGGCGCTGATTGAATCGAAGTATTTGTTTGATTGACTTTTATTGGAGTTTATGTAGGTGTAGTGCGGTTTATCGCTTATTGTGTGTGTGTCTGCCAGACTGTGAGCGAGATTTGAATGAGGAAGCAGTTAGAAGTTAACTGTTACTTACTGTCTCATAGTTGAGTTATCTATTCATTACTCTTTACTATTTATTCGTACAGAGTGAGTAAAAATCAGTCTTTCAATACATTACACATGTAAATTGAGTTTCAGTATCACACACACACACATACGACATGCTTGTAGTCCTCAATATTTATGGGATACTAGGAAACAATTTAAATAACTTTTTATAAAAATTTAAATATATCTTTTTAATCATCCATACATATGTACTGACTAATATTTCACCTTCAAGCACATAATATACATCTCACATTTCTATGTAATAAGCCGTTACTCTACCAAAAAGTTAGCTTCGAAACCATCATCAAGCGCATTCGCACATCCACTTCTCTCTCTTTCTCCACTCACACGATAGTTCGCGGGCACAAAGTCGAGGCCGCGCGGCGTTCGTTCGTTCGCGCGAGATACGCGAAGGTCGCGGTCGTGCCAGACCGACGTACAAACACACGCGGTTCTCTCTCTCTCTCTCTCTCTCTCTCTCTCCTGTGAAAAGATGCCGCCGCCGCCGACGACGAGCCGCAAAGAGACTAAAAGAGAATCGCGAGAGATCGGCGGCGAAATTACAGAGAGGAGAGTTGAGAAGCACCAGCAGAAGCAGCAACAGCTCGCGACAAGGGTAGCCTCCTCTGCTCTGTGAGCGCGCGAGTGCAATTTTCGAAGACGTGACCCGACGCGCGAGTTCTCTCATAGACGCCGCACGCGGTGGTTGCACAGCCTCTTCAATCTAAATGTTTTATGTCCCGCGTGTGCTGCTCTCTCTCTCTCTCTCTCTCTCTCTCACCGACGTGCCGAAGTGGCTTTCCTTGTTTATGATGCCGCGAGGTAACAGCATCGTTGTACTAGCCGCCGTTGCCGTCGCTTTCGATCATGTGTATATTCAGGGGGAGAAACGGTTTACTCTGGAATGGATTAAAATGCATATGCGCGTGTACATGTGTAGTTTATTGAATGCTACGAGATTTGTAAATAATTGGGGTTAAGTTATAAGGTCGCAAGATGGAATTCCGCTGGATGTAACTAACGTGAACATCTATAGGTGTTCATGCGAATGCTTTTTTTAGAATGAAAATTCTAACGTAACACTGTATTGGGTAGGTAAGATGAATAATTAACGAAAGAAAGAGTAATTCGTGCGATGATTAACGAGGATAGAGACGTTGGCCAACACTCAATGGCATTGACAATTTAATCGGCTGACTAATTGTCTCAGTTGTGTAATGTCTCGTGTACGTTGACTGATGATCCGAAGCTCGGATCATTTGACTTCAGCCCCACTGTGTGCGTCCTGGACATTCCCGCTGCGTCTGATTTAGATAATCCTACTTTGCTCGGATGATCCAGCCGTGTCACTGTTTGGGTCATTAGCGTGTAATGCTCCACTGTAGGGACATGTCCACTGATATGTCCATTGATCAGCCATCAAGATATATATTCACGTAAGACCAAGAACGACAAACAACGTGTATATATAATTCTCGAATAGACAGACACATGTGCCTATATGAAGATGGATTCCTGTAAGCTCATGTATATAATATATACATGTAAAGCGTTGCGCAACCCTTCAATTATCCGTACAGCGACACACATCGCATTACAGGCGACATTTTTATTGGAATTTAATAAGAGACCTAAAATAAACGACTCCCCGCGTGAGATATCCCCTTTCATGCGCGCGCGCACGTTCAGTGCTCGGTGCTGTCTTGCCTTCAATTCGAATCCGCACCTTTAATTCCCCGCCCGCAACCCGATATACACTCTCTCTCTCTCTTACTCTTTTGCTCTCTCACTCTTTCTGCTCGTGGCCGCGCTCGCGGACATTAAAGTAACCAAATACCGAGCTTAATTCACTTCCTACGTTCAGACTCGCCTTTTCTCTCGCGCTCTCCGTTAAATCTCTTTCTTCCTCTCTCTCTCTGCCTCCCTCTCTTCTACTACCAGAAAGTATATAGCCCTCTTTCCACCTCCCATTCCGAACCCTTTGTACCGTCCCGCCGTATAGTCGTCGTCGTCGTTGTCGTCGCTCGCGCTGATCCCGCGGTCGCGATATCCTCACTCTCCTCTCTCTCTCTCTCTCTCTCTCTCTCGAATCCCGTTTTTGGGTCAGAGCAATTATCCGTAATCCCCTCGACAATGCTGTAGTAGCGAGCACCGGCGAAAGGCGCAGCGCATGAATACGCATCCTGCCGTGTGCGCACCTTGCAATGTGGGTCGTAGCCCTTTGCGAAAGAGGGAGGGAAGGAGAGTAAGCGTACGAGCGCGATTTTGGAGAGGAAGAGAGAGAGAGAGGGAGAGAGATAGCGAGCGAGGAAAAGTGGATGGGAAGAGGGCAGAGGCGACTAACGATGTTGACGCGCTTGGTGAGAGGGAGGAAGAGAGTCGATGGGAACGATGAGCAGCACGAGAGAGCGAGTTCTTAATTACCGTGACAAGGGGGCAGTGAGGTACGAGTGAGTCTGCGGAAATTTTGCTTTTTTTTAAGGTTATTTTGAGCGTCGACAAATTTTACGATGAAAAAGGTAATATAGCTTCGTTACTGACTAGTTAGAGTTTTGAGAAATAATAAAAGTTGGATAAGATAATTGGTAATCAGTTGAAAACCACTTCATGTTCTTCATTAATTGATTAACTTTATAAGACATCTTATTCTGAAAAACAAATTAATTCTGTTCATAAATACGGAATATCATTTAAATCCACCTTTATACAGTATCCTACAGAATTTATTAGATACCTTCTTCACTACAGCATTAATAAAATACTTCATTAAAACCGATAAATTGGCGCAAAAAAGTGTAAGCTGCTATAAAAAATTAAACGTCTCTTATCTCTATTGCGTTTATATTGTAACGAGCGAGAGAGTCAGAGAATGGAAGAAAGAGAGAAAATGAATTTTCATGCCACAATAATCGTCTTATTAAAACAAACCGCACTCTCGACATCCGCGGCGTTAGCTTTCTGCCGATAAATTACCCGTGAAAAACCGTCGGCCGCAATACAATTCATTTTATAATAAGATTAATTCTCTCACGGGCCACTGTATTTATGAGCTTTACATTATACAAATACCCTCCGACATGAACCCACACCCGCCCATTACATGTTTACATTTTTATACAGGTAAAATTCGCTCTTAAAATTAACGTTCGTCATCTCTCGCATATAAATCTAGGAAATTCATATAAATAACGTTTCCCACGCGAGTATAGTTAAAAATCGCGTTATCAGAGACTTTTGCAGCACACGGGAGCTGTAAAATCGAGCTGACTGATGGGTCATTTATTATCGCTGTTTATTTAATATCTTTCGCACTCTGGTGCGAGTGAAAGATGCAACGTCTGGATAAAGTGCTCAAGATTTTTTCACTGATTACGTCAGCCGCCCTTCCGACGTATCTTAAACTCTCTGCCAGTCTGCATCCTTCCTCTCCTTCGCTCTCGCCCTTGCAACTTTTTGGCCTTGTTTACTCTTTTCGCCTAAGAGTCGATGCTCTTCCGGGCCGGCTGTGTAGCGACGGTAACAGCAGCAGCAGATTAGCTGAATTGAATGAAATAAAATGTTATTGTAGTGCGAAAAAAGTAAAGAGGTGGAAGAGAGAGAGAGAGAGAGAGAGAGAGAGAGAGAGGGGGAGAAAGATAAGCTGCTTCCTTTCAGAACGCTTCTGAAATATTGCGTTTCTCATAGTCGACTCGCTGAGTGGACTCTTTTATTAATTATAATGCTTTCCTGCAGTTACTGTAGCAGATAAATTTCCATTCAACTATCTCAAATAAGAAAGAATCGAATCTTAATTACTATATTGTAGTCTTATTATTTTCGGGAAAGTCCGAATTAGATGCAGCCATCAGTTAAATAATTATTTTAGAAAGCAAACTAATATTTACTTTTTAACAAATTATTACGTTTTTTTTGTAAAATTTTTAATGACTTATACGATCATTATACCAAACTTTGGTAAATTCTATCGTTCTCCTGAGAATTTCCTAAAATATTTCAAAACTATAGGAGAGAAGCTTTCCATAATTACCGCAGTCTCCCAAGGCAAAAACTTCCGGCCAATAATAAAATTATACATTTCCTTAAGCTCACATTCACTCCACCATCTTATTCTCGATAATTTAACTGCTCTTACTAAAAAGTTTTTTCCTTCCTCCCACAGCGCACACCATATCCTCCGTTCGTATATATATGTACGACCGCAGAAAGCGACGGCAAGAAGCTGAGCTCACCTCTGCGCGCGCGCGCCCCGGGACAATAAAGGAAATTATTTAGTCCCCATTAACGTCACTCGCATTTCCCGGGCGTCTTTCCGCCTAGGCGGTCCCTTACCACTATATATACCCGCCCCTACGTAGCCGTTGCCGTCGTCGTCGTCGTCGTCGTTGTGTTTAACCTGCTCGCGTATATACGGTCTGATTCTATTGCGTTAGCCCGTGCGCGCGTATGATGATAAAGTCGAGGACGAGACGAGGAACTCGTTTAAGCTGATTTTAAGGGAAGCAACGGTGCGCTATGCTTTGTCTTTGAAGTTCGACGTGATGGTGAAAGAGAAAAATGGATATGCGATTTATTATGCATGCCCGAGGGTGATGGTGAATGCCAGAGGTGCCGGTGAATTTTCTGATTAAGTAGATTGGTTTTCGCAGGGGTTTTGGATACGCTCTTGGTGTCTTCTTTCGGTACGGTGTATAGTGAATTTCGTTGTAATGATATTTTCTGAAAGTCTTATTTATGTGAGCGTTTTATCTAGTTAGTAGAAGTAAGCTACTTAAAATGAGCTTTGTTCAATTCTTTCCGCATCTTATGTATCATTAGAAATAACGGCATTTTAAAGATAGAATTATTTAGATTTTTACGCACTTTATTCTCGTTTTTATAACGATTTTTTTCGTAGTTTCCAAATAATTTGTACTTTATTGGAAATAAAAAGAAAAGTATTGAAAGAAAAATGTTATAGTAAAACTTACTATTATCGATAATAACCGTGGGTCAGAGTAGTAAAAATGGTTATATCACTTTGTAATTTTTACTATATAACGAGTAATTTTTATTATAAAATGTAGTAGTTTTAATGAGAAAATCTGTGCCACGTTTATCATCATAAATCGTAATTTTTATGTAATATAGAAATAATAAAATTATTAAATTATGAACTGTAAACCAGTTTTCTTATACAATCAATGTCAATAACAACACGAGAATTATATTTATTTACATAGTAGCCGTTTACATAATTCAGACTACTAAAAGTTGTAAAATATTTCGATGTTTTTATTTATTTATTTCAGAATAGCTAACTGACCCTTGATGTACGTTTTCTTTATTGAAGTTGCATCAAGTGCAGTATTTATTTTACTTCGTATACCCAATTAGTACGTTTAAATATACAAAATACACATTTTAAAACTCTTATTGTACAACAATTAAAAATTTAACCCAACACCAATATTACAACTGAAATCCTACAATCAAAAGCAAAACTACACCCAAAAATGGCTCTTTTCGTGTCGGCAAGCTGAATTCTTTTCTCTACGCTCCTCGGCCCTTACGCGAAAACCCATACCGCAAACACCTCAGTGATGCTGAGCGCCGATATCCTTGTGTAACGACTCCTTGCACACGCGCGGTGCATCCTCTCAGGTCCTCATCCCTCGTGCGGAATGCCGTACGTTTAAGTATGTTTCGTCATTATCTGTGCTCCTTCTCTCTCTCTCTTCCTCTCTCGCCGACCATTCGTCAAGCCCACGAGTACGCGCACTTTTCGGAAACTCTCAAATCAATTCGACGGCAGTGGCGGCGATCGTTTAAAGTATGTTAACAGAGCACAGGATCGCCGATTGGATTTTACGATTATATTCGATACAAGCGCGTGTATACGGTTACTTATTTGCGTTTTCGCCGTTGCGGTTGTTACTTCTTTCTCTCTTTTTCGGCGTTCGCGGTATATACAAGGAAAGCTTGAACGCCACGACTGTATACGCGCGTGCGCTACTAGGAATTCCGTCATGCATTTAAAGGATGCTATTAGCGGGGCGATAAGCAAATTTCAGGTAATGTACGGGAGGATGCCTCGCGCGTTAGTTATCCGCTCCTTTCGGGAATGCGTATAAAGGGGAGAGAAATCCCGTGCGGTTAAATTTGTATTTGTACAAGTATACTTGAGATTTCTTACGATAAAACGGCCCTTTTATTCGTCCGGTGTAGTTGATCTTATGTACAAGATGAAAATAACGTTATACTGTATACACGCAATGTTTAATGAATTATATCGAATCGTGTGTATATATCGGATAGATATCAATTTGAGCGGAGATTTTAATATCAATTCCGCATATTGAATTTGAAGAGTCAATAACAGGGCTGACGGGGACAACTTTGCCCATAGTATAGTCGTCGTGTACGCGCGCGCGCCATGCACGGAATCAATATTCTAACTTTGTAACGCGCTCTCGGCAAAGTTGCGCGCAAAAAAGTTCGCAGCCGCAGACACATGAATTAGTAATGGATTTCCGCACAGTTTCCTCCCCCTCCTTCTCCTACTGCCACGTCCAACTCGGCCGGTATAGACATAATACCGTCCTCCTCTGTACAAATATTCGCTGCTACGGCAAACAAGGTCATACCTTTAGGAAAACATAATTAGCAAGTGATATTGCGAATCTACAGCCGTTTAAGCTGCACTTATATTATATACGAGGCAGACTTTTGAAGCTGGTTAATATTTTATGTTGTTTCATTGTGAGTTTGAAAAGATTGTCTTGTATAATATAACCATAAAGACAGGTCAAAATCTATATTTATAAACCGAGTTTGCAATTGTTTTTTTGCTTCGAATTCTAATTTTATCGCAAATGGAATTGAATTGCGGTCGCATACCTAATTTAGTCACTTTACATTTTCTCGCATTTTACCTTATTTGGAAACTCCAATAATTTAAGTAATTAAAAAAATGTGAAAGATACTCCTTAGTAATTATACTTTAAACTGCGCCATCGGTAATGATCTCAACTTATTTATAAGAAACATTTGATTCAATGCAATATAGAGGTTTATTAAGTGTTAATTTTCCTACCAAGCAAATATACCTTTTAGCGTGCTCTAGATTTTTTTTGTTAATCCTACATAGCTAAAATGACTACACAAACTCATTTTTTACAAATTGTTATTTACAATACTGTAGCCTTATAAATATTTTTAAGATCATTCACAAAAAAAGACTAACAAAATTTTCGATCAATCCAATCGATTT
Source organism: Torymus texanus (assembly GCA_036873485.1). Taxonomy (NCBI): domain Eukaryota; kingdom Metazoa; phylum Arthropoda; class Insecta; order Hymenoptera; family Torymidae; genus Torymus; species Torymus texanus. The sequence continues at coordinate 5,379,864 of JAYJLV010000011.1, forward strand.
AAGTCGATTATTTACCTTATCAAAACCTACCTCGTCATACCTCTCGAAACAAGCTTCTTATATCTAAAAATCGCAGCGAAAAATTATTTCCTTATGTAAATTCAGCTCCCAAAGCACCTCGAAATTTCCTTTCTCCGCTTCTACCTCTGCTGTCGCTTCCGCGACAACCTAATAATCTCGAAAGCGAAATCCCGCGTCGGAAATTGTCCCGGCGCAGGTCTAACGACCAGAAAGAAAACAACAACACCACTAACAACAACAACAACAACAACAGCAGCAGCAGCTCGAGACGCGCGCATGGGCGGCCACCAAATTGAAAAATACTTTCTCATCGTGGCGCAAGGGCTCGAATAAATAATACGGCCGGTGCTGCAGGCTCACGCGCGCGCAGGTTAACGCTGCGCCGCATCCTTGAGTACATCCCGCGGGACTCGCGTTGGAAACTCTCTCTCTCTCTCTCTCCGTCGCTCTTTTATAAATATTTATCCTCATTTGAATCCCACGGGGTGCCGCCTCTCGCGCGCGTATTTGTTCTTGCAAATCTTTTATATACGTTTCGTACGCGGATTTGCATCCGTAACGGCTGCGAGCGTTTTCGCGAGTGTGTGTGTGTGTGTGTGTGTGTGTGTGTGTGTGTGTGTGCGCGGAGAGCTCGGTTTTTGCCTTGCACTCGCGCGAGTGAGCGTTTCTTCGTCTTCCTCCTCCTCCTCCTCTTTCTTCTTCTACTTCTTCGCCTTCTCTGCCTGTCTCCTTCGCTCTCTCCCTTTTTCATCTCATTTGGCTGCCGTCTTATGTGTGCCCTCGCCGATTTTTCTCGAGAGTGCGTGAGACTGTATGCGGGTGAGTGTATCTGTGTGTGTGTGTGGGGTTCTTTATCTCGGCGGAGATTTTTGCGCGGTTTCTTTCAAGACTGCGCGCGCGCGTGAGTATATAGCGCATGGCTGCGCGTTATGTACACACACGTGTGCTGTTTGATTGATACTCCGAGGAATATTTTCAGATATTATATATTTAAAGTGACTTCGCTCACGAGAATGTTACGTGTATGTGTATAGAGATGAAGAGTTATATTATGTATCTGGTATTCTTACAAAAATATATATATCCTCACAACCAACAGCTTACTTATTAATAATTTACCGTAATAATATGCATATTCCAAGTTTAAAGTTTATTATTTATCATTAAATACGACAGTAAGAGACGTGAAATAAGACATACGGTATATTACAGAGTACTTATAACATTTACCAGCTTATTTACAATGTAACACTGCAACCATATTTATATCTGCATAATAATTCACATTCACTTCGAAACCGTTTGCAAAAACAGGCGCATAAATTAGCATTCATCCCTTCTCGCAACCATTTAATTCTTCCTCTCCAAAATAAGCATCATACACACATGCGGCTCGGCCTCGCTCCCTAAAAATACTCCCACCTTGCATCTCTCGCGAAATTATCGGTCATATCGATTACAGGAATACCCTCAGCGTGCGCGCTCTTATACGCGAGAGCCCCGTTAAATATAACCATCGCTCAATCACATAATGTATTTATATACCCTGCGTCCACATCCGTCTCTCTCTCTCTTTCTTATACTCTTTCCATATACGCGCGATGCGTGATGCGAAGGATTCCGTGCCGCTGTAGTGTCCGCGCGCGCGCGCGCTAGCCACGCCTGGAAAATTGCTCGCACAACCCACGCGGCCGCCCGCAACCATATAAATTACGCTGAATTTTTCTCGAGGTAATTGTACGGCTTGATTTTCCAAACGAGGATTCGCAGCAGCGCCGGCTAGGCGCGTCTCTCTCTCTCTCTCTCTCTCTCTCTTACTCTTGAGGAGTCTGTGGCGCCAGACGTTATAGCCGCCGCCGCGCGTGTTATTTTGAAATATCGCACGCATGCATCAAAGAGCATAGCGGCGGCGGTAAAAGAGAGAGAAACGCGCAGCGCGCGCGGTATCTTTGCATCCATCGGTGAGAAAGTAATGGTCCGCAGTGGGAATTATTCCGCGAGCTTGCGCCCACCGCAGCTTGAGAGTTATTGAGCGGGGAGGGTGGTACATATATAGCGGCAGCGGCAGTGGTGGTGGTGTGTAGTTTTACGAAATAAGAGGAATAAGGGGAGCGTGTGTAATGGAAGTGAGTGGAGAGAAGAGGTTTAGGTTGTTGTTGTTGTTGTTGTTGATGTTGGGTGAGAGATGCTGAGGTGGATACTAGGGAGGATCAAATATTAGTTTTTATGACGTTTAAAGATTGAACGGTCTCTTATCCAGCTTGATCTAGTGTATATATGAGGAGGTTCGGTAATTGCGATACGTTACAGCGGCGCTGTGAAAATTAATCAGATTACAAACAGTTTATATATGTATAACTAACAAATTATGGTATATTGATCGTCCGTTGAAATTAAAATTAACGTCTTACTAGTCCCGTCCTTTATCTACTTTGAAACGATTCAATCTTCGTAATTATAAAAATATATACACTTCGATCAGGAAAAATTTAACCGTTACAATGTTAAATCTCAACATATTTTCTACATTTTAACCGCACAATCTTTTATTTTAACTATACCAGACGCAATAAATGTATGGATTGAAATGTATGGATGGATGGATGGATGTATAGTTAAATAAATTTTGTAAAAGAATAGTCAACCAATGTATGATACAATGTAGATATTAGTATGAGATAAAGAATGTAAAGCGTAAGAACCCTTGAAAATATAAATGTAAATATAAATGTAAATTAAGCTGTATTTATTTCGAAAAAGATATATATTTGTAACACAAGATATGTAGATATGAATGTTGTATGGTGAAAATATTTAAGTGTTTAAATGTAAACCAAGTCCATTTCTTGGCCGAAAGGCTGAAATTAATAAAATTTATTTATTTATACCAGACGCAAATAGCAAGTTTCAAATATGCACGCGAACGCGCATAAGACTTATTTAAAACAAGAGTTCGAACGACCTTCTCTCGCTTCGAACAATAACGAGACCGTCGGCAGTTGTAGCAGCCTCGCCATTGCCTCGTACTTCTCGAGTACCTCGAGAGCTCCATTGCTACCTTACGGGGAAGAAGAAAATTTGGCAGAAGGTGTATTTCAACGAGATAATCATCTAACACGTATAACCTTAAGAACGTGAACTCGCTCTCTTGGCGCATTCATACACACTGCACCTACATACGTTTTTCTCTCCTTCATCTTCTTCTTCTCTTCTTTCGCGTGTGCGGGGCTTCTCCCCCCCCCCTCTCTCTCGACCAAAAATCCTCTACTACGGCTTCCCCGCGCGATGGAATCCATCTTCATCAGTCGACTCAACCGATGAGTCGCCCTTCGGAACTGGTTCTAATTAAGAAAGAGAGAGAGAGAGAGCGTGATAGTGAGAGAGAGAGAAAGGGAGAGAGAGAGAGAGAGCGTGAGATGTCTCAATGAGCATCGCGCGTCAATCGCCTGCGCGTGTGTACGTATATATACGCATACGTATTCTCTCGTCTCTGCAGCTTTTTCACTCTCTCTCTCTCTCTCTCTCTCTTGCTGTCTTTCTATCTTTGTCTCTCTCTCTGTGGTTCGGTCATTCACTCTCGCGCGCGATCCAAGCGATCATGAGGCGTGACGTATACGTGCTCGCGATGCGCACGAGCTGGCGCTCTCAAAGGGTTCTCGTTCTGTCTCTTTCTCGCTCGCGCGCTCTGACGAATTCCTCGCGGGCAGAGTTTCTCGTTCTCCCTCTCGCGAGCTCGTCTTTGTGCGGGTGCGCATGCGGTTCGCTCTGTTATTTATCGTTTGTTTGCAAATTTTATCAGTTTTGTTTTGGTTAGCTTGGTACTTTTAAAAGGCTTAAAATTTATTTATTGATAAAGAAGATTATATAGTATTAATGTGATTCGAGATAAATCTAGTGAGAGAAGGTTTATTGATTTTCCATTTTTAAGCTTTGTTGAAAAGGTATTTAGCCATTAAATATTCGTTTTACTTTAGTATTCTTAGATAATTATTTTTTAAATCACCACAATATCTTGTACTTCGGTAAATCACATATTGGAACTTTAAATCTAACATGATTATGACTCTAGTAGAGACAACTTCAGTAATGAAATTTGTATTAAACTTAAAATATCATGCTTTTATTGTAATGATATTACGAACACTATGCATAAAAAATATTTATAAGAAACTTCTCCAAAATCTAAATATTAAAGTTTGATTTATATTTTATATATGACTCTAAATACACTTTAAATAACCAGTCTTTTTGAAGAAAAAAAAGAAAAAAACGACAAAGAAAAGCTCTAACCCACCTTACCACAATTTCCATGTTAATATCCAAATGCAGCGCGCACTCGCCGTCACCCGCACATCCAGCTAGCGTCCGCTCTCGTTCGCACGCTTTCCCGCACTTCATACCACTCTCTTTCTCTCTTTCACTCCGCATAGTCTCCCCTCTCGAAATACCCTCTCGAAATTACTAAACCAGCTAATCTCAATTCCCGCGTCCTCTAATACATCTCTCTCTCTCATTGTCCCTCTCTCTTTCACTCCCATCCGCACTTTTCTCCATTTAATTCTCCTCCCTTTCTCCCCCTCTCCTTCTCTCTCTCTCACTCCCTTACTCGCCTTAATCTGCCTCTCTTCCTCTCTTTCTCTCTGTGTCTACCTGTGGCCGAGTGCGCGCAGCGCGAGAAAAAAGAACGAGCAAGCGAGCCGGGCGCGCTCGCGTTGCAGCAGCGGCGTATAATCAGACTCAAGGGCGTCTGGACCAAAAGAGCTGCAGCAGCAGCAGCAACGTGCTCGCGCCGGTTCCGCTTCGTCGCAGTGGTGCTCAGCTCGCACGCTTTTTCACAGCCGCTACCATCACCACCACCACCACCGTCGTCGTCGTCGTCGTCGTTGGCAGCAGCGGCTCGTTCGTTTATATATTCATCTCGGAGATTAAAAAAAGGATGAGGGGATTTTTTATGGTTTTTTTTTTCGACCGTGTGCGCATATACTTCTTTTTTTTTTCGTGCGTGGCACGAGTGTAAAGTTGCGCGAACGTGCGAGGGAGTGAGAGTGAGACTCATGCTGCCCGGCAGATGAAATGCGCAATGCACGCTCGGGTTTGATGTGTTCGTTAATTTGATTGACGCCGGAGGTGGGACTGCGCGAAGTGTGTACTCGAATTAGTTTTTTGATGTAATTTTTTCTGCCCGAGATCAACTAAATTATTATGCTGCTTTCGGAAAGCATGGGTTATGGGAATATATTTTTCCATTCTAGAAGTGATATGACTTTTGGTGTTATAGAGATATATAAAAAAGTGGAAAATTACGTTTTGGTATTATGTCGTCGCAAAGCAGAAAAGACAAGTAAAAAGTAATCTGAAATAAAAAGATAGTACAAATTGAATCAAGTATATGTAACTCTTATTTTTTATATAACTATATGTATATACGTACGTTATTTAAAGTTCAAATGCAAATATTCTTTATTTAGAGTTACTCGATCGTATCGGTAAAGTAGACGCGGAATGTAAATCGAAATGCTGCATAGAATTTACATGAACCCCGTGGAAAGTTTTAATGTTGTTCTTCAGCCATGTCGTTTATTCGTGTTTGCAGTTTTTGAATATTTTGCTCATACGACTATAAACGATGCGTAATCTTATTTTCCTTTACGAATGATGTTCACGAAAGAGATATATATTTACGCATTTTATTCGGCGTTCCGAATTCCTTCGCATCTTATTTTTCAAACTCGTCGATATTTCGAATTCTCAAGTTTGAAATATTGGCAATATATTGACAGTCTAACTGCTTAATACGTTCGACGCTGTCGCTATGCGCACGAGATGAATTATATTCACTCGCGTATACAAATTCGCGTTTCCCTGCCGTGTAGTCTTATAAGCAAGATTAATGGCCACTGTTGTATTCATAAATACTTGCTGCACGTGTATACTTCAATCTTGGTTTGCTAGAAAGCATCTAAAGACATTCATAATTCCTCTCGATAATTATATATGTATATACACGTCTTGTTAAAAAAAGTATCTGCTCCGATTTTATTTAAAAAAATGTTACTAACATGAAACTAATTCACTCTGAAATTCTTAATTTGTAAGCCATCCTGTCGTCTCATTACAACCAATATCTGTATATTATTTGCCTTAACTTGACACAACCGAACGCCAAATGGCATCCATAAAACATTTCCGCGAGAATTGAAATGCAAATTAAATTACAGCGCAAACTTCTCTTTACCCATTGAAAAAAGAAACCGGCAAAACAATCGCAGTCCGACGTTTCGAATAACCGCTGTCTGATAAGAACTATACTCGAGACAACGACGACATAGGACACTACCACCACTCTTTCTCTCTAGAGGCTCGTTCATTAAGAAACGGGAGCGAGACGAGTTTTCCAGTCAATTGCCTCATTACATCATGACTGTTGAAAAAAAAGAACGGCTTGGCATTTTAATAAGGAACGTGTATAGCTACCACCATATACATACGGATCAAATGCTTTTAATAGCGGGCAATCATGTCGATCTCGCCCCGTGAGTGAGTCATTTCGGCCGGAATAGGTCGTACTATTAAACGGAAGGCTGTTCCTCGCGTTGATTTACTTATGACGAGGGATTTGTATTCGTAATTAGGATTACGCGGCAGTTTCTTTGGGATAAAGCAAGAGAACGCTGTGTGCTGCTCCCGTTTCGAACACCATCAATTATTCGCCGTCACCTCGTCCCACGTACCCATTGTCTTCGAAAGGGAATATCAAATTCTTCGTTGGAAAATAATGGCTTTCTATCGACTGTAAATGGGTTATTAGCTAAACCGTGACGCGCTGTGGTTCATGTCAAAATAGAGAGGTCTGCTGCGTGTGAGAGATTAGTTTTTAAGCTTTACGCGAAACGTTTATTCGTAATTTACGCTTTTTAAAGATTTTATGCGAATAAAATGTTTCTATTAATGGAAAAATACAATTAAACATTCAATTCTGTTATTCTATATACTTTTTAAAATTAAAGGAATTTTTAGTTCTATTTGTAAAGACTGGGTATAGTGCGCTGCAATACGCTTTTATTTAATATTCTACATTTGCACAGAACTAAATTTAAAAAGATTTCGATTACAATATAAGTTATTAATTATATTTATCCACTGTTGAATAACCTGAATAAAAGCATCTATGTCTGGAAACTTAAATTAAACTCAAAAAACTTCTATTCTTTCGAGTTTCCCACACCCATCCCGTAAATTCCGATAACATCCGCAGCATACACTTGTCGAACAATGCGACCTATCTCGTTCCCCCCTTCCTTCTTCTCTACATCGCGCAACTTATAAACTCGTTACACTATACACGCGTACATACCCGTGTGCGCACTTTGCAGCCGATAAACAAAATCGACACTCTCTTATCCCCCATAATCCACACACACGCGCGCGCGTGCAATCGTCCCCCTTTATAAAGTCTATTAAGACTCGCGAAGAAAATTTATCCGGCGCGCCTTCGAATAAGTAACCAGATCGAATCGACCTTCTATAAGTCTCTCTCTCTCTCTTTCTCTTCTTCACTCTCTCCTACCTCCGAGATTAAGCGATAACATCGTGCACGCGCGCGCGAATGCTCTTATTAACCGTATTTCCTGCGGCGTTCGCCCAAGTGCTATTATATTCCTGCGTTCTCGCGACAAACTTTACAAGCGAATTTTCCTTTTTTCTTTCTTCCTCGTCTTCTTGTCGTCGTTGTTGGCTTCGATGGTTGGTAGTGCAACCCACGCGCTTGTAAAGAGAAGAGTGTGATTGTATAGAGCAGGCTACGGGTTTGACGCAATAACCACTGGACGACGACGATGTCGTAGTAGACGTTGTATGAAATAGGATAGAGCGCGAGAAGGTCGTCGTGTCTTCTTTTCTTTTTTTTTTTAGTTTGAGAGTGGGAATGAGCGAGAGTTAAGTGAGACACGCGCGCTGTTGTTTATTGCGTCGTAGTGCTGTTGTGGGGATTGTTTAATTGAATCAGAGAAGATGCGAGGTTTTTTGAAGAATTTTGTTGAACTTGCAAAGTGAAAAAGTGAAGAAATTTATAAAAAAGAAAGCGTAAAAGTTTTCATTGGATGTTTCTGTTGGTTGTAATGTAAAATTAAAGTAGTTGTTTCATATAATATATACAGACAGAATTCAGTTCCTATAGATAATATTATATAAGTGATCAAAGAAAAACTTTTGTCTTACTAAATACGGAATTACCCGTTGCTATCGATTACAGCATGACTAACAAGACGATAAGTTCTTAATAAAATTTCCATGGACACCGACATAAGCGATTGCAGTAATCGATAGCTTTTTAAGCTTCTAGCGTTTTATCGGAGATCTGTTAAGCCCGTCAATCATTTAAGCAGTTTACCAAGTTCTCGGGATAATTTTAAAAATTCATAAAAGCTGTTCGAAAGCTATATACTTAATTTGAACGAGTTGTAATTATGCAATAATAGACCAGTTACTAATTTCTTTTAACACACATAAATAGCTGCATAAGTATATTGTTTCAAAATTAAATAAAAATTAATTTTCATTGACAATTAAATAAATTCTATTTAAAAAGATAAACTTTAATTATTAAATTTATCAAAATGAAAAGGAAAAAGAAGTAGGAAAATGGAGATCAAGCGAGTGGCTGGCTATTATCGCCTTTCCTAGAATATTAATTAAAGACGAAGCCACGAGAAAAGCCACGACCCTCCTCCTTCCTCCTCGCTATCTCTCCTCTCCTTCTCTTTCTCTCTCGCACTCACTTTCTCGGTAAAGTTCCCAGAAGCTCCACGAGGCTGCACCAACAGACTTCTCGTCCACCCATCGCACCGTGCGATTGCTACGTATACGAGAGAGAGAGAGAGACAGAGAGAGAGACGCAGTTTCGCCCTCCACTCGTGTATTACGGCGCAGCGAAGCGACGAATGGCGATCGAACGAGGAGTGATTTAACGTATAATCCCGCCGTTGCTTTGATGCTCTCTGTATCCTTTGTGCGACAGCGAAATTGTTTTACTTAGATGAGCGGAGAGAGAGAGAGAAAGAGTACAGAATAAGAGAACGTTTTATTATGGCGGTTGGTTAATAGAGGCGCCGAAACGTTTAGTAAGCGCGGCCGGACGCACGCGACGGATTGATTGAGGGCCTTTTATTTGGCGCTAAGAGGATTAGCGAGCCCGGCAGATTGCCGGTGATTCTTTCGCCGTTGCCGGTTGTGTGAGTGATAATAGGTGTGCGGGTGTACACGAGAGAGAAACTGCTAGATGCGGGTTGTGATGTTTATTCTCGGGGCGATTGTACTTTTTCATTGGGTGTTGAATTGATAAATGCAGGTTTATTAAAAGCTCTCAAAGATTCTTTCTAGCTGAATTATGTTTCGATCTAAGATTAAATTTATTTATATGTTATTGTGAACAGGAAATATACATAGCAATAACGTTATCGAATTTTTATTACTTTTATATGAAAAAATAAATCAATTATATTTATATATAGAAGAAAATCAATTTTCTAAGTACAAACCAACCACTAATACCTACAGAGAAATTCTATTGGCACTTTTCACCTTTGCTTATCATCGTGCAAACTTCCGTAAAAGTTGCAAACCAGCAGCGCAAACTCCCTTCCGAAAATTCCCAGAACTCCCGTTTCAAGGGCAGAACTCGCACAACACAGACCGGCAGCAGCAGCATAGCAGCGCAATGAAATTATGAAATTCAGCGAAGCCCCGTAGGTAATAACTCGCGCGCTCGCTCGCTCGGAATACGCGTTGCTCCGAGAGAGAGCGAGAGCGAGAGAAAGAGGGAGAGAGAGAGAGAGGAAGAGGCGCGTCGTCGGCGTTGACAAGTCAACGAGCGCATCGTGCGTATACGTACGTGTATGTATATATATATGTACATGCGTATATATATGCAACGATTGAGCCAGCGTCCGTGCGATGCAGCGTCACGGAACGGACTCTCTACCGCTGGGAGACAAGGTAGACGAAGTGGACAAATGAGCGCCTGTTGCGAATTAACGTCGCGAGAGGAGGTGGAGAGGACGCGCCTTGCGAGAGACGAGAGTTCGAGGAAGGAGGCTTTTCACGATTCGCAATGGTTTTCTTATTGGGCTACTGCTGTTCCTGCTGCTGCTGCTAGCTGCTTTTTGTCGGTACTTCGTTCTGGGAGTAACGTCTAATTCATTTAGGAAAGAGAGAGAGAGATAGAGGGAGATGGTATAGGGCGGGGTTGTACGTAGTCACGCGGCACTTTGTTCGTGAGTGATTTTCTAGCCGCGTGGTTGAGCGTTTGAGAGATATGCGAGGAAATTTAATCTGTGCTTTTATTAAGAGGTTGCACCCGAGGGATTGGTTTTGTACTTTAATGTTTTTTTTTTTGCGTTGGAAGGACTCATTAGTTAAATTAAACTTTTCGTTTTTGAACGTACTTTCCAACAATATTAACTAATGAGGCGTTTAAATTTATTTGCAAAGGCGACTAGAGTAGATTTTTTTTTTTTTTTATTTTTAACCAGAAAAAGTTTACATAAAGTAACTCCTATAGAGATAAACGCAGTTATCTGTACATAGGCTGGTATAAATAAAA
>JAYJLV010000011.1:5390584-5404813 GCA_036873485.1 Torymus texanus
TATAATATAATCTTTCTGTCGGCCGAACATATATTATGTTTATGTGTATGTGTGTGGGTGTGATGCATGGTATGTATGTGTGTGTATATATATATATATATATATATATATATATATATATATGTACACGTACGCGCGTATGTCGAAGAGGATGAGAAGAGTGAGAGAGATCGGGAATGGGAAACGCGTGTGTGAGGCTATATGGACGAGCTCGTTACTTAGAGTGCCGAGAGGAGAGAGGAGAATTATTGGTTAAAAAGACGACGAGCAGGCCCTCGTCGTGTTGTGCGCGGGCGTTTTTAGCGCCGTTGATTTAGCACCGATCGCAAACGCCGCGGCTCCTACCGTCCTTCGGACTTTATCTACGATCTCGAGTTCAGCCAGAGAGAGAGAGAGAGAGAGAGAGAGAGAGAGAGAGTACATCGTGCAAATTGTGTTGCGATCCTAGGAGTTTCGCGCATGGGAATGGCCTTCTTTATCTGTTTTATGGTCCGTATGCGCGTGCGATGATGACCGCGCGTTGAGCTTTTATATGTAAATAATTTCATGTTTTTAATGAAATAAGCATTGACGTGACAATTACAAGATCCTTCCAACGTTTATTATCATTTCATATTTTTAAAAAAAATATTTTATTTTATTATAACTTTTTCATTATATTATCCAATATGTAAACGTAACAATTTTCACTTGTATTCACATTACAATAATTATTCGTGGTACTTCGCACTTCATAGTTTCATTCTCTCTGCGCAACCATGTTCAAATCTCTTGCCTTTATCTCTCGCAACATCCACTTCCTCTTGCTCCGTACTCCTAAACGTGTGCTCTGCGTTCGCATCTCCTTCTCTCTCTCTCTCTGTCTGTTCCTTCGCCTTTAGCCAACAGCAGCAGCAGCATCGTCGTCGTCGTCATTGTCGCTGGCCACTTCGTAATTTGTACGACGGTCAGCCTTGCGGCCAAGGTTGTACACGCGCGCGCGTGTGGAGAGAGAGAGAGAAAGAGAGATAGAGAGAGAGAGAGAGAGAGAGAGATGCGACCGCCCAGTAGTAGCGACGACGACGACTTACTCGCGCGCATCTCTCGGAACGACTCTGACGCTGTAGATGCACTCGAGGAGCCAGCCTCAATTGACTCAAATGCACGTTTACCCTACATTCCCCCGGTAATTACATAATGGACTCGTGTACGCGTGGTGCTGCTGTGTCTCGCGCGGAGATCTCATCTCGCAGTGCTGCGGCGTTGCTCTTCTGGCTTTGATTGTTTGGATTCTTTTGAGTGGGAGTTTAGAAGGTTTTAGATAAATGAGACTTGAAAATTGCAAGCTTCAAACTGATTGATTCGATGAGATCTGTAATATTTTACTATATGAATATATTATAGTGCTTATTTTGATTAATATTTATCTTATTATTATTTATTCGTGTGAAATTAGATAATAAATGGTATCACTTTATTAATTAGTTTGAAAAAACTTTAGCTCATAAAAAAATGCTTAGTCTTGTTAGATCTCATTAATCTTGATGTTTGTCAATAAAAACTGATGATCGGGCCAACGAAAGCATGAACTTTCGTTTTTATTTTTAATGGAATCTAAAGCGCATCATTCACGAAATTGGTTCAATTAAGCTTAACGAGCTCTGTATAAGGAACTGTGAGAAAGCCGTACATTTTTACAATATTAAATAGTAAAAATATCTCAATTATCGAGTAGAGCTCAAGCATTTATGCTATTCAAATAACCAGTAATAACTGTTAATCGAACTGAATTAATAGAAGCCACATATATATGCGCAGCTTTAGTCGAAGAAATCGAAAATCGAATCCAACTTTGTCGGGATAAAATTAAAGTCAGTTGTCCGATGATGAGCGATACGTTATACACGTACGATGAACAAGCTTGACCCGCAGCAGCAGCAGTAGCAGCAGCACCGCAAGCCGACCGAACGGCGATTTCTATTTATAGACATCGCCTATTGGTATGGAAACATCCACTGACCCGATGCCCAAAAATATACAGACTAACATCCGTCGTTCATCTCCTGCTTCTCTCCACGTTCTCGTCAACCTCATCCCACTCATGCTCCTTATCAACTTCATCAAGATCATCGACATTCCGCGCAATCATGTTCCGGAGAACCGGCACAGATAAAACTTTCATATGCACGTGCACGCATCGTATGTGTGTGTCGTGTGTGTGTGTGTGTGTGTGTGTGTGTGTATATATATATATATATACCAAAGCGCGAATTCATGCACTCCGAGTGGGTATATTTATACACCAACGTCGACGGCTCTGGCCGCGCGCACTTGGTAACTCCATACTTAGCCGTCCGGCGCGTGAGTTTATATATACCTATATTTCTCGAAACTTACTGGAAATCTGATCGTCAAAGCGTGCAGTATCATCCCTATAGTTCTACCTATATGAGCTGAAGCGAAGCGCGCGTCATACAAGGCGAACGTGACTATGCCTATACGCTTATTATACGTATACGGGAATAGATCTCTTGCGTCGCTGGAAACGTGCGTGATGTCGTGCCAGTGTACGGCGATCGCTGATTACCTTGAACGTGAATGCTTCTGGGGATCGGGTGATGATAGAGCGCGTGTGCACGAGCGCGGAAGCTCGAGAAAGTAATTGCCATTGTCTGGACGGACAAGGAACGGATTGTGGCTCCTCAAGTTGTGTTCTCTTTCTGTGTCTTTCGGTGGTTGGGGCTGTATTTTTAGACGAGAGAAGAGAACAAGACGAAAGGAACGTTGTGGTCTTTACGTTGATGCGGTGGTTAGTTGAAGGGCTGGATAGAATGAGATTTAGTTCTGTTTTAAATGGAGATTTTTTATTCACTGTTGCATTGCAAGATATCTTGGGAGGTGAGCAATAGGAATACTGTAACTTTGTACATGATCATCAATGTTTACAAATATTGATATGAAATGTGTAGTATTAATAAAATATGGACTTCTTTGTGTTTAGTTTTCTTTGATCGTTATCCGCGTCAAGAAATTTGGATAGAAATGACATAAAGGATAGTCGCGATGATTCTTATGCCGATTAGATGATGAACGCAACCAACAGAAAGACATAGGATGTATACTCAGGAATTTGCAGAAAAGAAAAGTGAGTAGAGGAATTGCCAGGTTTTGCTGTAGCTAATCTGTATAGTATTCTATAATTTAAAAAGAAACTAAACAAACAATTTTATTCTTATATAATGATAAATACAGATGTACACTATCACATTTTAATAACCATAATTTAAAATTATGCATGTGAAGGAAGCAAGTAAACGTCTGTTATTAAAATAAGAAATAAATAAATAAAAAACTAGTTTAAAATTATAATACAGGTACATGTAAATTGCCGATTAACTTATTGAACTTAACAACACCAATGCGCATTTCATCGCAATATCATTATAGTTCAATGCTCAAATATCAATTACTTCAGCCACAACGTATTGTACGTATTTTTTTTCAACTTCCGATTTGACCTCCGCACTGACTCGTTTGGGAGACAGTGCGAAATGCTCTGGGTAGAGTTCCTTAGCGAGTTCCTCATTATCTTCACACAAGTCTCTAAAACCGCTTGATTTGATGATCCGATTCTTACATAACCTCATGAAATGAATGATTCGCGGCTTCAACCACTCCTTGCAGTTATTCTCAACGGCGAACTTCAACAAACGAATGGAGTTGCGCATTACCAGCGTATCCACTATCTCGTACTCACAGAGAGACTTCAGTTCCGTCATCTCAAGACGGTTCGCCGCCTTGATAAGTTCCTCCATTTGGGAAGAGTATTTCCTCCGGTAGCTGGTTGTCCAACCGACATACATATATTCCAGTACTGCTGTCATGGTTACCTTAGGTATATCTTCCACATAGATTTTCTCCTCTTCCATCGGATCTAAAAACTCGAAGTTTTTGCGGCATAGAGGGCTGGCGCTGGCGGCGAGGGCACGATGCACTTTGTATTCCATGTTCATGCTAGAGATAATGGCGTCTTTGAATCTTTTGTCGTTCATCATGCGACGGTAATGCGGCACCTCCTGGAAATAGAAGTACGAGGGACCTGTACCTTCTACACGCCCAACGGATGTGGGATGGCATAGATTTGCCGTGATTGTACAATAGATATCCAAGCCACCGTCCTTGGGGTAACCCCATGGCACGCTGGGGAAGACCTTGTGGTCACCCTCGAGGGCTATCTCTAACGGACGCGTGAAGTAGTGCGTATACGAGAAACTATCGGTTTCGTGCATATTGTTGCTAACCGTGTACGTTATCGTGGTGTATATCGGGATGTTTATACACTCTATGATCCGCAGCCGGATGTTGAAGTATTTGGAGGCGCCGTCACTTCCGGGTACCAGGATCATTTTGAATACAGTCGATGAGTCATGATGTCTACTGATCGGTTTGGACTCAAGTTCTTTATGGCACGTATCTATATTGAAGTTACTAATTTGCCACCTATGAATAAAAGTTCCAAGGTATATTGGCCACGTACTTAGTTTTTCGAATTCCGGTGCTTTTTCAGTTACTCCAATTACTTCGGCCATTTTTAGAGAGACGGGAAGAATGAAACCTGAAACAATTTGAGATATCCGTATGATGTAAAAAGTTCAAATAACTGGTCATAAACGTTATCTTTCTAAATGTACCTTCGTTATTGTACTATTTTTCACAGGTTTCTTTGATTTTACAAATAAAATAACTTTTTTAAAGTATTATTTATGTACAGAGTCCCGTTGTTATAGTTATGTGATGATACTGTTCTCCACGTACTTACTCTTACTAACTACAAACTTTTAGCAGTATAATCATCTCACGATTCCTTAGTACATTAGGTAAACAGATATGTATAATAATCAACAATACGTAAATATTATATTCTAAATTGTAAGATGACAACTCATACGATTAATAAATTCAATTCAATGCTGAAAAGATCACTACTTCATTTCTTTCATTTCTAAAACTAATTTAGTGGAAACATGATAAAACATAACGAGTATTAAAACATTAATTAGCTCCAAATAAACATCGTTAACCCAAAAATTCATCTTCAATATAGATAAAAACTCGCATTGATACTCCTTTGCGTATATACATATATGTATCGTTAACCTCAATTAATGAGGCACACGATGCGAGTCTGTCGAAGACTCCACACCCGCACATTCAAGAGAAGAAGCAACGACCGCGTAACCATCGTAAGCCACGCAGCGCAAAGGTGTAAAAATTTAATTAAGATTCCGCGTTCGCTCGCGCGCGTTCCTTTCCATCCTCTCTTCGTAAATTTCAGCGATATCGCAGAGAAGTATCGCCGCCAAGAAGAAGAACAAGAAGAAGGCGTAGGTGTCGCGCGTACAGCAATATTCATGAGACGCTGCACGCTGCGCATCTGCAGGGTAAAAAGAGGCGCGGTGGGGAAAACAGTGTTTTGGCATTAAAATTTTTACGCGACCGTGGGCCGGTGAGATAGAGGAACGAGGGAGGAGGGCCCCACTTACGCGTTTACGCACATCGTTAACCCGGAGTAGTGTACACGCGTTCGTGCTCGGTCGATCCATAAAGACGTCAGAGGAAGACCACAAATTACGCAAGGGAAAAGAGAGAGAGAGCTTGTGGGTATAAATTATTGTTCGCGCGATCCGCTCACTGCTCTGGGGATATTTTTTTTTTTTCGTTTGTTGGTTGGTTGGGCTCGTTGCCGTCTGCGCGTGGGGCGCAAAAAAAGCGCGACGAGCGGAAAGGTATCTATCAGGAGGCTACTGCGTGCGCGTGTGCGCAAAAAGTCGATGTCGTCGACGGGAAGGGAGTAGTATAGCAGGCTTGTCGTTGTTGTTCAGTAAACGCGAGCCTGCGACACTTACTTCCTTCTTCTTTGGTCTTGGCGTCGTTTTGTTTCATAGTGGATGTATCTCGCGCTGTCGAATGGAAGACGCTCGGTTCTTTCAATGTTTATTTTGCTCCGATTTGTAAGCAAGGATGCGAGGAACGTTGACGCGTTTGAAATAATAGCATCAGTTCGACGAAACGATAATTTTTTTATTACGATGATGATGATAATGATCGGATTGGTCTGAGCTTTATAAATCAAGATTTTTCCCTGCGCCTGTTAATTAATGATGGGATTTTTATAGTGCAATCGAGTTTAGTGAGAGGCAAAAGTTGATCTCGTACAGCGCAGGAATCTCTTTGAACGATTGACGTAAATAGAGAAGCTTCTTATTCATTTGCTTTGGTATAATAAATTATTCTCTATACGACATTCAATTTCCGGTTAGCTCTTTAAAAATAGTTATTCGTCATTTTTAATTAATAACCCCCCCACGTGTTTTATAATCATCAACGATTGATTTCAATATCTCCTGTAAACATCCAAAACGACGAAAAACACCAACAAATAAATGATCATTTCCATATCATTGACAACCACAACCCACATACTCCATAAAGACTCTTGTATTTACACTCGAGGAACGTGAAATCGCGATACGACCGCGCGATAATTCCCGCTTATACACAGTGGTGCAGTGCTCGCTCACATATAAATTATTCATCGTAATCTGGTGGTAGAAGAGGACGACGGCAATCCGCGTGGCGAATTTCGGCGCGTACTACTTACACCGTGGCAGTGCAGGTACCTTAAGCCGACACGGTGAAGGCGAAAGAAATCGGATTTCCTGGCGGTGGAGGCAGCCGATTCTTATATGCATGGGCGCGTCACATCTGCGCGCGGTGCTTTACGTGCTTCGCCGGCTTTATTGGCTTTATATTGCGCTACTATTATTGCACCTTCGTGTCCTAACCACTGCCACCATCGTGTACATATATATGCACACACACACACACACACAGTTCGTATACCATTTTAATTCTGAAGGGTGGTGGTGGGTTCGCGTGATAGGACGAAAATCAATTTTTATTATATTAAGTCCGAAGTGGAAATTATAATGGTTATTATAGTGGAAGTTTATAAGAGAAGTAATAATTTAAGTTTATGTAACTCGGTAACCATTATATGCATGTTTATATTATGATTCATCTTCGGGAGGCTATGTGCAAGTAATTTATTAATAGAAAAACATCTTAAAGCTTCTTCAATTTGACATAAACCATTGACCTGAAAATTTTTTTTTACAGTGCTAATGTCCCAAGAAGAAACTTAAATTAACATTCTAATTTCGCTGCTACTTATTAAGAAATACCACACACTCATTCACTTAAATTTCGCAGTAACGCAAAAGTTCAATATATGAACGCCTTACTCCTAACAGCATCCCACCGAAATATTTCACAATTCCCACGCGCGCTTGCGCTATGCTCGCACTTAATCTCGCGAAATCCCGCAGTCAGACTTCCTCCACCTCCTCCTCCCTCGACACATCCGCGCAAACTGCGCCTCGCAAGTTGCAGCGAAGCACCAAATCATCTCAGCATCGTCGTATAACTTCAGCTTCTGCTACTGCTGCGGCACACGTTGTAACGTGTAGTACGCGCGCGTGATGGTAATCATCGGCGTGTAGAGCCGCGTTCTCAAACATACATACATACATACACATACATACGTAAGGAGACGAGCGTATTCGCTCGCTTCTCTTTGGCAAATACGAAGGAGAAGGTCTGCGCGCACGTGTGTTTGTCCAGGAGGCCATTAGCACTACGTTCTCGCGGATCTCTCCGATTTTATGCTAACCTCTATGCTATGGTCTGTATGGGAAGAGAGAGGGTGGAGTTGGCATTTTGAAGGAGTAGAACTTTACGTCGTAGTGAACTGCACGGGAGGATAGATTGATGGTGTGCGTGCAATGGGTTCTTGGTAGAGCTTTACTCGGTTGGGTAAATATAGGAACGACGTGGTAGATGATTGTTTGGCGCGGTGGTCAAGTGAATTTAGAAAATCAAGTTTTGAGAGAAATTTCATTATTAAGCGCGTACATTCCGAAGCTTTGTTTAATTCCCACGAATCCTCGAACGAATATCGAACTGTCGAGATCTGGCAATATTAGATTTCCGAAACCACTGGTGTGTCAACAATAATAATTCCTCTCGAATCGCATCATCCACACGGCCATTAAGACACGATTCCTATCAATAATAACCCCTTCACAAATACAATTGTATATACATTTAATGCTCGTATTCCATGCATTCCCTTAATTCGTAATAAAGCTATCGACCAAATACAGCGGATGTCTTTACGACTCTCCACCACCCTACGTCACCTCTCCAGTATGCCAATAATGAGAGATAGCAGGTCAAGGTCATAATTCATCGATTCGCCATCGCGAGCGATCCCTCTATATGCCCCGCGTTCCGTGGCTCAATATAGGGAACTACGCGCAAACAGTACTGTTTCTCTCTCTCTCTCTCTCTCTCTCTCCCTCTGTTTATCGATTGCGAACAGCCACCTGGTCAACATCCATAAGGAGTCCTTGTTGTACCCCGCATGTCATCTCCAGGACACGGATGGCGCATACACGTATACACACATATACACACCTTTTGTCTTGTGTACTCGGAACTATTAATAGACTGATGAATTCGACATTTTGTTTACTTGGCTAAATGTGGCGTGCTATTGCAGGATATTAATAGCAATTGTACTAAATACAGTAATTCACGTGTATCAATTCGCTCAGAATGGTTCTTTTATTTGTAACAATACTCTCACTTTTACAATAAATTTACGTAAAAAAAAAATAAACAAATAAATATAGTTATATAAAATGATTTTCCTAGTGTATAAATAGAGCTAAAACCAATCTCGGAAACTGACTCACGTTCCGGGTAATTCTGAAAACAAACAAACAAACCCATACCTCACAATAGAACATTCAAAACAGCGCGTAGTAGTTCCCCTCGCAAAATCCCTGACAACCTCAAACGCTGAGAAACACAGACCATCCTCGTCTCGCCCCTCGGTTCAGTGTCTTATAAAACGTGCTGCTGCTGGTGCATACGCTCTGGGAATAGCGCAGCACGCGCCGCCGGATGGAGGCGAGTGCACGAGCAGGATGCCGGGGGTAATTACGCGGGCGCGCGAATACCGATGGCATCTTTATTAACCCAGCGGTAGCTTCTCTCTCTCTTTCTCCCTCGAGTTTAGCGACTTTCCTCATTCGATTTCTTATCTTTTCCCTTTCATATCTCTTCGATCACGCGCTCTTCTACTCGTCACTCATCAATTCTATATACCCACCTCTCATACGCTAACTTTAACGTGCGTTCAATGACTTTTCGAGAACCCACGGTACGCGTTTCCCTTTTTAGTTTGCCATTTTTAGAACCTACGCACGCGTATATACATACGCATACAGACACACACACACACATACATACACCGCCATAATTATCTGCGCTAACTACTAGCATGTATACGCACATACAGGCAAGTCCGTCTGTCTTTCTGGCGAGAGAGAGAGAGAGAGTACGTCTTGTGTCTCTCGCCCCTCTGCCCCGGAGATGCGTAGATCCCTTTGTCTGCCACAAGTGAACGCTCGCTTAGTCATGTGCTTGCTGCTTGCTGCTGCTGTTGCAGGAGGAGGTAGTACGTGTACCTATACGCGTGTATACTGGCGAATGTAAAGCGCGATGCATACGCCGTATGTAGCAAGCTCGCCTTGAAGGAATGTTATAATACTACGTGGAGACTGTTGTTCCGTGATGATGCGTATGAAGATGTAACGTTGATGCGCGCACCGGGAATTAATGCCGCTGAATAAATCTCACACGCGCGCACGCGAGAGAGAGAGAGAGAGAGAGAGAGAGAGAGACCGCATGTGATGCGGCTTTTGGAAAATAAAATATGTTAATTCGGACGTTAAGGGGAAGGGGGGAGGGGGGAATTGGAGAGTGGGGCTATTTTTAAACTTTATAGCTGTTGTAAAAACGTTTTGAACGTTTATATGCAAGCGCAACTGGCTTTGAATGTATAATTTTCATAAGCATAGATTCATTGAGCTGAGGGTCCATTTGATGGCCAATAAAATTAAAATGAAAGAGTGAGGCAAGGAAGGAAAATAAATAAAATCTAAATTATAATAATAATGTCACAGTCTATATTTATTGTTGACCGTATAAGACGATGATACTGACGTTTCTGTTGTTAAATGTATAATAAAAAATAGCTATATTGCATTTAATAAAAAAAAAATAAATATATAAATAAAAGTTATATAAAGAATTCAAGGTAAAGGACAGTTTCATTACCAATGATTCACGAAAACAAGTCTCAACACAAGTCCGAAAAATTATCGCGCTCCAAAGTCCCGAAAAGTACTTAACAAATTCCTTGACCCGTGTCTCTTCTTACATACCCTTCCTCCCATCCTTCGCTCAAGAACTACCTACGACCACAATCGCACGAGGCGTATACACTCGCTTCCACGCGTAACTAAGTCGAGGGCGGACGTTGCCGCCGCTATGCTTCCCCGCTGCTGCTCCTACGAGACGACGTACACAAGTCGGCATGGGAAGTTGTAAGTACATTCTGGGCGATCCTCGACTCCGGCGCTTTTGCGCGACAGCTCCCTCCTCTTCACTCGCATATACAGACACACACACACACACACATACATACATACACCTACGCGCGTTCTCTCGCATCCTTGGAACTCGTCTCGCTTTCACCGCAACAGGTCTATAGGGCTGCGCTATGGCGTTTCTCTCTCTCTCCCATTCTTCTTGTCGCCGCGTTGTTAGGGAGCTCTGCCGCAGATTTATCGCGGCCGGACCAAGTTCCGCTGGAAAGCGAGTAGTGTGTGTGTGTGTGTATATATATATATATATATACACACGGGTTGCTCGTACAGCTAATCCTAATTCCGGACGAGACTGCTGTTGTTGCTGCGCGACTTCTTTTCAGTGGGAGGAGAGAGTTGCGCGTTTGTGTTCTTTTTTATCGATGGATACACTTTTCCATTTGCGAAGTTCCTTGCTGCACGGAGATAAAACCTATCGGTTTTCCGTTAGTTTCCGGCTGATTCGAATTAATGCCTCGATTCGAGAGGTAGTAGAAGAGAGAGAGAGAGAGAGAGAGAGAGAGAGAGAGAGAGAGAGAGAGAAACTTGCAACGAGGAGTAGGAGGAGCTTCGGACTTTGTATTTTTTTAAAGTTTGGATGGGACGACTATTTGTTTAGGATTTTGTTTGGTTGGGTTTGGTTGGAGTGTAGATTGAAGTTTATTGTCTAGTACGACTGCTAATGAATTTTTTGGCGAAAGCAGTGGTAAATTCTTTATCAAACAATTTTAAATAGCAATCAAAGTATAATAAACGGATATTTTAAAATACGAATCCGATATTTGGATTGTCGTGATTTACAGTATATTCACTTTACCAAATCAAAATTCAAGTCAACCAAAAGAATTACAATTCACAGAAACAATCAGTACCACTACACTCCATTAAACAAAATTTATTAATAATACATCAAAAAAGAGAAACAACTACTTTTTCTATACAGTCTGTACATGTCGATAAGAAAGACCTCGAACAAGAGCGACAAGCGAGTACTGCGAGCGGATGGACGCGCTTGCGCGCGAAGTACCTGTTCGCTCGGCATTCCGAAAATACCGAGCGCAAAAACGAGGCGAGAAGAGCGAGTCTTACATTCGCTTCTCTCTGCCTCTTTCCCCTTCTCGAGCGATAAAAAGCATGCGGACGAGCGAAGAGAAGGAAAAAGGCGGGAGCCGAAGCGAAGGAGAGGGGAATGACTTTTACCGTTTCGCGAGAAGAGGATAGAGAGAGAGAGAGAGAAAGGTGGCGCTTCCGCGTGCTCCTTCTTCTCGTCACGGGGCGAAATCGAACGACCTACGCTGGGTTTTTCGCGAAGTACAGAACTCCTGTGCGAATACGTGTATATATATAGTGATTGCGTTCGATGCCGTACGTTTATATAGAACACTGAGAGAGTGGATATCTCTTCGGTGCATCGTTTTCGTTGGATGAAGTGGAGTTGGTAAGGGAGAACGTATGCGATTGGAGTGGTTCGTTGAACGGTTAAGTTTGTGTACGGAAAAAGCTGAGGGGATGGTGATGAGAATTGGTATGGTGATTGCGGTTCATCGAGATTGAAATCAATTGTGTACCTGTGACGATAATGAAATCCGATGTGTTTGTTTCAGATTATTTGTTGTTATTAAGAGAAAAGGCAGTACAAAAATAACTTGATTGTAGTAGTGAAATCAAGTGGTTTATGAAAAGATTGGATTAGTGTAAAAAAAGAAATGTATACATATAAAAAATTAATTTTAGCGTTCTAAAACTATAAAATTAATTAAGTATTCTTCTGTAAAATGGAAGATAATATTAAATAGATAAGTTCTTTCCGTCTGCATGGTTATGCAACAGTTATAAAAATATAACAGTTTGAAATATTACAGTATTGTTTCAAGAACGTGCAATTTTATGATATATTATAAGTAGATACTTGTGAAACTCAGCTAATGAATGAATAAACTAGAGTATATATTATTAAAATTTATTTTCAGATATTATGGTAAAAGTCCATTGTTTTCCCTTGAATTAAAAAAAATAAAATATTTTCTCACTGCATCTATAAATTTTATCTAACAATTAAGTAGTACCAGTCACGATACCCTGTGCAATCAAGTATATCATCGCATTGTTTATTCATCAGCACTCACATCGATTCCAAACATGGCCAGATTCTTGCAAACCCTTTCTCAACCAGACCCATTCTCCCAGGCCTACTGCACTCTATATACAAACATACACACACATACACGCAAACATTTTTCCCATCGCGTTCCCCAGGAATTTTATTAATCACCGACATCGCCACGCTCTTCTTCTGCATCTCTTCGCGAACGGACCATAAAATTGATGGCGAGCCAGCCAGCCAGCCAGCCAGCGAGCGAGCGAGATAGCGAAAGAGATAAAGCGATATCTGGCGTATATGTATATATATGTATACACACATACACGAAGACAACGAACGCGTTCGTCGGCTACTCGATTAAACAATGGAGGCACTCTTCGGCGGGCCGGCGCACGGCTGTCGGTGGCAGTGTATAAATCAGGAAGACGACTGTAGCTGCGCGCGCGATCAGCCGCTCTACCTCTGCCATTCGCGCTCTCTCTCTCTCTCTTTTGCGCACACCTATATACACATATATAGATGTGCACATACACACACACACGTATACACGTGCAGAGGAGGGAACAAACGCGGAACGAGCGCTGCGCTGCATCCGGCAGGAGAGCGACCTCGATGCATTGTGGGAGACTCTTCGTGACTGGAATCTCGCCTCTCCTCTGCCTCCTCTGCTCCTTCTTCTTCTTCTTCTACTTCGTGGCGACGTGTACGCGAGCTCGCCTTGCTCTTCGACGTGGCGCTACTTTGTCTTCCACGTGCGCCACGACACTTGGCTCCTGTCACGCTAGATTCTCTCCTGTGTGCGTGTATGTGTATATATGTGTATAAAGAGGGGGAGAGTGTGCGCAGAAACGAGAGATCGGAGGGGAAAAAGGCGTGCGATTGAATCGAGAAACGCAAAGGAAATGGAGGGAAACGCGTGGAGGAGAAGGGAGACGAAGCGAATGCTTGATTGTGAAGCGTTTCGCGATTTACAGGCCGTTCTTATATACACTCGTGCGAGCGAGAGATTGAGAGAGATCTTTCTTTGGCTGACGACGATGCTGTTGCTTGCTGAGGTTGTCAGTTCTTACGCGCGAGCGCAGCATGTGGATTTTTTCAGGAGGAGAGAGCTTTGACTGGCTGCTTTGTAAGTGTCGCATGTAAGACGTTGAAGTGTACTATTGGGTTTTCTTTGTAAAGGGTATGGGAAAGAGAGGTTGATCGGTAGTGGGAGGTGCTATAGATGGTGGTTGTATGTGGTTCGTGGTACGACTCATGGTTTAGTTTTTATATAGATATTGAGATAAAATAATTTAAGTTAATGTTTGTGGTGAATTATTTGTTATCTTGGTTTGGGAATTAAACTTATAATTTTGTTATTTTTCTGTTTCAGGTAAGCATCCAGTTTTTACGGTATCAGCTTATAACAGATTCGCATGCTTTAAAAGTAAGTCATTAAAACACAAATAAAACCAAATTAATGCCGAGTATTCGACAAGAAAAGAGCATCTGTATTGCTATGAGTTTCTTTCGAAAAAATTAGTTATTCAAAATAGTTGAAAAAATATAACTTCTTCTTCGGTAAAAGTTTTCGGTCAGTTTAGTTATATT
>JAYJLV010000011.1:5404913-5428300 GCA_036873485.1 Torymus texanus
AAAAATTAGTTATTCAAAATAGTTGAAAAAATATAACTTCTTCTTCGGTAAAAGTTTTCGGTCAGTTTAGTTATATTGATCAAAACTTACAAACAACCAAAGTTATAAGCAACCAAAACTGTCGTTCGACAACTATACTATCTCTTTCGAAACTACACCCCGACTATACATACGCGAAACACGAAAAGCCCATAATGGGATCGCCTTGCCTGCTCGTCTGCTCTCAAAGGCATGGCAAAACATACGTATACATATACACCAGTTGTGATGACACAGTGTATATCGGAGAGAAAAAGAGAGAGAGAGAGAGAGGGGCATAGAAGCAGCGCATGCCATTGATTTAGGAAGTGTCGAAACAACCATCAGGATATCTTGATACCACCGCGGCGCTTTTAAAGCCTTTTCGGCACGGGGGACAACATACATAGTATGTCTCCTCTCTCTCTCTCTCTCTCTCTCTCTCTCTCTCTCTCTCCCTTCTCACTCTCACACGCTACAATCAATGAGAGCTCGCGTCATTGGACGGCAACAGCAGCCGCCGGGGAAGGACGCGCAGGCAGGCAGACAGGGAGCAGCAGCAGCAGCAGCAGCATCGTCTCTCGCGTGTTATCTACCACCGGGGATACTGTAGCTTTATTGCCTTCCACTGTATTTCGGGCAATAAACGCCGCTGTCCAGCCGGCGCGAAATGGGCTTCCATAAAATTTAAAGGCTGCGACATAAACGGCCGCATATCGCGAGCGTCCGTCTACATGTGTATGTGTACATACACACGTATATAGTTGTATATATACGAAGGACGGTGGACTTTTATGTTGTAGCAGCAGAGGCGCTATGTGTATATATATAGAGGTAGCGCTAATTCTTTTGCCCTCGGATGAAAACTTCATTCGTGCTTGTAGTAGTAGTATTAGTAGTGAGAGAGGAGGTAGCGTAATGCTTCTTAGTTTGTAAGAGGCTCCAGGGTCGCGCGCGCGCGCGCGCACTTGCTCTCGTTACTTTGACGAGATTTCGGCATGGACATGAAAATTTTATGGGGATGCTGGGGAAAAGGAGGAGGGGAACGGTGGAAGCGAAGGTTTTGAAAAAGCGCAGCGCTAATGAGAGCGTTAACGTTAATGAATAATGCGAACAAGAATTAGCTTTTATAGGCTTTTTTAAACAGGTTTTAAAGTGTTAAATATCTTTTTTATTACAAGTTGGTACAGAGGTTAAGTAAGAATGGAGCTGAACGAATTGAGTATTTATTAATTTTAAAAAGTTTTTTAAGAGAGAGAGAGAATTCGCGATAAAACAACTATAATGCAAAGCGGTATACTGTGTAAAATCACGCTTTAATTATGTTTATACCTTCGAGAGAAATTTTTATGCCTTCCGCCCGTGCAAAATCAAACAGCCGCTGCGCGAACTAACAATCTTACCTCGTAAAATCATTTCACGTGTCAATTTCTTCGTACCTCGTGCTCTCCATTCGCTCGTTAACGACACGTACATCCGATTGCGACTCTTTCTCGTTCTCTTTCCTTTTCCTCCCTGCCAGCACAAAAACACATACGTGCACACACACATAGAAGCTGCCATTGAGAATGTATGTGAAGTGCTTGCGCGTAAGTTAACGAAAGTCAAGTGGAGTTTTATAATTATTACAGTACTTGTAAAGTAAGAAAGTCTGGAGCGCGAGTGCGAGAATCAGAAAGAGTATGAGCAGGAGAGAAAATCACCAATTACAACTGGAAGAAGTCATGTAAAACGCGCAGAGCGTTAAAAAAAAAGACTTGAAGTAGTTTCTGAAAATGCTTATTAGAGGAGAGGGAAGGGAAGTAGAGAATACGCGTGTGCATCTCTAATGCATTCGCGAATAAAGTTTTTCTTCGAACGGCGCCAGTGCGGCGTGTGTATCGTTATTTTTGCGTTTTGCCAGGCAAACAACAAACGGCGTAATCTATGCGAGCTAACTACGGGGTCGCTTGCAAGAGAAAGAGACGGAGTCTCTCGTTACCTCGGTCAAGTAGCTTCACGAGGCGTATGTATTTTGCATCGGAAATTCGAGCATATTCGTATATTCAAATATACGAGATACTAATCTGTTTGAATGTGAAATCCGAATGCGCGGATGTTTAATTTATCCGGATATCCGTCTCACGCATAAATGTTCCCAGTTTACGCGTTATTTTTGTGTTTCCGCGTCCGCTCGCACTACCGGCATCAATCGTACAACGCGAAATATAACGCGCACAACAATGTTATTGCACAACTAAAATTTGCAATAACACGCAAGAGCATCAAGTGTATTGTAAAATATTGCAAATCAAAAGTAAAGAAGATTCATTCGGAGCGCCGTCGAATCTATAACAAGGATCTGAAATGTTGTTTGTAATTGTCATTATCGTAAATTCAACATCGCCAGGATGAAACACGACTACATACACAGTCGCACGCGTGTATAGGGAAGGCCGCACAATCTCATTTACTTGTCGGATTGTCCAATTAGAAAATTTATTTTAATACTCCACGTTATACATATATTTTTTTTTCCAACGCGCCAGTCCGGGAAATGAAGTAATTATTTACGGGATAATTCCTTTAATTAAACAGCGCCTCGTATCTCCTGCGCGCAAACTTTTACAAATTACTTCGCGGAAAATCCGCAATTGCCGTGCTACTGCAGTACTATACTCCACTCGCTGTGTATACGTATACCTCCCGCCGCGCGTGCGCGTACTATAACGTTACATCCGTCCAAATACATCTCGGTATAGCGCCGGCACATTTTCCAAATTGCAAGAATGTAAAAAATTAATTGTCGTTCTCTTCGTGCGCGCGAGCCTCGAGCGAAAGAATCATTCCTTCGGTAGAGAACCTCTGAAGAAGAAAATCCCGAGGTACGACGGCGCGAGTGCGCTCCTTTACAAACGAATCAAATCTTAATAAAGGCGCTAATGAGCGAATCCTGCGGGATGGGCCGCTCACGAAGGGAAGAAGAAGAAGAAGAAGAAGGAGAAGGTGGAGGAAGAAGAAGAACTTAAGAATAAACTCTCCTTGCATTAAGCCCTTGCGGTTTTGCGGCCGCCTCCGCCTTCACCTGCTCCGCATTCCACTGGATATTCGTCTCACGTTTTCGCAACAATTACAGTTATTATTATGCCCGGGCGCTGCCGACGCTGCTGCTGCTGCTTTTCGCAATTTTATCTCTCGGTCGCTGTCTCCTTCGTTCTGTCTTTGTGTTCTTTTTTTTCCTCTTTTACTCTTTGTCTTCGTGATTCCCCGCTCTTTTTCCGTCTCATTCCGCGCTGCGC
Source organism: Torymus texanus (assembly GCA_036873485.1). Taxonomy (NCBI): domain Eukaryota; kingdom Metazoa; phylum Arthropoda; class Insecta; order Hymenoptera; family Torymidae; genus Torymus; species Torymus texanus. Next base: position 5,408,210 of record JAYJLV010000011.1, read on the forward strand.
TGCGGCGCAATTATCAACGCACGATTCCGTAAATTTCCGGAGCGCATGTTGCCGCTGCTCGCCAATCTTTACTCGCATCTCATTTGAAATTACAAGTGTCAGTGGAGTCATTAGGTTCGTTTTAAACGGGCTTCTGGAATGTGTAATTCCATGGCGTTCATTAAGAAGGAGGCGTGCGCGCGTTTGTTTTCGTGCAAGTTGTTTGTTTCTCTTTTAGTTTGTTTGATGTCTCTCTTCATCTTTTTCAGTTTTATTTTATTTTCTTTAGTTCGTTCATCAAAATCCAATCCAGTTTTTCGATGCCAGAATATCGATTCGTCTTTAACCGGACTCACAGTTGAAGGATCCCTTCATTTTTACTTTACTCTTAAAGTGCTCGCACAATATAAGTAATGGAAAGAAAAATTGGAAAAGAAACCTTTTAGAAAGATGTAGAAATCAATAGCAGGGGGAAAAAGAACAATGGCTGAAGATAAGATGTGGGAGGATAACTAGAGCAGACAAAAAGGTTCATGAAGATCAACGATGCAGAATTGTAAAAGCCGAGAGACAGAGAGAGAGAGAGAGATATAGAAATAAGAGGATAATTCGGATAATTGGAAAGTAAGGAAATGAAAGAGACGGGGGAAATGAAAATCGCTTAAAGAAAATATCGTTGGAAGACGTCGCTGCGTGAACGTGACGCTGTATGAAAAAGTAATAAAATACCAAAAGTTAAGAAATAAATGTACTGTGCAGTGGTATTTATTTTATCAATTAGGTAAATCAAAAGCAAGGGATTATTTTAACAAGAAATAATAATATTAGATATAATAGAATTATATATCATAAAATATTTAACGACAAAAAACTATTGTTCAATCTTCGGCTGTGAATGATATATTGTCTCTTTTGTTATGAAAGGAATGTAATGGTGAACTTAATTAAAAAGTCACAGCGCGGAATTCAATGCTCGTTATCCACTCGATTTTTCGGTAATAATTTATACTTGTAATGTGAACGTCACTCGAAATTGCTCTACACTCTCGATGGTCTGTAAAAAGACCGCATGCCTTTGGCGTATAATGTTCTCAGAGTTGCTAGATCGCGAGCTTCGCACACACGTCGAAATAAACTACTATAATTAACTTTTAAAGGCTTAATTTATATTTGAAAATATAATTACTCGTTCGTGACAATGATATCGACTGTCACATGTTGCTTTCCATCATAAATCACAACAATAACAAGCGTCCAAAAAACCAGGACGAGTGATTAAAACCGATAACAATATAATTTTAAAAGCTAAACAATGAAACTTTATCTTCCCTCGCTTCGCATACCAAGTAAATCATTTATTTCATTCGAAAAAGCCAAAAAACGATCAATCAAAGCCGAAATTCCATATTCAAACATCGTCGAGCAACAAAACCTTCCCCTCTCAGCGCATACCTATGTATATATACCGTACATCCGGTAAGGGCTCGCACGCGCACAGAGAGCTTGAGTACCAGAAAAGAGATCGCCCGCAGAAATCGACCTCAAACGTATACACACACATACACGTATTGCGGATCGCCCGCGATCGCTCCAAAGGGAATCTCGCTCCAGAAACCAGACCCCGCAAACCAGTCCCTTGCTCTCTCTCTCTCCTTCTCTTTTATTCTCTCTCTTACTCTCTCCGGGTGGTGTGCAGACATTGAGAGGGGATAGCTGACCCATGACCTGAGAACCGGGCCAGCAGCAGCAGCAGCCGTCGCTTTCTCACGTAACAGTTACGGCACTCTAAGGGCTTGCGTTCGCGTGAGTTCTTGATCCGTGTTAATAGTCCGGCCGGGCGTTATAAAGCAAAAATTGCCTGCTCGGTTACCTCGGCAAATAGTTACTGTATAGCGCTTGCGTTCCTCTTCTTCTTCTTCTTCTTCTGCTTCTTCTCGCGAAGAAGAAAGAGAGCCGCGAAGTCTTCACGCTTTACGCTCGGGAAAAGATTATTGGAAAAGCGTTACGCCGTTATTACCTTTACGCGGCTTACTTTTTTTTTATCTGCGGCGCGTGTTCTATGTGTACAGTCGCGCCTCGCGTTGTTGTTTATGGGGTGTGATGCGGTTTAATTATCGGAGGGTTGAATGTTCTGTAAATTTAGGTGTAACGGGGAAAATATATTTTTTTTTTTTTTTAGAATATGTTAAAATTGTATGCATTGTCATGTATGTACACATGAGGTTGTAGGTACTTGCATAAATAAAACATTTCGTCGATGCTTTTATATTGGAAAAGTTTAGAATAATCTTGCTCTATAGAAGTGCAGCTCAATTGTTCCATTATAATCTTCTCGGTTCTATTGTTCGTGAAATTTTTCATAGAAAATCAAAATGAACGTTGAATTTGCTTACCAAACAATCTATCCAACTGATATGCGAAAAAGTTCCCATATATATTCAGTATAAATAATTTTCCAAAATGAAAATATTCATAAAAATAAATACAATCATCCAAATCTACGTATTCACCTCTATATCTTCGAGTAAAACATCAAACGAACCAATTCCCGTCTAAAACTCAACCTAGATCCAAAAGGATCCTCAAAGCAATAACGATCGCCCCATCATCCCATCGAACCCTTTAAAACTTAACGCGCTCACATTAACCGCTGCTGCATCGCTATATCCCCACGCGGACTAAATAAAGCGCACAGAGCTTTGAAAAAAAAAAAGAAGACGAACACGAAACAATCTCGCCGATTCGGATAGTAGCTAAATTTTATCTCGCGCTTACCGGTCAGAGAGAAACGGAGGAGTGAGAGCGTGAGATTCTCGAATTCCTTCCTGCCGAGATCGTATAAAAATCTCGTTACTTCGGGAACATTAACCGGGCAGAAGAGTCCCCTTTTATGCCCTAAATCCCCTATCGGCTTCCGCGAGCCCAACGCCGCCCGCGTTGTGCACTTACTTCCGTTACATCGCTTTCGCGCCCGCGCGCAAGTGAAAGAGGGTGCGCGGCGTAAGATTGCGAAGGTGCGTATAGATTAAATGGGGGGGAGACACAATGTCGGCCGACAGTGTCTTTGTCTATAGCTATAACGTTTTATTAGACTGCATGCGCATGTGTATGTTCCTTTACAATCGGTGTTAACCTATAATTTATTAGAATGTATCAGTGATCCTTGGATAACGAGTGGTAATGGTCAAAATTAAACAGACCATATATACCGATACTGGTTAGTCTTTCTTTTATTGTAACCGAGGTTTACGACTAAAGAAAACTATACATCAGCTTTTTCTTACTTATACATTCCCTTTAAGTGCATGATCTTTTACTGCACGTACATACACACCCAACGACGTTGTATGATCGCTGAATTATCGATAGGTATAAATATATATTCTATATAAAACCCTTCCACCTTGTTTTGCCGATTCCTAAAGTCGATAGCTTACTGTCGACGTCCTCTACGAAGATTCAAGTTTCTGGGATGCTTATGCTATGGCCGAGTTGTGTGCGCTGAGAATTTTGATTACAAACCAGTGAGCTGAATTTGTATTGTCATTTATGTATCGGTGAAGAACGGAATTGATTATTGCAGAGGGTAATGGATGGACGTGAGAGTTTGCTGTTGCGTTATTGAGATGTTAAAATTAACAGTAACAGGTGTAATAATTAGGACGTTTATTATTGATAAATATTTTGAAACATTTATTTAAACGTACATTGATAATTACTTCATTTATTGATCATCAATATGAAAAAGTTGTATATTGAAGTTTCGAAAATAATCTGATAAAATAAAAATATTCTTGAAAAACAGCATTTTTCGTGTTGAATTTTCGCAGCTCTAAACTTGAAATAGAACACGTTCGAAAGATGCCAAATATGTTTGCGAAGCTGGTACGACTGCGGCGAAAGAGAGAGAGAGAAAGAGAGAGGGAGAGAATCTGATAAAAAGTAGTTCAATTTTTCAGTCGTACTTCTGTAACTTTTACCACATGAGCTGGAGTCGCGCTAAAGTTAAAATTAATAAGTTCACTTTTGCCCCGGGAATAGTTCGGAAACTCTCAAGATAATATAGATAAAGCATTTCTCGTTTATTTTAGTGCTATCCGCTTTTTGGCTCTCCATCAGCGCGCCATATCTGCCATTCTACGCTTCCCCTCTCAACCCTTTTCGAACTTCGATAGTGACGCGCAAATCAAAACGTCTGGGAAAAGCATGCATCGACGTAAGTGTACAAATAAACTGTCGCACATACAATGATGCATAATTTACAAAATGTTTTGAAGTCGTACAATATATAAACGCGCGTGTCAGGTCTCAGTTAATCACCCTTTCCCGGCTAGTTTCCTTTCGACTTCGTTGTCTCCTTCTTCATCTCTCCCCGCACGTGCGGAATGGATCGAGTTACACGGGACGAAAGAGCTCGGTAGCTTTCGTGTTTTCGCCCACTTGTCTTCTATTTCGAGTCTGAAATATCACCGCGACTCGGAATTGTACGTATATATATATATATATATATATATATATATACATATCCCGCGTGCGCGATATAATATAGCAATCGTCGATATAAAATGTGTATTATCTGAAAACGTTACACGTTAATCCAACGCACGCGCGTATACATACACGGTTAGCTCTTTCAATTCTTCGCTCTGTTTGACTTTCACGAAGGTACATGTACGCGCGTACGAGGGAGATATTCGCGCCTCAGATGATTAATTTCGCTGAAAGTGAGAGTAGAGAAGCGAGGAGAGGATACTTAGCTTCAAGCTATATGCGAGAGAGAACTGCGTGGCCGTTGCTGCTATATTCTTTCTTTTTTTTGCTTCCCTCATTCTCCCCATCAACGTCGACGGTGCTGTAGCTCTCCTCGCTCTTTGCTTTGCCGATGTTCGCCCACTCGTCCGTCCATCCGCCCGTTCGCGCTTTTTCCTCCCCGTTTCACTTTCGTCGTCTGCGCTGATGTCTCGCCGACAGTGTGCCGTGTCACTTGCGTTTCTCGTTTTCCTATCTCACGTTCGGCGTAATCACGGTTTTGCCAGCTTAAAAGAAAATTTTCATTTGACACGTACGTTGATTATTTTCTACATATCATCTCTGAATGGTCTTTCAATTTAGCTCGCTTTAAATATGAATAAAAAAGTTCAATTTTGTCGATTAAAAAATATAGGAAAATATTACAGCTATGTAAATGTTCATCAATAGAATTCTTTCGTGCGCCCCGTGAACTCTGAAAATCGTGAAAATAAATTGATAGCTATAGTCGCTAGTTAGCATGGCAATGATGGATCGAGAAGCTACTATATATATACAGCGGCATGATATATCCGGCGCACGCGAGGACGATCGAGAGGTTCCACCGTCGCGTGATGACGTACGCCGGGGAATATACTTTTTCGTTGGAGAGAGGCGACTTATTTCCTTTAAGTAAAAGAGAGTAACTCGATTGGGCGTCTGCCTCTTGAAACGCGGCTTTTTACGGTGGTCCTTTTTTTTCGCAAGAATTCGGTGGTGAATCGCCGATGAGCAGTCGACGGCATTTGCATGTCTCGATTGCTTTATTACTCGACGTGCATTAACAATCCAGCTGGGAGTTTCTTTCTAATAGATTTCGTAGAAAGGATTTTTAGTGAATTGAAGAATAAGTATAGTATTGAAATTATCATAGTTATAATATACTTTAGATTAAAGCGTTTTTTTATATTTAGAATATATAATGGTATAGTATAAGAGCGAAGAAAATACAACGTTAACTTTTTTTTTATAGAAAAGCAGTCATTATACTATGAATCACGTTGATTTTCAGCACTAATTCTGCATTCACATAGAGATTTATTTACAACACATTGATATACGTACCACATACGAATCATTAACCGTTCATTTCAGAGCCCGCGTATATGCACACACAAACACCTCATTCAAAACAAATAAACCAATCCCACGCGCGGTATATACTCTCGAGCTTTCCCTCATAAACTGCGCCCCTCCGAAACAATGCTTACAAAATCCTTGCTCACCTCAATCATCCATTTTTCCCTTTCTCTCTCTCTCTCTCTTGCGCGCGCGCTTGCATGCATATCACCTCGATAATTCATCACCACCTCCCCACCCCATCCTTATAGTGAAAATAGAACGCTTTCAGCTTTACACTCTGTATATACACTTGACCATAACGTTGCACATAGGAGGCAAAACGCCGCGCGGCCTCGCCTCCTCCGCTCTTCGTTAACGACGCTTATTACACCTACGTCGCCTTTCGTTTGTCTCATTAATTATTTTGGTCGAGCCGCCACGGCGGCGCTTCTCTCTCTCTCTCCGACGCGCATTGTGTCGCGCTTGGGTGCCGACAAATCATGCGCTCGCGCTCTCGCGCACAGAGACGCGTCCGCGATTTATGCACGCGTGTGCGGCGCGCCGTTCAGGCGAAAGAGAGAGGGAGGGAGAAGGGGGAAGTTGGGAGAGCGAGCGAGAGAGAGAGAGAGAGAGAGAGAGAGAGAGAGAGAGAGAGACTAACTTTGCGAGCTCGTTGAGGCATGACTGTGCCGTGGAGGCAGCCTGAAAGGAAGGCGAAGTGGTGTGTTTATGAAATATCGAGGTATAAGTGGGCGGCGTTTAATTGGTAATTAGATCATTGTGGGTTTATGAAGTGGCGGTAATACAAATGAGTTTCCAAGGATTTTTTCATGCACATGTACGGTTATCTTATGATGCATAATTTTGCATTTTAATTTCATTTTTTATGAATTATTTTAGGTATGATATATCTAGAAATATTTATTTATACAGGAATACATCTATGCAGTAAAGAGTTGTTTCTTGGTGATAAAATTTCAAATTCTCTTTGATTTTATTAGGATTCTGTGAATTTTAAAGAGGAATTTCATTCTCTTGAGTAAGTAAGTTAAGAAAAATCCGATCAAGGGTCTCGAGATGGCACCTACAGTGACAACATTTTTTGAAATTCATGAAATTCCAAGCTTCGTAAGATAGTCTACGTTTTTGACGCTTATCTGTAAGAGAAAATCCCCTATTTTATAGAGATTGTCCAATTTCATACATATTATAAGACGCATTGATTTTTGAAAATTTTGTTCTCAAGACGTATTATGCAAAGTTTTATAACCATTATAATAAAATCAAAAGCTAGTTTTATCAAACATTGCTACACCTTATTATAACAAGTCTGTTCTCGATCTACATTCAAAATATTCTACTCACCCATAATAAATCACATCAGAACCATAAACATCAACAAAACGGTCCCTCCCTTTTCTCTCTTTCTCTCGCCCCGCAACAATGCACTAATAAGCAATTATCACATTTCAAACCATCGCTATGTGCCCACGCTTGCGCGCGTCTCCCTCAGTCGAAAAATCGGCACGTCTTCCCCATGAATCATCGTGTCGGTGGCCTCCCGCGTATTACCCACTCATCTCCGATGCGGAGGCTTTTTTTCCCTGCTGCTGACGCTTCTCTCTCTCTCTCTCTCTCTCTCTCTCTCACTCCATTGTCGCATTGTCTCTGGCATTGGCGAGCGAGGCGGCTATTTTCCGGGCCGGGGAGCCGGAAATTACGCGTGTGCTGGCGCAGATTTCGGTATAATTATTAAACTCCCCCACCTCCGCCGCATATATCAATACGAGCGTCATTTTTAATAGTTGCCTTGAATTATTGAGGCACGGTTTGCAAAGTCGAGAGTCGATCGCGTTGATTGGAAGCGATCGGTCGTGCAATAATGAATAAAAACAGATGTAGAAGGTCTGGTGACAGGGAACAGAGGCAGATAGGAAATAATTAAATGGGTGAATGGGTGATCGGTTTACTTTTCGCGTTTGAGATTGCGGGAAATATGTCAACTAGAGAGTTGGATGGCGTTTTTGGTTTTGATATGCTAATGAAAATGTTTTTGAATTCGCATACTTACGTTTCGTTCAAAATAGTCATTATTGATGATCAGTCGTGGACTACTATTAAAAGGAAAAATTTTAATACAACTTTGATTTTGGATCGAATAGAATGCTAAATTTACCAAAATATTATTCCCATTGACGTCATTTTAATAATCCCATTCATTCGTGTATTTATTTTCGCGTAATACTTTAGCATTTGGCTTTATGGACTTTTGTAAATATTTTTCGAAAATATTACACTGCCCGAACTTACGCTCCTCGAAAAGTATTTCCAAACAAAATGAAAACAATAATCACACACGATTGTCGTCGCCGGCACATTTAAATACAATAAACGTAATGCACTTCCATTCGTGCTTTCTCTCTCTCTACGCGTGTCATCAATAATTCCCACCCTAATATCGCGTTACGCGCAGGCTCACAAGAGTACACGTTTAATTTATTACCCTCCCACCCCTGAGCATGCGTGCGCGCTTTGGTAATCCGGATTTCGAGCGTGACACTTTCAAAGGCCTCTTAATTTACTCGACTTCGACGAGCCCAGACAGACTCTCTCTCTCTCTCTCTCTCTCTCCCTTTCTCTCCTTCTCCCTTTATACCGGCACGCCCTGTTAAAAATGCATTTTTCACTCGTCGCCGGGCGAGCGGAAACGCGAAAACAAAACTTGTTTCGCCCACGAGAAACGAGAGAGAGTAAGAGAGAGAGAGATAGAGGGAGAGAGAGAGAGGGAGAATGAGAGAGTCAATTACGTCGGCCCTCGGTGCTTCGGGACTAAGGTTAAATCCACAATTATCTTGATTACGAGTAAATTAACTAATTACCTATTACGCGACTCGGCCGTCCGTCCGAAAGCAATAAAACAAGTATTTCACGCGTGACGTCGCCCCTTCACCCGTTGTGGCGGCTGCCGTACTCCGCTGCCACCTGCAGGATGTATATGCGCTTGCGCGCCGAGCGAATAAAGCTTGGGCCGTGAAACGAGCGGCGGAAAGCGATTTCGGGACGGTTTTGCTCTACCTGCAGCCGCCAGGTTGAGAAGGCCGGGGGGAAGGACAAAGGGCCGCTGGAGAAAATTAGAGTAACTGCGCGCAAGCGAGTTCGGATAGGGAACTCGAGGGCGAGAGTGAGATGAGTTGAAAGGTGCGCACGCGTTATAAAGTGGACTGTTAAATAATCGTATTACTGCGCGAGAATTTAATTGTACTTTGAAGTGTGGATAGAAAAAGTATTTTCTACATTACGTGTCGTTACAGTTTCATTGCGTAGAATTACTGTGAATACCGCGCAATTATAACTGGTAGTATAGATGGTATTGTAAAGTCGAATTTTTAAATATACTTGTCTAGACATTTCATTTATTTCATTTATTATCTGTTATTTTAAAGTGTTACTATACACGAACAATGGCAGTAAATACACACAGTTTGAATAATATAATATGTTTATTATAAATGTAGTTATTGGTTAATACACAAAGCAATACAGTGTGATATGTGGAAGGATACGTGCACATATCATCGCTATACGAGAGCGGAGCACGAACTGAACTGTCAGGGCGCGACAGATCATGGTCAAGCCGATAATCTTTTTCCAAAAAACAATAGGTGGCGCTAACCCTTAGAATATTTTTATATGCGTGTGTGCTTTTCTTACATATTTACAACATTATCGTGTTATAAACGTAATCTAGAAATATTGATACAGCAATTCTTATGGGCAATATTTAATTTGAAATGAATTTATTCAATTATGAATTATATGAATATAAATTGTGAATTATTTTAAGTTTATTTAGTAGTAATGTGCATCATAAAACAATAATATTATTCGAACTCAATTTCGGAACTTTATATAGTTGCATTTATATTTTAAGAGCTATTATTGTATCATGAATATTTAAATCGTCGTTGATTCTAATTTGATTATTATAAATTAAATAAAACCAAATTAACTATTATAGCAACTTAATTTTGACAGAAAACTATTGATAGGTAAGATTCATTTTCTATTACCTATATATAAAAACGTCGCTTAAAGATTAACTAGAATTATATAGTCAAAATGTTTAAACTCGAACGACTACTTGTACGTCAGCCTACACCTACAAGATCAGATACTTGGCGCGTGGCGAATCCGCGTCGCGAACGAGGCGAACAAACGGAATCCAATCTAATTATCCGTAATGCGCCGGAACTCGGAAACGAGGACTCGCTCCCCCCCCTGCCACCCGCGTTATTCATTTGTTTGTGTTCCCGGCCATCTCATACCTCTTGTCCGCGCGTTCTTCATCCCTCGAGCTCCCTCTGTTTGTTTTCTCCTCACCCCCTTTCCCTCCCTCTTCTTTTTCAGTATCTCATTATATTTCTTGCCTCGCGCCGTCTCTTTTTCCTGCCGCTCTCCTCACTCCGCTACTGCGGAAACAAGTTTTCCCTTCTAGTCTGATGAGTGCTCTCGCGTTAATCTACCACGTCGTCTCGCTTTTGTCTTTTTCACTTTCTCGCTCGTCTTCGATGAATCTTGAAGTCCGGAAAGTTTGTCGCGGGCGCACGCTTCGCGTCCTTCCCGCAGCGAGCGAGGAAGAGCAAACTTTCCTGGCGCCGGATCGTTTTGACCACGGGACAGCTTATGCGCAACGGCGGCAAGCTTTTCTTCCCAACGAACGAATTGCATTCGCTGAGGGATGCTACTACTGATGCTGCTGCTGTTGTTGTTTGTTGTGCGTCGGAAGGTTTTTTGCCCGTATAAGGGAGAGTGAGAGGAAATACGGGGTTCTGCGTTGAAGTATTTATCCGGGAGAGAGAAAGAGAAGAGAAGAGTTTGGTGAATGCGACGCGTCGCAGCTTGATGTTTTGGAAAATTTTTAGATATTTATTTGAACGGAAGTGCGGAGAAAAGGAGAAGAGAAGGGTATGCGTTTTTTTGCAGAGATACCGATTTTTTTTAATGGCGGGAGCTTTCGCGTTTGCACTTTTGATTCCCGGGGCTTTTACTGTGATACAAAAATAATGTTTTTTTTTATCATAAAAACTAATACAAATAAATTATTGATATGAATAACTTTTTAATTAAATTTAAAATTTTTTACGTAAAAATTATAAACTCGAAAATAAATCAGAGTTATATTTTAATTACAGTAAAATTCAAAACACTACCTAAAGTTTAACCTACATTTATATCGCATAAATGTGTTTCGTATTGTGAAATTCTCTTTTGGACCATTAAACTCGGTATTATAATAACGATGAAAAATAAATAACTGTAATAAACAAATATACGGAAGAATACTAAATTCATTTATATAACATACTCATGCAACAGGTAAACAAGGAAATATTAAACGATATACAAACGGAGGCAAAAGAAAATGCAGTCGACTTGCGATGAAAACTACATAACTTAATGTTTTATTGAATTCAGGAAAAGATCTGCTCTAAAAAAGAAAGTAAACGTTTTATATAGCGATGAATAAACGGGAAAAGCAAAAGAGATGAGAATAAGTCTTGGGTAATGTACTTACTTAGATATCAAGACAAAAAGGATTGACATGTAATTTATAGCAATTTGTAAGAAGTGAAAAATATATACCAAAACGAATATTTCTAATTACCTATTATAAACAAAAAATAAATATTATCTTTAATAGTAAGTAACAGAAACTATACTGTAAAAAAAACTTTCTACGTTCTTTTTTCCCTTACTGATATTGACATACGATCACGCGATCAACTTTAAACATTGGACCGAGTGCGCAAATAGTTACAACTGACGGAATTGAAAAGCCAGCGCGCCATCTTCATACTCCATGTCTGCGTTACGATCCCCCGTAAATAAAATTTCCCCCTGGTTTTCCAATCAGCAATTAAAAGTTTCCGCTCAAGAAAGTTAATTTTTTTTCTCCCACTTCCCCATATCGACTTTCGAAATTGCTCCCTCAGCCCCACCTACCCACTCTTCTTCCTCTAATTGGACCTTGGCGCGTAACGTTGACTGTATACGAGGTATAGGAAAAAAAAAAAATAAAAAATCTACTGGAAAATATTTAAGTCCGCGTGCTGCCGTTCTCATTATCGACTCCTCATCTTCCGGTTTTTCAGGCAAGCGCAAGACTCTCTAGTCGCTACGGTGGAGGCCGAATAACAAAAACGATGTCGGCGTTACGGCCTCTGCCCTCCTATACATCCCTCCCGGCTACTTCCAATCGGAGAAAATGGCCATAGCCCGGCGTCGAGGAGAAATAGGTCAACAAATACATATAAATCCGTGAGGTTCGGTATCGCGGAAGGTCAGGCCACGGATTCACTGCTGCTGCTTGCTGCTTCTCTTTGAAATTGATGCTTTTTGCTGCGAGGAGATGCGCAACGCTCTTTTTTGCTAATATTGGAGATAGTTCTATAAAATCAAACGACGAGATGCGTTATAGCAAAATGCAAAATGCAAGTGTATATAAGCGAGAGAGAAGTGGCAATATTGAGAGTTGATGTAATAAATGCAAAATGTCGGATGATTTTGGCTAGAGAGTGATCGATAAATATGGATTGCGAATTGAATGAAATTTTTTTTATGTTAATTCGGTATTTTAATAATAAATTGACAACAAAACAGTTGAAAGAAAAGAATATAGTCTTTATTAAAAAGAAATAATAATTTGGAAGTGAGAAATCATCTTAGTTTTAACTCTGATTACTTTTTATGAATGGCGAGGAGAATACAAAGAAAGATAATAAAAGTTTTATTTTAATTAAAAATGAAACTATTCTGATACTTTTATATTATTTTAAAAAAAACCTCACACTAATTTCATACCGTTTTCCCTCCCAAATTAACAACTACAAAAGTAAATTGAGGTTGTACATGGCTGTCTAAAATAAATTTCCTGCGTACCATTCAGAATTACTGTTTTCTCTTCATTATAACATTAACAAAAGACAACATTCACTCGACCTACATTTATTCACTATATTTACTTTTCACTCTAACATATATTTTTCTTCCTCCGAATGAATAAATAGCCAGACCAGCAAAAAGCCCATCAGAACCATTCCGACCTATCCACTCTCCACGTCCGCATCAGACGGAAAATCCGGCAAAAGGTGCAAAGGTGCAGACTCTCCCTACTTCTCTTCTATTCCCCGCCTATCCTTTCGTCTCTCTCTCTCTCGTGCTTTTCTCCTCGCACGAGATCGATTCCTCCGTGGAATTCGCTCGTGCCGCCGTTGTATATATACCGAAGCTATACAGAAAGAGCGCGTCGGAGCTGCGTTTAGGCTTGCCCGTATACGCGCGGTGAGTAGACTGTATTTATGGGGCATAAATTCGCCCTCCGACGTAGGTTTTACGGTGCGCGTGTGCGTGCGCGCAGGTGAGTGCGGATACAAGCAGGAAACACGTGCCAGGTTTGAAATCTCGTGGGGTTCGCTTAACGATACCGCGTTATTTCTAAGTTCTATTGGTATGATGTTTTCTTTTGTTGTGATGATGCGGTGACTCTATGCCGGTGCGCTGTAAAGTATACTTGAAAAAAGTCAAATTCTTAAAGAATAATGTAGATGATACGATTGTATAATTGTTGTGATATTCTCATTTTATAAAATTCTCCTAACAATTTGCCTTATTGTGTTTAGGAAATTTAAATTGTTAGTTTGGTTGTTAAATTTAAGTACACAAAGTTTCTACACATTATTAGTATAGGATCGAATTTCTCTAATCCGGTATGAACATAAAATAAACATTAAGGTACGGAATTCGAAAATTATACTCCAAAACTCAATTATTGTTACATGATATTTTATAAGATAATATTAGACTACTTATTTAATGGTATATATGTATTATAAATTGTTACTGTAAATTTGTGAATGAACGATAAATATTATTATCTGTACATCTACTTGTTAACCATCTCTTATTCTGAATTTCATATAAAAATCATAAAATAAGATAATTTTAAATTTCAAACATCTAAAAATTAGGTTGCTATATAAATATTATTTCGCCGACAGCTCCGACGAATGACGCAATTAAAGGAAAAATGAATAACACCATAAATACATTTCTTTCCTTAAAAGCGAAAAAGGATCTAGCGAAACCACCGCCCCTCCTTTTTCCGCGCAAATAATCACATCATTTCCGCAAATTATTCGCAACCATAACCTCTATCGTATATATATTCTCTCTTTCTCTCTCACTCTTTGGCGCGCGCGAGCTTCGCCTCGCCTCGGGCGCAATTTCCCGCTCTATTTAATGCAGAAGAGAGATTTACAAGGGATTCGCCCGGATGGATCCCGCGCGCGTACTCGCTCGATCGCTATGGAGACGCAATACCTCGGCACAGAGAACGAGCGAGCGAGCGAGCAAGAGAGAAAGAGAGAGAGAGAGAGAAAAAGAGAGCGAAAAACGAGAGAGAAAGATATAGAGTGCGACGTTAAGTGCTTCCGTTGGCGGCGGCAGCAGCGGCGAGGGACTTACGGTAATCGCGTTTAGCAATGACGCGCGCCGGCTGCCGGCGCTCTCGCTTCTTCTCCAGGCAGCTCGCGCGTCGTCATAATATCTCTCGCGCATATTTTCCCCGTCTCCCTTGGTTTATTCGGACGCGCGCGCACGCTCCTTTTACTTTTAGAGGAAGAGAGAGAGAGAACGTATAGAAAATTCTACCGACCCGCTATAAATGCATTTGCACCGATGTTGCGAAGGCGGAGAGAGAGAAAGAGAGGGAGAGTAGCACGTCTTCTCTTCGCCCTCTCCTTCTTCTTATTCTTCTTCTTCTTCTTCTTCTTCTTCCGCGAAGCGAAAGAGGGGAGGAGAGGAAGGAACTTGCGGACGGGAAAGAGAGAGGCGTTCCTTTTGATGAAAATACCGCGGTCGTCTCGTGCCGTCGGCGTACTACGTTGCTGCTGCTGCTGCTGCTGCTGCTTTGAGCCCGGTAATATTACGTAATAGCGCGCGCTCGTTCATTGGAGGCCAGTATTCCAGGATGTGGTTGAGAAATTGTCTGATCAATCGACGCGTTATTGATTCGCGAGTTTGCGGGAATTAATCGAGTGAGGTGATTTACTTTATTCGATCCTTCTTCTCCCTCTTTTTGTTTTATAAATTTTCTGTAAATAATCGTTGATATTCTGTCGTTGGAAATCAAAGCTTTTTGTTTTTTCAAGTCCAATGTGTATTAGACTATTAATTATTTTCAGACGACCCAATCAAGTCGAGATGAATTTACTGATACATCAAATTAATTATTACTAATAATATGGTCATAGGAGGAGTATTGAAAGAAAAATGTTATTAGTAAGGCGAGAAATTAATTTTATTTTGCGTGAATGATTAAAGGAGTGGCGATATTAATAACGGCGAACGATAATGGAGGAATTGCGAGTATTAAAATGAGATTTAATGCGGTAAAATTTTGCAGTCCGGGCCTGAGTTATTCAGCACTTAAGTGATATTGGATTTGACGCTTTGTAAGCTGAAGAGGAAGCCCCGCCGTCTTCGCTGGGAGGGAATTTTCTTTATCGACAATATCGAGTGCTCTAAATGGAAGGTTGACAGGGAAATGCACTATCGATAATCTATAAATAATAATGCAAAATCCATTTACGTCCGGTATTCAATAATAACTTCTGTTGTAATGCTTACTTTAATATAGATTTAAAAAACGCCTCGTTAATAAGGGACGAGCCATCTGAAAATAATAATTTGACAGTGAAATGGCGCATTTTAGAATTTACTCTATACGTAACGATGAATTTTCAAGTAGGTTATACCATAAGTAGGTTAGACTTTAAATGCAAATCAGAGCGTATCCACTGATACTAAATCAGGCGTATACTCATAACTGATAATTAGTAAAAATCAACTGATAATTATTAAATATTCACCAAATTTGTTATAAGTATATTATTCATTTGGTAACTAACTCAAATTTACAGAGTACATTTTCCCCATTAATAAGTTTATTAAATAACATAATGTTCTATACGGAATGTATCCCAATTACAATTTTTTCAAAAATTTCAAACAATAACAAATGATTTATGAACCCTATCAACTCAGTATTATTTTTAAATTTTTAAAAAATGTTTTCTTAAATTAAAGACCTTTAATTCTGATTATAGTCTACGCAATTGCAAAATACGAGCCAAAAATCGTCATATAATCAACCGCGACGATTTTCCAAGTTTCATCAGATGCTCTTATATACGGCTAAAATGAAAACAAAAGAAAGAACGCGCTTACGAGATAAAAAAAAAATAAAAAAAAAAGAACTTAGCGTCATCGTTGCGCTCGCGTACGTTTATAGCAAAGAAGCGTCGTCGAGCGGACGTCCTCCGGAGTTTTCGCCGTGGCAGGTCTTCCTAAATCATTCCGGTCGCGACTAACTCGTTCTCTCTCTCTCTCTCTCTCTCTCTCTCTCTTGCGTACTCGCGAAAATATCCCGAGAATTCGGAAGTAAGCGGCGCGTTTCTCCCTTTCTCTCCCTTTCTCTCTCTCTTTCTCTTTCTATCCCAGTCCTTTTGGGCGTATATACGCCTACGTGAAATGTCCCAAATAATCTTGAATTCGACGGGACAAGTGGGCGGTCCTGGCCCAGGTCCAGTGGTACTTTCTACGCGCGCGCGCTTTCTGTCGTAGGATGAAAAGTGTTCGCTCGTTCCTATATTCCCTTGGTTGCCTCGCCACCGTGCGATTTTCTTCTGGTCCCGCCACACCGCGTTCTCCTTTTTGCTCTTCTTTTCCTCGAGTCCTTTCTTCTGGCAATGCGCGCGCGCGCGGAATTTCGAGTCAGCTCGCTGCAGCACCAGCAGCAGCAGTAGGTGAAGTTCGCGCGAGCGGGCACAATAAATAAGTTTACATGCCGTTTTGGAGCGACGCATCCGCTTGACCGGCTATTTTCCATTCCGCGCGCACGCTGAGCAGGAGGTAGGAGGTGGGGTGCTCATGGGATTGCGTCGTATTGTCAAGGATTCAACACCGCGAACGCGCAGAGTCTATAATGGTATACCCGCGTACAACTTGCGTCTCGCGCATATACGTACCGTTACTGCTTTGCAATTGAATCGTTAAATCGTAGTTCGGAAATTTTAGTATGATTGTAATAGTATTTTACTAATGTTATTATTATTCATTCAATATTACTTTATAAATGAGTATACAATAAATTTTATATATAATCAATTAAAAGGTTGTTGAAAATTATTTTTATATTAATAAATATTAATGTTAGTGTATCAATACATATAAAATTCTACTACTTTATATTGGTCTCACGTACCTTCTCATATCGATAGAATTCCTTATTTTTTCAGCATGAGATTAATTAAAACATTCTTGTTCTGAATTTACAGGTATTCTATCGTATAGTAACATTACAAATTTATCAAAGGGACAATATTCACCACATTCATCGATTGTCAAAATTGCAAATTCGTTTGAACTTTCAGGATAATATAGCGTCTGTAAAATAGACAACATTTTAATGACCTACTTATTCATTTAGATCAATATTACTGAGAAGAATTTTTAGATAGGAAATCATTCCTTATTAGGATAAAAAGTTTTCACAGAATTGTCATTACTCTAATATAATAATTCGATTTTTTTTCCAAAGCTCGTAAATGATAGCATTCCTATATGATGGAATCTCCACTCTCCAAGTCAAGGTTCTTAAATATGGTAGGCAACATTTAAATCGTGCCCACTGTATAAAGAAATCTTTGGTGCCTTCTTTCCCTGCACTATAGCTGTCATATCATCCAATATCCTTCTGATAGTCGTACCTATTGCAAAAGTTTTTCATATAGAATATCGCTTGATACAACTGTGACTTATTATAATAAAAATTAGTGATTTACCTACAGTCAATCTTATTAATAATGTATTCCAATAATATCCTCTCACTTTAAAATTTGCTGCATCCTTTATGAGACCTTCTGGAAAATATGGTTTGTCCACTTAGGAAGTGTCAAATTCGTTGCCATTTCAGATATCAGCATGCCATAGATATCATAGATATTTAATCCAGTGTATTTAGATAATTGAGGCATTGCAGCTTTAAATCATTTAAACTGAGCCTTGTACTCATCCGACCCTTCAATACGTTTTTTCTCTGCTTTAAAACTAATTATATGAACTAAATGATTTATTTTTGCAGTTAAATTTTAGTGGATACAATACACGCGTGAGACACTCGAAAGTATACAAAATAGGGTCGTTGTCTAAGGGAGCATCCATCACGGGTATAGGTTGCCAATTAAAATTTTCTTTCCAAAGTTGTAATGACATAGGAGGATAAAGAGCAGCACGAACTAGAAGAAGACTTATTTGTGTTCTATCGTAATCAGTGCTACGGGCATAGAGGTCTAGAGGAAAATAATAATCTCCCAAAAAAATGCTCATATCGTTTGCGTAATAGTTTTCCAAGATGATATTTACGTAGCTTCCCATTCTAATCAAAGTATGTTCTATTAAATTATATTTCAATGCGTAAACATGAAAGAACGTTAACCTTTTAAGAGCCTGAAAGTCAATAAATTGGCACAATATTTATCAAAATATTTTGAAACTTTCTAATTGAACTAATAAGTTTTCTATTCTAGTGGTCAAAAGAATAACAAAAAAGCTATTTATTACATTCGTTAATCCATCTAATTGAAATGGATAATAGTTGCGATTGTTATACGCATCGTTTGGATATCCAGTGTTTGTATCCGAAAGACAATGCCTAAAAATCTTTGTATGACATTTAATATTTGAATTTGTTTTCAAAATTATTGTAAAAGAATATAGTGATTTATTAAAATAATATTCACCACATTAACTGCTTTTATGTTGTAATTTTTTGCAATTACAAACTTGAAATTGTGAAATACGAAAAACATTGCAAAACATCTAAAGAAGTACACATTTGTTACCATCATATTGGAATCATTTACGCCTAATCAAGGAAATGAGAACAAAAGTTGCTCGGAAATGTTATTATTAATGCACAGTAGGACTATTATAAAGTATACCTAAACAGAAAAAGTTATCATAAAAATAATTTATTTCTACTTACTTAAAATTGTCTTGACAGGGTAATTTTGTTCCCCTAATAGTCAAAGTTCAATGGAAGTTTAAAATTGGAGATTGTGGCAACTGAATTTATAACCGTCAAGCATGCAGCGGTTGAATTTTGTTTACGACTCATGAAGTGATAACCTTTTTATCCATCGTAGTTTGGCAGTACAAAAATAATGATCAAAAGTTATGACGTACTTTTTTATTAATTTAATAAAATACTATTTAAACTAAAATATGTAATAATTTATTAGTAGATAATACTTTAAGTGTCATTATTTTATTCAATTTAAAGACTAAATGTAAGAAGAAAATAAATACACTATAATCTATTTATTTTATAATATTGTACTTTATAATAGAAACTTTGGGAAGATGAAAAAAAATTATCGATTTTAAGAAAATTTTTCTTCAAGAGATTTTCTTTATTTCTTTTTGAGAACAGAATTATTTTATAATAAAGAGCTTTTTTCTTTCAAGTTATATCAAGAGTAGATATTATCTGATCCTTTTCAAATTCTGCATAATGATGTCTTTTTTAAATCCTCAAACTCAATTCGTTATGTAACAAAGCGGTCGTTACGTTCAAAGATAATTGAGTTTAAATTTTTTGTGTAATATCTTCAAATAGCACTTTTAAAAAAAATATTTTATTTATCAACTCAAAATTTTAATCATTCATTATTCTTCTTGATTATTCTGCATTGAAATTCCAAGAGATCATCTTTATTTGTTTTTGAGAAAAAAACGTTTTCGTTGTTCAAAGGAATCTTATTTTTACAACTAAAGATAATTAAATTTTTTTTTCATATTTTCGAATAGCATTTGCTGTAACAATTTTATTTGATAGAAACAACTAATTACTGTCACCTAAAAAAAAACAAAAATAAATTAATTTGTTTGAAGAAGATAAGAGGAAAATAAATTTTAGTCGTATAAAAATTATTTACTTTAGGCACTTCTTGCATGTTCCTACTTAGTACCATAAATTTGATTCTGCAGTTTTTCACATTAAGTTAAGAAACAATATATTAAGGTGGCTTCAGCGACTTTTAATAAAATATCAGATCATTCGAGCAACTCAATAAAAACGTTCTTTGAATAATAAACTTTCGATTCGTGCTATGAAAATTTCACATCACCGACCCAGTTATT
>JAYJLV010000011.1:5428400-5441213 GCA_036873485.1 Torymus texanus
GGCCAATACTAGAAAAAAATTAAGCCCCCCAATGGGTCCCCGACTTGATACGGCACCCAACGCTGATGCCACCTTAAGCGACTAATGCGCGAAGAACGTTATAGGTATTGACAAGGGTAACGCATGAGTCGAGTTAAACAGCCCACTTATTCTAGAAATATAGCATATATATATTAAAATAAATTATTTAAAAATAATAACTGTTAACTTAATATTCATATGATTATTTCATTTCAAAGAAGTTTTATGATATGAGTTTTGCAGGTGGTTAATATTACTAAAATTGCACATCAATAAAATTATAAACACCAATATAAAACTGATTATTTCATGTGTACACAATAAAATAATGCATTGTAAAAATTCATCTATAATTTCAAAATTAAAAATAATTACAATTTTTGATAAAATGACATTATGTAGCAACTATTGGAAATCTTCGACAAGACAATATTCAGAATATCTTTCAACTGTCAAATCTTCAAATTTTACCGGAATTCCATGGTAATATACCACTTGCAAAAATATGTTCACACCGTTTTTTACATACTAGCTACATTAAATGCGCTTCGCGCGTACTATTTGTATATTTATTTATTTATTTTTTTCTTTTGAGGTTATGATCATCATCATGTTAACTTCAATTTAAAATTACGTTTTAATTAGTTCAAATTAAACGATAATGGCGTAATTTTTATACATAAAATAATGAAATTTTTCTTATACTGTTTTAATTGTTCAGTTTTAAATATTCAGCTAAAAATTCAATCTTAAAGATTCAAACACATTCGATTTGGTACCTATTCTATATAGACCAATCAAATGAGTCAACAACAACCAATCAAAACAGTCTTATTGAGATGACAGATTTCATCCATTACTTTTTAAAGAGAGGATAACATTTTCGCATTAAAATATACATTATCAAATTGCATGAGTTTCTCTATCTTAAAAATATACTGGGAATCTTTTTTCCAGAATTCTAAAATAATAGTGCGTGCATATTCCGGTATATCTGGCATTCAGGTATTCCATGTTTTTAACATTACAAACACGTTTAATCCATGTCCACTATACAAAAGCATTTACGGTGCCTTCTTGTCATTTATTAGATTTGCCGTGTGGTTTAGAATCGATCGTAGAGTAATGTAACGCCTAGTAAAGAAAAATATTTAGTAATTACGGTTAAAATTTTATTTATGCTATAACTCTTTCAACATTAATTAAAAAATCAAATGATATGCATACCTTCACTTAATCTCAATAATAAAGTATTGTAAGAAAATGCTTCCATTTCAAATATAGCTCCTTCTTTTATGAGTCCTTCTGGAAAATACTGATTTGTCTACCCAGGAAGTGTAAAATTCAATTCTTTTTCAGCTAACAGTGTCTGATATAATTTGTAAAGTTGTAATGTTTGGGTAATATTGCATCTCGTAAGATTAGATAATTTTGACATGGCATCTCGAAATCGCTTAACTTCCACTTGGTATTCCGATGAATCCGATTTTCAATTCTCGCCTTTTCGTCTTTGAAACTGAAAAATCAAATTCCTAAAGAAATACTTTATAAGCGAGAGTTAAAAATAAATTGTGACTTATAGAAGATAAATAAAACGTAAATAGGACATGCAATGGAATACATAATTGGATCTTTGTCAATTGGGGCATCTCTCATCGGTACTGGTTGCCAGTTAAGATCTGATTTCCAGCGTTGCGATCTCTTAGGAGGATAAAGCCCAGCCAGAACTAAAAGTAGGCTCATGCACGTTCTACCGTAGTCAGTGCTACGTGCATAAACGTCAGAAGAATACATCGCCTAAAAATTGTTGATAACGGTTGTGCAAGACTTCTCCAAGTTTATATTCGGGCTGTTTGACTTCCTAAAATAAAACCGACTGCTTTAGAAATTTCTTTGCTTTTAAAAGTACATGAGAAGGATGCCAGACTTAGTATTCAACGGCGCAATTATCCGAATTGACGTACTATAAATGTTATATTTTTAGTTTAATATTTTTTTTAATTATTCTAAGGCTCATGAATAAAAACCAAAATTTCTATTTGAATAATCCAAAGTGCGATTTTGAAATCTGTAATGATTCTGATATACTCTTAATTTTCCCATTGACTTAAGAACATTTACGTTGATCAAACCACCCATTTTAATCGGATATAAATCATAATTGTAATGTGGGTCTGTTAGATACATTGAATCTGCATCCGGAATACAATCGCCATGCCATACAATTAATATTACGGCATTGAATATGTTTACAGTCATAAGATCGCAGCTCATTCTTACCACGTTTACTGACTGAAGCTCATATTCATTGTTTTTTGTTGAACTAATCAATGTAAATTGCAGATAAACTGCAATTATTATAAAAATATAAGTTTCCATCTTCGTCAAATAAACAGAATCTGTAAAGTCAATTTAAAAATATTAATGTTTATGACATGTTATGAAATAGAATATTACATAGTTAAATTACATACAATGATACAATTAAAGTAATACCACCTAATTAATTAAGGTACATACTGATGACATTAGAATATTAGTAGAATAGTAATGTTTACCACGTTAGGAGTGTCCTATAATATCTCTATGTATACGCATATCTATTGACACAATTCTTATTCTTTTTTTTTTCAATTACTATCTCTGCGAATACTTCTGTTGGCCAACTAATGAACTAAATTATACACTTCTTCATTGGTCTCTTTAGCATGCTTTGTTGATGAGTTTAAATATTCTTATCAGTAACGTTTTCTTGATACCGTTCCGCGAATAAAAAATATCATGTTTTCCTTATGATAAGTAATAACAGGAAAAAAATCTTTGAGCTGAAACGTCTACTGTACATATAAAAAAAATTTCTGTTATAAAGCTTATTACATACCTCTTTTTTAAGCAGACTTAGCCAAAGCTTTTAAAGATTTTTGTTTGAGCAAATCGCAATAGAAAATCATTTTTAAGTAATTGCATTCTTTAGCTCGTAATTAGGTAAATAAGGCGTATAACCAAGTCGAAAGACAAACTTTCAATTTCAATAATTAGCGAAGAAATAAAACTTGACTCTAGGGAAGTAAAAAAAAAAAAGAAGAAATAAAGCCGTCTGCAGCCCCTAACGCTACTCGTCTGTCGCACCGACAGCTTCGGTTTGTCTTGGCGCGTAGACCCGAGGGCTCAATTATTCATTGCGAACTTCCACTCCGCAGGTTTGCTCTCCTTCTCTCTCTCTTCTTCCGTCTCTCTTTCACTTCTCTTCCTCTTCTATCTCTCTTTTCTTCAGCGGATTTCGAGGTTAAGAGGAAACCAAGAATTTCCCGGCCTTTTTCGAGCTTTTCCGCATTTTTTTCTTTCTCTCTCTCTTCCTTTACACGGTTACTTCCTTTAGCGTAAGGCGACGGTAGCTGCTGCCACTACTGCTACAGCCACCACCGCTTCTTCTCTCGTTTTCTCGAAATCCCACGGGGTACGCCATCTTGGTCGGGAAACTCGCGAAAGGAGTGGCATAACCCCAGTGCGATTTCCGCTCGAAGGAGCTCTTTTAGGTCCCTCGGCCGAAATCCAAAGGCGCGGCAGCTTATATTCTCGCGGCTGCACCGCTGCTGGTGCGGCTTGCAAATCGTAGTGTAACGCATTTATTTCATATTCGCGGTTTTAGCAGACGGATTTCGACGTGGCGTTAAGAGTTGTTGATATATTTTTGTGTATTTCGCAGAAATATTCGAAAAAGGCATGCACCTAGTGTTTGCAAATTTTGTGACATTTTATGTTTGGAGTTATTACAAACATTCTTTGATGTGCGCAATTTTCTCCTCACAACCTGCATGACTTTATAAAAAGGGTTATTAGCATTTATTTATTTATCAATTACCAATAAATGAATTATTAATACAAATATTAAAAAATGTGTACATATTTATTGTATTAATAATGATTTATTAATTGATACACAAAAAATTAATAACTTGTTTATTTAAGCTTATTTATTTAATTTGTTGACTTTACATGATAAATGATCTGAAAAAATCTTTATTAACCTACCATAAAATCCATCCTCACCGTCAAGGATACATGACCCAAATGCTTCGCAAATACATGCAGGAATCTGTCTCGGTTCGCTTTTTCTTATCAAGTAATCACAAAACTCGTCCAGACTTTTGTTTTGAGAAATTTGTATAATCAATCCAAATAAACCTCTTCTTTCAAAAAGAAAGGTAATAAAAATCGCTCGCAAGCATCAGCATCTTCAAGTCTTCATTCGTTCATCCAATTCCGCGATAGCATCATCCCGCGGCCCGCGAACTCCTTACGAACTCGCATCTAACAAGACTCGCATTTTATCCCTCCACCTCTGCATCCCGCCCTTCCTATTATCATTACAACGCGGAGTAATTGCCCCGCCATAAAAAGCTCTCCCGCCCTCGCGTCTTTCTCGGAGAGATTGCTCTCGTTGCGCTTTTGGCCGAGGCGGCGGCGGCTACCCTCGGCCTCATTATCTTTCACGGTTCGCTTCCGGGAATCTCTTTCTCTTTCTCTCTCTCTCTCTCTCTCTCTCTCTCTCTCTCTCGTACACACATACCTGCGCTCTTTCTCCTCGTCTCATTAGGATCTGAATCTTCGTGTGCCGGCGATGTGTAAGTGTGTATATACGTACGTTACCATCATGCAAATTCGTCGGCTCGCTAGGTGTCACGTTCGCCGAAAATTTTGGATCGCTGCCACCGTGTCGCGCGGGATAAAGTTTTCTCGTTACTCGGAAACACAATAATGAGGACGGCGGCGGCAGAGCCGTAGTACAGGTGAAGTGAGTATGGAGGTCCTCTCGTGGACGATGCGTGTGCCCGAAAGCATCCTTCAAACTTGCGTGCGAGCTTGCGTGGCCGCGGTGACGAGGATGTTGATATGGGCTGCTGGACGATGACGTATTATATAGTTGCGACCCTCTGTCGTGTAGCCGCACTGGGCCGTGTAATTACCGTTTTCCATATAGGCTCTTTCCAGAAGTATTTCCGTAATTTTCTGAAATATTGCGATTGACCTAATTATTGCTGAGCGAATTGATTATGCACAAGATAAGGGGAAACGATTATGTATTTTCCTTATCATTCGTAATTAAATCACTTGATATATTTCAAATGTTTGTATTTGCTTTATTATCATACAGCTTTTAACTTTCTTTTATTGTTTTTTGTTTCAGGTGAGCTATACATTTAGATAGAATTCGTCAAGTGTGCTTTTCCTCCTTACTTTGTGTGTAAGTAAAAAAACATAATGCTTGATTTAAAATGATAAAATGCAACCATAAATAAGCAGATATAGACATATGAGCTTTCGTACAACATAATCATGAGGAATAAATGATATATTATTAAAATCTATATTCATACCAAACAAGATCTTCTTCCCTTACATGTGGTAAACTTCATTTAATTTTCATCCTCTTGTAGCAGAACAATTTTCGTACACCTAACATTGCGTAAAAGGTAGAATGAGAATAGTACAGAAAGCCGCGGTTGATCGACACCCCGAAGACCGCAATGCGGTAGTGCGCGCGGCGCGGGATTTATGAATGGAGATCTCTGCCTTTCTCTCTCTCTCTCTCTCTCTCTCTCTTCTTTCCCACGGCAAGGGGGAGATCGTTCGATCGGCGCTTGAGGAACTTAACGACGCTTCGTTAAACCACTCTTTCCCCTTCCTCGCTACTCCCTTGCTCGGCCGCGAAAAAGAGAGATACAAAACATCATGCGCGCCAGAATCCCAAATGCCACTCGCTCTCTCTCTCTCTCTCTCTTTTTCTCTCTATCACACAGGAATGTACTGCGCGGTCGGCATCGTGTGTAGCACACGGGAATGGCTGCTGCTTCTGGGGGTCCATTCGACGCGCACGAAGTAGAAAGATAGGATGGCCTTTTGGATGTCGTCCCAATCGCTGCCCCTGCCACCGTGGCTTCGCTTTTCTGGATTTATACACAGAGAGCCGAGCGCGCACACGAGGCAAGGAGCTCGTCTCTAGCTGCGGAGGCTAGAAGGAGCGAAAAACGAAAATACCTTTAACGTTATTACCTTTATTAAATTGAACGTCTCTTCTACTTGCCGCTCGTGCGCTCGCCCGACGGCAATTGGTATCGAGGCTTTATGGGGGCGCGGAGGCGTGGTTGGCCCGACTCCAAAGCCAGCTTGCGCTCTTACTCCCTTCTTCTCTCTCCCCTTCCCGCGCAACTCCACTTTCGCGAATATGAACTGCCGCTGCCGCCACCGCCGCCACGGCTGTCCCGGCCACCTACATCTGAAATTCCCGATTTTCCGGAAACTTTGCGCGAAGAAGGTGGAGTCGAGAGGACTGAGGCTGGAGAAAAAGCGAGCAGGAGGATGAGGAGAAGGGGGAAGGGGAAGAAGCGTCGAAGTGTGGTATACGAGCGCGCGGATCTTATTATTGCGGAGTCGAACTGGATTGGGAAGGACGAGCCGCGGCTGTTGTGGTAGTGATGGTAGTAGTAGTAGTAGTAGTAGCAGACGCGAAAGGTTTTATTCGCTCGCGCGCTGCACAGCCGGCGAGTTTTTGCCCTTGCGGCGCAGGTCGCGAGCGAGTGAGAGAGCGGTGTTTCCGGTCGGCTTTTTTCGGCTAAACGTCGCTCGCGTGGGAACCTCAGGCTGAATGAGAGAAAAGCACGAAAGGGGGAGAATACCGATCGTCTTTGTTACAGTCAGGTTGATGCGTCGGTTATGTAGAGGTGTGCGGGCGTATATTAGGAGTTTTGGACAGGATGGTTTTGCTATTTGATATAGATGTAAGCCAGTAATATTTTCAAATTCATTATTTAATAGAACAGAATGTTTATAAACACCGAGTGTGCTCATAGCTGGAAAGTTGACGGTTTCTAATTGAGTAGATATGTAAACAAACTTAATACGTTGGAATATTACAGAAATCTTATTTTTAGTAAAGTTATTTTCCTTACATTATATTAATGAAAATTCATGACGATGACTCCGAAAGTATCTTCACCTCCGATGTTTACGTTTTTGTGCAATCAAACTCACTCGCACACTCAACCCATCGTGAAGAAAATCATCCTTTAGATATGGTCAATACGTCGATTGTTGCCGGCCAGCTTTCTCTCTCTTTATCTATCGTGCAACTTTTTGACGGAAAGCCGGGCTTTTACGCTCCGCGCGCGCGCGCTCCCGAAACTTTCGTGTATATAGACACACACACACACACAGACATTTTTCGGCTGGATAGAAAGATCGGCGAAACGGAAAGAGAGAAGAGGGCAGCGTCTGTGGGCACTTACGCCGGCTGGCAGTTTCGGTTATTGAACCTGTCGCTCGATGGGTTATATATAAATGGGCGAATGCGCGCGCGCGCGCGAGAGAGAGAGAGAGAGAGAGAGAGCCGAAATGACCGAATTCGTTCTCTTTTTCTCCCCGAGCCGTAAACAGACAAGAAGGAGAACGAGAGAGATCCGCAGCTATATTTTTCACAATAGAGTTTGATTTAAAACGCTCGTTTGAAAGTTTTTCGTCAATTATTAAACGATTCTTACGCTGGGAGTTCGGCATAAGTGGAATGTTTGCGGAAAGTATTATGTAGGATACGAGCGTGTAGGAGAGTGGATTGTGTGTTCGAGGAGGGGAAAATATCTTTAGCGGAAAATTTTCCATTCGCCATGCCAAGCGACGACACGGTATCGTGCCATTAATCACTTTGCATTTTGTCACGGGGGAGTGAGAGATAAAGAGCGGGAGAGAGAGAGAGAGAGTGAGACGAGGAGCGATGGTATCGAGAGACGACGTGCGACGACGATGTGATGGCGATTTAATTAATCATCGTGTACGTTTTGCGCCTGGAGCTGAATATAGTCTGAACGAATCGAAGGCTCTCGATGATTTTATAAAACTGTCAGGAGCACGAAGGAATATATTTTTATAAGTTCAGCTTTCATATAACTTTATATAGGTATTAAAGTATAAAAATGTGATTTATTTGGGATAAATTATATTTTATAAATTATTGCAACAGCGAGGATGACATTTATTTACAATAGCACCTAACAACTGTTACTTCTCTAACTACCATTTTACGCAATATATGTAAAAAGCAACGAAAACGAATTTTACAATTTACAAAACTACGCTTACAAAGACAAATAAAATATGCCCGATCGAATTATCCCAGAATCCCACATCGTTTTACTGTACGCATTGTTATCTGTTTCGACAATGAAATTACTTCGTCCCTTCCACGATCCCGCCTATATACCCGCTCTTTTTTGTATATTTATTTTTCGGCAACCGGAAATCCGTTTACCAAATCTCCAATTATTCCTTAATTAAAGCTCGCATTTTTTGTGCGCACACGGAAGATGAGAAAAATCCAATTCGCGAAGCGCCGCCTCGATTTTTATTAATTCGCGTGCAAACTCTCGTGCTTGCGCCTGTGCGAATTAACCTTTTGGAATGATTCGCTCGGGCGTCGCACACGGATTGTAAGCGCGTATATATATTGTCTCTTGTACCGTGGAAATTGAATGGCCACGAAGGGCGAATTGGAGGGAACGTAGTCGAAGTTCTGAATCTGTAAGGATAATTATGGTAATCGAATTATAGTGTACGCACGCTGATGCGTTCGTAGTTTACATTCGCTGGATTTTGGATTGAAGCTAGATGTAGGCACGTGTATGCTGGATGAGAAAAGGGTATAACGTGCAGAGGAAATCCGTATAAATGATTGGTATTGGTAGCGCCTGGTCTATAAGCGTAACAAAAAGTATATAGATTGTGAAAAGAAGTTATTAAAAGATGATGTACAAAAATTTCTGCGGATCCGTTGAAAATTTTGAAGCCGTTTTAGTGTATTTATTGAGAAAACAAGTTTCCTATGTTAAATATGTGCATGACAATATTTAAAACATCACTTATAAATAAATTAATATTATAGATTTAATATTTTAATTGTAAAACAGATTACAATTATTATGTTATAAATCCAAGCTTGGTATGACTATAACGTTATCTTATCGCGTTATTAATAAATGAAATAAGCATAAAACCAAACAATAAAAAAATTTAGAACCTGTCAATGTTATAATCATAAAGTTATATAAACTAACAGTGTAAACATAGTTATGTGGTTGCTTGATAGCGTTCAAATGCTAACATCAATTTCAATTAAAATTTTATCATCTACCTCACGATTCTTACACGTTCTATTCAATGACAAGTGTATATGTATACTCTTTTCATATATCGAACATTAAATTTTTATGTGAACATGATAAATTATTTCGATCTACATTCTCACGCATGTTATAGATAAAAAAAAAGAAATGTAAAAAGTGCTCGCAATGAAATCATAAATTTCCGCTCGAACGACGTGTTGAGGAAAAAACGTAGAACCATAAAATATCATCATTGACCTGTATTACTCCGTATGCATCATTTTTTTCTCGCACTTCCGCGCGCATTGAAACTAACTCTTATTCGCGAAGTACAGAGTTCACGTATGTATTTTATTTAAATTCCGCCACTCGCAATATCGCGAAATAACCAGCGCGCACAGCTCATGGATTTCCCATCGAAACGAAAATCCTCGAGGGGCAGCGTTGCCGGGATTCGGGTCAATGGTTTTTCCTACGTCGAGTCGCTTTTTTTTTCCACCCTCGCTGCCAGTCGTGCGAGGCAAATGAACGTGTAGGATCGGTGCGTTGCGTTAAATTACTTTAATGCTTTCGCTAGTGCCGCGCGAACGTTGATGTCTTGGATCGATGAATATTTTTATGCCAGTATTTCTTTTACTCTACGATAGATTTACGTTTTTAATAATTATCTCTAAAATAAAGAACAATGGAAAATATTTAATCTACGAAAAATAATTCTTAATCCAGCTACGATACAAAAATTAAGCAAAAAACAACAATTCGGTGAAATTTAATGAAATTAAGCATTTAAATTTTGTCC
Source organism: Torymus texanus (assembly GCA_036873485.1). Taxonomy (NCBI): domain Eukaryota; kingdom Metazoa; phylum Arthropoda; class Insecta; order Hymenoptera; family Torymidae; genus Torymus; species Torymus texanus. The sequence continues at coordinate 5,438,373 of JAYJLV010000011.1, forward strand.
ACTATTCACACATGCATATTTTTTCAAATACCGTAATTTCATTAAAACGTACAATTTTCACTTTCCGCTTACTTTAATTCATTAAATTAAATTACATATTTTGTCAAACCCACCTGTTCGCCTCAAAAATAAAAAGAAATTCATCTCGCCCCAACGCCCAACATTAATTTCCTAATTACACCTCTCCAGTCTTCTGGAAAGAAAAAGAAAAAAAACATAGCAGCACGCGCGACAACCGTTTACTCTTCCCATAACGAAACCACGACTACCGTCAAAAGGCAAAACGTCGAGACGAAAAAGTCTCGCCCGGTCTCTCACCACCATATACCAGCAACGGCGGTAGTAGCATCGTGTGAGCACGTGGGAGGCAAAATTTAAATTCCCCCCACGTCTTTCTCATTTCCCTTCTCCTCGTCACACGACAAGGGTCCGGCGCCGCTGTACACACATATACTCATACCACTATAGCACATACACACACACACACACATACGTAGGAAAAGCCCCGAGAGCGATGCGACGTCGCCGTTTGACGTAGTACCTCGTCGGCTTCTTATCCTAGGCTGGGTGCTAGCCGTACGCCGCTTAATTTAAAACCGAGCGCGAGCTCTACTACTCGGACCTTTCTCGCACTTCCGTTCGGATCGCGCGAGTGCGCGAGAGAGTTCACGCCTCGCGTGCGCCGTCTTTCTCCTTTTGCGCCGTATACCGCGCAAACTCTCTGCTTTGCCTTATCCGCACGGGTTTATTTAAGGAAGTCGCCGTCGGACGACTGGCCGTGTTTGCGCTTAGCTGTGTGAGAGAGGAGGCGGAGGAGAGAGATAAGCATTTTTACGTAGTCGGAGCCGCTTGTTTGGGAGGCTTGTTTTCGCCTTTTTTTTCAACGTCAGCCCGGAGGATGGGCATTGTGTTTATGTGGTAATTGGTCGGTAAACGAAGCTCGTGCGCTCGTGCGGTAGGAGAAAAGAGAGGAGAGAGCAGAGGTGTTGCCCTTTGACCGTGAACTTTTTCGCTTGCTTTACACGTCGGGTGTGCTTGTATTTTTAGTAAAATTATCTTCGCTCTACCGTATTCCTTAAAAAGTACCTCTTATTTTAGTCCCTTTACGTAAAATTTTATTTTTAAATCATTTAGTTTGTTTAGGTTATTTTTTGCAAATAAATGATGAGTTAGTATTTATTTAATGTACAATTAAAAAGTGAAAAGCAATAAATTGATCAAATAATAAACTTACTACTACTTTGTTACTAATTTTAATTAAAAAAAATGAACATTTTCTCGAACCACCCAATATATCAATTGCCATTTTCACATCGACAGCCGTATTTCACGTTCTCCAACACCATAACCGCACGCATACGCAGCGAAACAAAGCATTCCCGTAACCTCCAGTCACGTAATCCAACGCTATCGGTAATCACGCCCTTAATCATCATCTCTGCGCAAGCCCGCATAATCTCACGCGTGTGTGCAGCAGCAGCAGCAGCAGCCACAGTACCGAACTTTGCACCTCTACCAACTCTCCCTTTCTCTCTCCAAAGCACACGGCGACAAAGAAAAGCCCCGAGCAAGGCTGCAGCTTCGCGTTTCAGACGCTTCGTCGCGTCATCCGAGTCGACCTCCTCCCTTAGGTACAAATTGAACGGAAGTTCCTTCTTGTGTGTGTATATGTGTGTACACGCCGACTTATTGCGAAGTTTCGTGTACAGGGGTGGAGAGGAGGAGAACTTCATCGCGTGTATATATACAGTGCGTAGAGAAGCTCTGTCCAACGACGACGACGACGGAGAAGGAGACGGGGCGAGGTCGAGTTGTGCGGGTGGGTTGTCATTTACGAGCATGCTGCGGCGGTGGCAGTGGTGGGCAGACACCCGCGGGGTTTCACGCCGTCGTTTCCGATTAGGCTCCGATTATAAGCCGCGACTTGATGGGCTGGGGACGCGTACGACGCGAGGGGGTGTTGCTTGCGGTTGGGAAAAATGTGTCGACGATGTATTAGCTCTGATTAGGGTTTTTCATTTACATATATATAATATAGGTATGATTTATTTGAACTATATTATTTTAAAAATAATTATTCGTATGGCATCATTTAATATCAGAGTTGTACAAAAATATATAATAGATGTATTCCGGTAGTATATAGAATTGTAGATGATACGTTGAAAAACAAATGTAAATATTGAAAAATCAAGTTAAACATTTTCTCCGCTCAAAATAAAAATTAAAATTGTGATACGTATCGAAAGCACGTCAAAATCCAGGCACTTGTCATTCTTCCTGTTGCTGCTCGCTAACATAAAAAAAAACACACACACACGTGAAAATGCAAAAATTACTAGTAAAATAGAGGAAAACCTCTACGCGTGCGCATACAAGCACGACTATAGGAGAAAAAAACAAAGTCTGGTCTACACCTATATATCTATATAGTAACTATGCTCTCTGTCTCTCTTGTATGTGCACAATAATTATGACGTGTGGTCGCGCGCGCTCGCGCACACACGTACGAGGCAGGCGGGCAGGCGACAGGCGTGCAAACGCTGCAGCTTGGCATACGCATATACACACACACACAGACATACAGAGGCGTGCACTAGACGCGGCGATTCCTCGCTGCGCATTAGCATTCAACGGACACGCATTCCCGCGCCGTATTTGCAGATATAACGCAAATAAACCCCTGAGAGCCGCGCAGCTCGCTGCACGGCCCACATGTTCGCCGCTCGTAATATTCGCGCTCGCATGTGTGCGCTGCGAGGGCATTGTCTCTCTCTCTCTCTCTCTCTCTCTCTCTCTCTCTCTCTCTCTCTCTCTCTCTCTCTCTCTCTCTCTCTCTCT
>JAYJLV010000011.1:5441313-5466371 GCA_036873485.1 Torymus texanus
TCTCTCTCTCTCTCTCTCTCTCTCTCTCTCTCTCTCTCTCTCTCTCTCTCTCTCTCTCTCTCTCTCTCGCTCGCTCGTTATGTCACACGCGCATATTTTCGTTCTGTAGTCTTCGTCGCTTCTTTTCCGTTTCTCGTTTTTTTTCGTCGTGCGTTCTTTCTCTTTCTCTCTCTCCCGCAAGATAAAACGTTACGCGCGCTCTTTCCTCTTGTTTCGCATGCTTTTTTATGCGAGTAAGAGAACGTTGGGTCTGTCCTTTTTTTCTTCTGCCTCTCGCCTTATCTTTATGCTGCTTGTTTTCGCTTTGCGCAGCGGTGTCTTCTCCTTCTGTTCCTTGATGCGCTGCTTCGTTCCTCTATTTGACCTTAAACCCCGACGTGTATGTAATGTGCATTTTTTTTTTCATGCTCTCCCACCTTCATTGCAGCTTTGTGTATATGCGTGTATGTCTTTATAAGGACATGGACCGCGCGAAGAAGACAACGGCAACAGCGAGGAAGGAGAGAAAAAAATAGGATTCAAAGTTTAACGACTTTTTTATTATCATGTTAGAGTATTAAGTTTCTGTCAGAAGAAGTTAATATATTCCGGGAAGACGAGGATGACTTTTTGAAAAGCAAACGAGAAATAACTTTTGCCCTTAGGATTAAAGTGTTGGTCGCATTCTTTAACAATTTGGAAAATAGTTTTATTTTCTTTCGTGACATCGTAAAGTTTGTACAAAATTATGCTTGTTAAAGTTGTCATTTTTAATTATGCTGCGAATTAATAAAAAAGATTTATGACAAAAGTTTTTTTACGATCAAGTTACGCATAAATGTTCCTTTTGCCATGGTGTATTTCAACAAAAACAACTTTACAAATATATATATATACCATAAATCCTTTGTTTTTCATAAGAAACATTATTAAAAACTATCGTTTCCATAGCTCCGCGTTTGCAATATTTAATAATTTACACAATACCTTCACGTTTTCCATGCACGTTCCGTTTTCTACTTTGTTACCGCGCTCTCAATAGCGTATACACGCCGACGCTTAGACCACGCTCGCGAGCACTGTTAATTGAAAACACATATACGCGGCCATTACCATTATTTATAAACGGCACACACACGTGCGTTTATTAAACTCGGCTGGCAACTCCGCCGGTGCTCCGTATAGTAGAGTGAGAAAACGCTCGTGTTCTCTTTCTCTCTACGCGCAGTTGCCTCTACACCGTCGTCGCCACTACCACTACCACCGCTGCCGATATCATTTTCGCAATTTTTTCCCCGATTATATATACCCACGTGCACACAGGCGGCGCTGTTTTAGTTCCATATCGCCGATGGTAGGAGAATAGGGGAGTGGTAGAAGCAATTGTGCTAACGCGTTCGAGTGAAAAATACGCGGCGCTACCAGCGGACTGCGTAAAAAAGTTGGCCAAGCCGAGCGAGATGGAAAAGCGCGCAGTTGTGCGGAGAGTGGGCCGGGGATAAAAGCGCGAAATTGAGCAAATGAGCGAGTGGTTGAGAGAGGAAAGAAAGTGAAAAGAGGGAGGGACGAAGGTATATATATATATGTATGTATATATATCGGATCGATAGGCAGGCGATGCAGTTGCGCCACGTGTACGCGTAACAACGCGAAATCCAAGATACATGCGTGTATGTATGTGTGTGTGCAGCACGTATGTTCGCATTAAATAATGGCACAAAAAATGCCGCGTGCGCGCCGGTAAATCGTGAGGCCCGCCAACTGTTTTATACGGTATGGACGCAAAAGTGCTGACGCGAGTTGAGGTGTAGCTGCTCGCGTGTGCCACGGAGGGATGAAATGCGCATCGGGCGAGGAAGAGGAGGAGGAGGAGGAGGAGGATGACTTGACCTGAAAAGTATTGAGAGATTCTCAAGTGGCGGGGATCAGCAGTAAACTGCGAGCACCACGCCGAGCGCATACGCTGTTATATGAGTCTATTGAATTTATCCAATTTAGCGGAAGGCGCGAGAGCTTTTCGAATTTTTTGCCAATATCGAAGAGAGAGAAAGTAGGTTCTTTGTGACTATGATTTATTGTATTTTGCGGAATAAGTTTTTTTTAATTCTATAGTATTGTAGAAAGGTCGTTGCAGTTATGTCAAGAGTGTTTATTACGTAATAAATTTTTCAATTGATATATAGTGACTCACATGAACCTTTAAAGATTATTTTATTCATATATATATATACTCTTATTTAAAAAACATATCAAAATGACATTCTAATTAAGATAAATTTCCATACGTATATATTATAATATCCAGACGTACACTTCAAAAGCCGCAGAAAAGCGGGCACGTGTGGTCGCATAGCCCGGCATTATACAGCCGGAAAAATTCTCTACATTAACATAACTGTTTCATGAGCGCAAACTACGAACTGCTGCATGTAAAATGCACTTCCGTTGCATAAACCAAAATTCTCCGCCCGACTTTCATACGATACTAACTTTCGAAATCTCGCGAAAAATTCACGTGAATTTCCGTCGTGTACACATCGTCCGCGTACGCGACAACCTTTTTTTTTTCTACCTCGCGTTGCGCTAACTTATTGCAAAATCAAAAACTTTATACGCGTTGCGCCCATGCCATTCGCCTGTACGCGCAACAACATTTTACGCAAAAAGCCAGAGCTGTCTCCCGCATAGCGTGTACATATAAATAGCTGCCTTTTTTCCGGCCACATATGGCCCCGGTATAAGTGTACAGGCGAAAATTCGCGTGTGATGTGTACGTATATAATATACGAAACGAGAGAGATAGAGAGAGAGAGAGAGAGAGAGAGACACACACAGTTTTCTTACAAAGACATCGCATATATATGTGTATACATAATTCCCCGAAGAACCGTCCTTTTAGCGCCTGCACCGCATGGTTATTATCGGATTGCAAGCTGCACGCCGAAAAGATATTCTTTTCGTCCTAGTCTCCCTTTCCCTCTCCTTCTCTTCTCGCTCATTTAAAAGTCGCTTACGCGCGTGCAAGCTCGACCCGTGCCTGCCCGGGCTTTTCCCGAATTTATGAAGCGCAGGCGGAACTGACGTCGCGGAAGTGATGCGAGGTGAATTTTCGTCCTGCACACGCGCGCGTGCTCGCTCACTTGCAAGAGAGAAAGACAGAGAAAGAGTGAAAGAAAAAGAGGAGAGAAGCAAAAGTAGTAGTAGTAGCAAACGCGGCAGATGCTCGTATATTAACGCTCGCCGGCGCGAGCACGTACAATGCGATAAATAAATTAATGCCGTTCGCACGAGAGGAAAAAAGGGAGAGGGAGAGATAGAGAGAGAGTAGAATAACCCGTGTGGGAAAAACGAAGGAAAGAACGCGCAAAACCGACGACGGGGGCTCATAAATTACCGGCTCATCTTTAAAATATGCGAATGGAAATATTTGGACCGCCGCGAGTATAAGAGAACTGCACATACACGTATATATAAGAGCGAGAGCGTGTCTCTATCGAGGAGAGCAGGCAGGAAGTTCCAGAGGTCATACTCGACGGAGATGCCATCTTCGCGTGTATATACTGTAGAAGAGGGAGCCGAGAGAGAGAGAGCGTGCTGCAGACTTTTGCCATGCTCTCGCGAGTACGCTGGGCTTTTTCGCGTCTTTTTGTTTATACGTAAATATAGCGGCAGCGGGCCGCGCGAAACGGTGGAACTCGCGTGGTCTCTGTACACGGTTCTATGCGCGTGATGTGCATATACGTGCGACGTTTTGCACCAAAGATGTGCCGGTATATCTCGTGGTCTGGGAGATAATAGAATTTAAATCATTTTTAGCTTTCTCGCATTTTAAAGTAACTAAATTATTTTATATCTTGGATAAATAGAATGTTACGAAAATAAATAGTTTTTTTTTTTAAATAGATAATAACGTTTTCGTAAAAATTCATTGATCTTTTATAGAAATTACGTTATAAACTGCGGGAGGATATATAATAAATATATTTTTACAAGTTTGTTAATATAAGTATGAAAATTGACTTATTCATAGTAAATCCCTTTTTGTTTTTCTTTGAAAAGATCCAAGATGTTATAATAAAATTATTAAACTTCCAATAGATTTTTATATAAACAACAGAATTAATATATTAATTTAAATATGAAAATCACAATATAATAGTTAAAGTTAATATTATCGTTGTACTCCTGAAAAAGTAATAAATAAAAAATCGCTTACTGATGCCAACAAGGTTAGCATTTTTTATATTTAATGTTTACGTAATATTATCATCACTGGCAATCACATTGTTAATTTATTTGTACTTATTCATTTTGAAAGAGCAATAATAAACGTAGGCCATTAATTTACATGTACCAACAAATTTACATTTTCGAAAGCAATTCAATAACCATTCGAATGAAATCCTCTTTATTTCCCTTACCGCGAAACCTCAACAAAAAAAGAAAACCCCGCAGTCAGTCCTCACTCTCCGATATCGCAGGCTCAGCAGTACCGCTGTCTGCGTCTGTCTCTCTTTCTCCCTCTCTTTTGCGATACCACGCGTCCGTATCACATCCTGCCGCTCTTCACTCTCTTTTTCACCGTTTCCACAGCACGCGCGCGAGCTCGCGAAGTCGTAAATTGCGTAGCGAATAATTGATAGGCAAAGGCGATGTTTCTATTTTGTTGGCAGCGCTTGTAAAGGAGGCCGCGATTTATTCCGCCTCACCGCCTCGCTGTCTCGACTCCTCTCTCTCTCTCTCTCTCTCTCTCTCACTCTCACAAGGGGAGTATAAATGGCACACTGGCGCTGCGGCGACGGTGGCGGTATGGCGCAGAAAAAAGTTCGCCCGCTCGTGGAGCAGAGCAGAGAAAGAGAGAATCACGAGGGACTGCTGCTACTGCGGCGGCGGCGGCTGCTGCCTGAGAAAATCGTCTGGAAGGCGATTCCACGGCTTTTCTTCTTACCGTTCCTTCTCTCGTTCTCGCGTCTCTCTTGCGGCCGCGAGAGCAAAGTCTGCGCGTGGAAAGCCAGTCGTTTCGGCGTGGTGCTACTGCTGCTGCTAGTGGTGGTGGTGGTGGTGGTGGTGGTTCTACTTCGTTTCCCCGGCGCGCAGACGTATTTTTAATTTTGAAAAATGTCCCGGTGGCCCGAGAGTCGCTGTGAGAGAGGGAAATGTACGGCGGGAATTTTTAAGGTGGTGCGGGTTTTCGGAATGGGGATGAAGGGAGGGAGAAATTTTCTCCAGTGGTGGAGGGAGGATTTTGAGAATAGGAAGATGCGGGTCAGGATGGTGGTGGGAGACAAGTGATAAATGAGTCGCTTTAGTTCAAAATGTGAGAAATTTTAAAAAATGGAGAGCTTTTGTGAATCTCTAAAGTGATTTTAGTTTTTAAAAATATAAGATACAAGTTAATATTTTAAGTAAATTCATGATTTTATTATTTAAATAAAGTATATATCCATTTCTAATGTATTTTTGCAATTTTTCTTTTATCTGAAAATATTTTTCAGTTTTTCAAATTTTTCCCAAATATATCTCCTTATTTATGGTGATCCGGAGCATTTTTAAAATTTTTCAAAAGAGTAAGGTCATTTCTGAAGTGAAAATATTTCATCTATTTTTCATGAAAATCCTAAATTATCACGTACAAAATTCCTTCTCAACTCCACAATTTAATCTTTAAACCTCTCTCTTCCCTTCTCCATTCCGCAATACATAAAATTATCCATCCCCCAATCAAGTCGTCCGCAAGCCCGCCATTTTTCCGAACAGTCCCAAAAATTAATGGCCGCCATTACAACGAGGCCGCGACCGGAGTGAAATCAATTCAGTCGAAGAATCGCAGCGCGACCGTTCCGGCACTAAACTGCAGGTTGGCCATTCGTATTCCAGCTCTCTCCGCATCGTTCCCCTTTCCCCATCATCCCAAAAATGAATTCTAAGCTCGCGCCGTTAATATCGATGGCGATTTTCTCAAATCGTCCGTTAAGGTCCTAACGCGTGCCGTGTACCACACCGTCACACATTCCACATCCCGCGCCTATACATTTAAATCACAGCAGCTCGGCCACTTTGTCACCGAAATTCACTCTCGTCACACGACGCTATTATATATACGCGAGAATCACAGCGAATGAACGAGACATGCGTCATTGTCGCCGTTAAAACTGCGACGTACGGCTTGAGCCATTGTTCGCCCGCTGCCGCCATTATTTCGGAATATTAATTCGGCGAAACGCTTGCCCCCTAAAGGCTAGTGCGCCAACGTGGCTTAACGACAGTCATCCGTATCGTCGTCGTCGTCGTCGTCGTCGTCGTCGCGTAATAAGAAAGACGAAAAGTGGACCACCTTCTGCACACATACAACGACATAGTGTATAATACAACTACTACTATGGCAGGCCGGGAAATTCAGCAGGTTCCCGGATAAATCACTCGGGGTATAATTTGTAACGACCCCGAAATAACGCAGTGTGTGCGTGCAAGCAGCAGCAGCAGCAGTAGCAGATGGCCATTCGGCTACGGATTTATTGTCACCTAAGCCGTGCGCGAGTACGCGTAGTCATTTAAATGAATTTATACTGGGAGCGGTTTCCCTGGTTATATACTATATATCCCCCACTCCAGCTCTTGTGTGAGGAAGTTCGTAGAAAAAAAGGAGCCGCGTGGATATGTCTTCTGATTTTATCCAACGAGCATACGCTGTATATATGTATATTATACATGCGTATACCGCGAACACGATGTTCTCTGCAATTCTCGCGCGCGTATACATATAGCAGTAGCAGCAGCCCTTGGCTTTATCCTTGTCTCGCGGCTCTGCTCTTCGGCTTCGTTTTATCCCTCCAATCCCATTACTGTCGCCGAGTCGTCGTCGATAAGGATCGAGAGAGAAAGAGAGAGAGAGAGAGAGAGAGAGAGAGAGAGAGAGAGAGAGAGGAGGGAGAATAAGAGAGGAGTGTGTATAGGCCGCGCGCGGCGATGGCGATATAATGTGCGAGGACGAGAAGGGAATTGTGAAAAATAAAAGAACGAAGAAAAATAATTACATTTCGATTAAATGCAAATCTTTTATGGAGAAGAGCTCGCTTTGTGATTGCGTTTAGTTTTTGCACGAGGGAGAAGCAGGGTTACGGTATGCCCAGCTCATGAGCAAAAACGCTTTTATTTTTGCAGTTCGTGGAATTGTGCGTGTAAGTCATAGAGGTTGGAGAAGGAGCCGAATAGTTTTACCTACCGTAATTACGCAGCCATTATTCATTATGTGCGCTGTAGAATGAACCTGAACTGTTATCTGATGATTCGTTCGAATGATATGTACGATAATAATTAAGAGCAGATATTTATCTTATCTGTAGCCGATTCAAACGTACTTGAATGTATTTATATACCAACGTTAACTATAAGTTTGTTTACATTTGTTGAGTACTAGACACTATCAAAACAAACATTCCCATCATTATCTCTATCTACAAGTTCGACTACATCAACGGATGTAAATTCCAAACTAATTATACTCAAACCAAAAACCATCATTCAAATATCCCAAAAACCTCTAACCAATGCATCCTAATCGTCACCACGCTCGCCACTCAACCATTCCGTGCGCACTCACGCACAGCGGGCGTCGCAACAGTAGCATTAATTTCCAAAAAGGCGAGACCACAGCAGCAGCAGCAGCGGTGGCGGTAGCACTCGGCGCGTTACGCCGCATGAAAAGCGCGCGCCATTCAGCCTAATTACGAACTGCGCGCCCGGCACACAATGGCCCCGCTCTTTTCCCTCCCCACCTCCACTCGTGCCTCGGCTTTTCGGCAACCCAACGACTACGACGACGACGACGACAACGACGACGACGTGCTTTTTCACCCCTTCCGATTCTCTCTCTCTCTCTCTCTCTCTCTCTCTCTCTGGCTCCCGTGCTAGCTTCGAGGGTCCGCACTTTTTTATCTCTTTCTTTTCTCTTCCGCGACTCGCCAGTGAACGCGAGCTCAGTGCGCGTTGGCTGCTGCTGCTCTTTTTTCGCACGCGTGTGTATCCCAGCACGAGGAGAGAATAATGGGTCGGCGGGCCGCCGAGTAGGTGCTGAGTAGGTAGGAAGTTTGTTTGTCCGGGAAGAGGGTTGAGGCTGCATGGTGAATCGCGCGTGCAAGCTCGGATGCGGTGGTAGTGGTGGTGGTGGTGGCTTTTTTCGAAGGGGTGGTTTTGTGGGAAAAGAGAGGATTGCAGTTTGCTGCTGAGTCGTTGATGCAGTTGCTGTTGCTGCTGCTACTATGTTCGTGATCGAGTGGATTGGATTGATGATGAAAAAACCATTACAGGGTTAAACTGGTATTGCAGATATTAACAAATTCTGCTTTTGATTTAATGATAGGTAATCGTTTACTTATATTATCAATATTCTTAATTTCCGAAATAATATTAAGAAAAACTTTATGTATTCTAGTAATTTTGTAATACTATGCGTGTTATATACCTATTCACAGTTATAATTCTTGTCTGTTATAATACAGCTTTGATGCACTACTTTAATTCAGCGATCTTTAATACCACAATAGTCATAACCTTAATAAATATCACATATTTATATCTATATATTCACCTTCCCGATAATACAAAACCACTTTTAAACAATCCATCTTACCATTTTCTTTCTGATATCAAATCTCTTCTCTTTACAAAAGCTTCTTTTCAAATAAATTTATTAAAAGTCAAAACAATCCTACCACAACTTTGCGATCCGACAACCAAATCCTCGTCGCAAGATTTTCCTTTCGTCCACACGCAACCGCTATTTTTGAAAGACCTCCCATAACTACTAGCTGCTACTATTACCTCATCCCCACGAAAATCTCGATCCTCTCCCGTACACGTCCGAGCGGTTGTAGTACCTCCAGGAACAGCGACAGCAGCAGTAGTAGCAGCAGTATAGCAGAACAGGGAAAAGTGGAAAACGCGCGAGGGGCAAAAGTGCGCACAGCGCGGCAGTTTCCACGCGCCGGCGCTGTGAAACGGCCGTCATAAATCCAGGGGCCAACACATGCTTTGCATAATATAAGCCGCACGTGTACTAGCGGCGACTCGAGCTTTTCCTCTCTCTCTCTCTCTCTCTCTCTTTCATGCTCTCTTTATCGACCTTCGTTGCTGCAGCGTCGTAGCCGTTCTCCTAGAGCCTTCTTCTTCTTCTACCTCAGAGCTCTGTTTTTATTAGGGTTTTTCTTTTTAATTGTTCACCCGGCGGATGTGTTTATGGAGTTAATGTCGCGTAGGGTAATTTTGGCTTAATTTCTTTTTTTTTTCACGGGGTTACGGTCTGGTTCACGGAAAAATTTGTTACGCAGAATGAGAGTTACCCAGAGTTGGATAAATTGAATGTATTTTAATGTCATACGGTAATTACTTTATTATTTGCTAAAATAGAGGCGAAAATGAAATAGTATAAAATAGTTTCATAGGAATATAAAATTATTTATTTATCTTTATTATTAGAGATCTATAAAATAAATTTTATTATTTGTGCCATTAAAATACCGTTAACCGTAGCTATACACTCTTCTCGCATTGAGCATGCGTTTCGTAATGACTCATAATTCACATTGTTTGCTTTTGATTGGCCTACAACAATGAAGAGGCGCATAATACGCGGCATTCATTCAGGATTCCGTATGAAAATCGTCCAGTCACAGTACATTCTATTATTTGCGATTGCTCAACACTCAAGATCGCTGCCCCCATACACATAGCCTTATAGATAACCCATAAAAAATACCGCGCACTATTAAATTCTATTCCATTCCGTTTTCCTCCCTTTGTCACCAGCCCACATTTTTCTCTCCTCCTCCTCCTCCTCCACCTCCTTTTCCTCCTTCACTCCTATTCTCCCCATGGCGAACGAGTCGAACCGGTTTCCACAGCAAAGAGAGGCGCACGGGAATCGCGCAAAAAGCGCGTGATTCGATTCGTGATTCATCGGCTCGAGCACACTACTCGGCTGCAAAATAAAAGAAGTTAGTGTAGGGGGGCAATGCAGGGGCCATAACGTCCAGTGAGAGGAATAAAGAGAAAGAGAGAGAGAGAGAGAGAGAGAGAGAGAGAGAGAGAGAGAGAGAGAGAGAGAGCGCGCGGATAGAGAAACTGCTGGATGGACAGAGATAGCATCAGTGAGCGCGAGAACAAGGAGTAGTAGTAGTACCGCCTGCGCGCGCGCGTGCAGTGCTCGGCCAGAGATTTTCGCGACGATAATCGCTCGCGGGATCGCGCGCGATCGTCGATTTTCAATTCTCTCGGCGACGATCCGTTCCTCGCGAGGGGAGAAGGAGGAGGAGGAGGAGGAGGACGACAGCCTTCCCCCAGGGTGAGAATCAATCTCGCTGGCGCCGAGTGTACACCGCGACGGCGCGCCGCCGCCGTGGAAAGTCCTATCTGAAGGAGAGAGAGAGAGAGAGAGGAGAGAGATTGCGATCAAGGAGGAGGAAGAAGAAGAAGAAGTTGAAGGAGGTGGGGGAAGAGGACCGAGAGCAGCCGTTATTTTTATCGGCGGCTGTACGGGGCATCGATGGGGCTGCTGCTGCTTCTGCTGTTGCTCGATTTTATTTCGCGCGAATGGAGCTTTGATGGAAATATAAATAGTGAGAGAGATGGTGGGAGGGAAAGAGAGAGAGAAAAATGAAAAGAGTGTGTTGGGTGGTAGAGCTTTGATTGTTTGTTTGCTGAACGGTGTATAAAAAGTGTTGGTGGAATTCTCGTGAAAGATATTTTCCATAAAGTATTAGATTAATAAATTGAATTAATATTATGAATATTAATTGACTACGGCTCTTTATACACAAAATAAAGATACATGGATTAGGTAAAAACGAAGTTCTTTATTTCAAGTGCCAAGTAAAATCACTTTTTTCTTATATTTATAATAAAAATAACAATTGAAGATTTTCATAAAATAATAAAAACATAAACTACACAAACAACAGTTTCAAAATCAACAAATTTCAGGGAATAGTAATCTTCCCGCTAAATACGCAACCCACGTTCAACCATGTCATCGATAAAATCGACAAACTCTTCCATCATGAACGGAATTCTAATCTGCAGCTTCCTGAACTCATCTGTACATATGATGCCCGGATTCTTCGCTATGAACTCGATCGTTTCATTCTTCAGATCGGGACAATGGTAAAGATATGCCATATCGAGCGTGTAACACGCGGTCTCTACCGACAGCTTTTGCTTCAGTACCTGCTCGCACATTTTAGCCAAACCTTTGAGCGCTAGTTTCTTCGATGCATTGAGAACCGGCTCAATGCGATTCTCCAAATTTTCAACGCTATCGGTATAAATGTATCGTATCACTTCTTTTACCGCATCGGGACTGATGTCTCGTATCTCAATAATACATTTGGATTTTGGTGGTAGAGCACAAATCCGACTATCAAGGACAGGACTGCGCGCTGCTATAATTGCCCGGTGAACTAAGAACCGGTAATTATCAACGGCGATTATTGCATCCTTGTAATCGGGCTTGGTATATAAAAAGTATAGATCTTCATACATCTGGCTGGTGCAATGAATAGTCTGAGCAGGCTCGCCAATGGTTAAAGATTCAGAATGCGATACGTAATTGTAGATTTCGGGTTCGATTAAGCTGTTGACCCTAATTTCCATGCCGATAGGTATTTTATAGGCGGGATTATATATGCCACTTATGCCCACTTCGTCGTAGTCTTTGTAGAAGATGCCGATAATGGTTAAGTTCCCGTTTCTGTTCAAACTCTTCTTCCAGCGCATTTTATCGTGGTCGAAAGTAAACTTTACTTTGACCTTGATGGGGTACCTTTTGCATTGCAGGACTCTTACATTGACCGCTATGTATTCACCGTCTTCGTCCACAGTCCTGATCACCAGCTGCCAGGAGAAGTCATTTTCGACCGTGCAAGAAATTTTTGGCGAGACAAGGCACCTGCTTTCGATGAGGCGGTTAAAGAAATTCGGTATCGGCCATGTGATGTCCACTGCGCTGGCAGTTTTTGGTAGCTTATTTTCTAACCAAGCAGTGAGCTCTTCGGCATCTCTATCTATCCCCGCCATGTTGTATTGTACAAATAGTTGTTTTCGTCACAAAATATCACTCAATTCACTTGTAAACTTCTAATTATACGTTATTAAATTACTAGTTATAGTTTATAGTTTTGTATCATATTATTTACTTGTAATTCACGAGCGGACCGTGGCTCAGGCGGTTAAGGCGTCGGTTTGTTTACATCACAGTAAACGCCGCGCTTAGCTTCCCAAGATAAGGCTGCTTGAGGTTGTGGGTTCGAGCTTGGGTCACTGCTAAATTCTGGGAGATGTTTTTCCAAAAAATGTCTACTGGTTTTTCCGGTGGTGGACGTCGAGCTCATGACAGTCCACTCCTACAGGTCAACCACTATAATACCAAACACGAGTTTTAAATAGTTCTAAACACGTCTCTTATACTCAAACGGGGGATGCGACGCTAAACAACCAATTAAATAAAAAAGAAACCATTTGTATACAAATCAGTAACACACAAATGCAGTGTTCACATATCTTTGTATTGAAACCCAGTTTTCGGTTCGACATTTGCGCGATATGATCAGAAATAATTTCAAAACAATAGCATTTGACATTAGTGAAGCTATTAAAATAATCTAATTAAACAAGCGAACAATGAATTAAATAATTTATTTATAATTTATTAGGCGGAGATTATCTAAATTTTAAAAACGTTTTACTATTGTTTTAACACTAACTATAATTTACGAACTAAAAATACGAAAGAGAATACAATATTTCTAAAAAAATGAAAAAAAAAAAAAAAAAAATCATCAATACCTCAAAATAATGCAGTTCTAAGGAATTTTAAAATATACAAAAATAACTGTCACTCTTAATGATTTTTTTCTTTTAATGATCTTTCTGGAAGAATTATCTGCTATAAAATTGGCTTTTCTTCACCCTTGAGACATCTGATGTTTCAGGAGTAAACAATACGAAAAAGTTCAATCAAGCTAACGAATCTAGACCATGAAAGTACCAAAATCGATCAAAGCATCGCTCTCGGATTGACCTATAACGAGGTGGAAAAAGCACGACGTACAGGAAAGCGTTTCGCGTAATCCTCAGGGGCGCGGATACTTCATCAATAGATCCCACGTGACTTGTACCGATATACAGAACAAAACTGCCGGCAGCCGGAACACTCGTTTCCTGTCTTTCCCTGCTATAGTAGTAGCCGTACTTGCTGCGTCGATTTACGGGAAGCTATCCACTCGAATACCATCGTCGCCCTCTTTCTCATTTTCCAGCATCCACGTGGATTCGACGGTTTTCTCCTTCGGTCAATGTATAAGCGTGTTCGCGCGCGAGCTACGAGTAATATTTCTCACTAGCGCATCTGTATTCCTTTGAGGAATCTCTTATCTGTTCTAGGGACAGACTTTTCCCAGCGTTCTTGAAGGCTTGGGTTGATCTCTCGAGTGGGTATGCCACTCTCGCCTTGGTGCACTCGCACACGTCTCTTGTGATTTTATGTAACGATAAGTGAGGGAAGGAATATTGCTTTAAAAAGTTTATGTTAGGTTAAGTTTTAATAGAAAATGGCGTCGTAGTTGATTTTTTATTCTATTTGAATTAAGTCGGTCTTACATCTATAGGCCTCTGAGGCCAAAATCACCTGAAAAACTGAAATAATAAATTAGAATTATTCATAAAAAAATTGTATATACTATAAATATAACTAATTTGTTATAAAATAAGCGAAGGTAGAGGTCCTTTGATCCTTCTGATCCTGAAACATAGTCCTTTTTAAAAAAACTTCTGCGTTACAGTTTTTGGAGACTAGTTGATGGATTTTGATGGGATGAAGTGCAAATTACTTCTAATACATCAACCTATGGTACGAAGCTCTGAATTTTAAAAAGTTTTTTCATTAAGTATGTTTTTTATGTAAAAAACAATTTTTTGTTTATAATTTTTCCATTTTTTATGGTTTTTTAAAACAAAAAAATATTTCATGAAAAAAAATTTTATAAATCCAGAGCGTCATACCATAGGTGGGTGTTTTATAAGTAATTTGCACTGTACCCCATTAAAATCCATCAACCAGTCTCAAAAAAACAACGCAGAAGTTCAAAATATTAGATTTTCAGAAATAAGACTTGAAAGAAACGTAATATGAAACTTCAAAAGTAATCAGTCATCAGATCCCTCACTTTTTTCTCTCTTTAAAATTAACTTTTCTGAATCTAAGATCTATTTAACAGTATGAAATGATGAAAATAGAGTTAAATTATTATTGCTAACAGTAATATAAATATACAATATTCAGCCAGTGGTATGAAATAAAATAAAAATCCATCTAAAAACTGAAAAAGTCAACATTTTCATAATCAAAAGTACATGAGTATATGAGAGTCGATAAGACTATTTTTTCATTTATCACTTGATTACACATATTATATATTACATATCTACATGTTGAGCTTACAAGTATCAAGATATATATCTTGAATTAAATTCTGGCAGGCTTAATATACTGAAATGTGCAGGTTCATCTTGACACTCACTATAATACGTATAACTTATTTAAATTGAATTTTATTCTTGTCAATTGAATTCAATAATTTTACTCTTATCTTTTTCATAAAGATAAACATATTTTTACTTCTATCATATTAAATATTATTGTTTCTTCTTTCACACACTTACTTAAATCTTGATGATGCACATTTTTGGTCAGAATATTTATATTTAATTGAATGAAGTGTTCTTGTCTTGAACTGTAGTTACATTTAAAATTTAAATAAAACTGTCACTGCACGCTTATAATATTAAATTTTAAAATCTTTTCAGATGTATCTTCACATATAATACATTTAATTTTTATTCTTAAATTTACTCGCTTAGGCAAATAATCAGAATTTATGAAAATAATCTCTGAAATAATCAAAATCTAAGGAAAAAAAAACTGTTGAAATTACATGATTATGATTTTTGCTTATGTGAGCTGTCAGCTGTGCTGCTGTGTAACTCTGTTTATATTTTTTGGTAGAAGTTACATAGGTACAAGAATAAGTATCAGGGGGGTATGAATGTAGTAAATTGATGTCAAATTTTCAATCATCATATAGTCAATTTACGAAAACAGATATGTAAAATTGTAAAAGACAATTCCATTGAATTTTAAATTCCACAATATAGTTCATTATATTTATATAATCAATCCCGAACTTAAACATAATAATTTTTGTAATTCTTATACTAACATGATTAATAATTATATTTTTTGATATTTTAAAATACATTGACATAAATGTTCTTGTATTAGTAGCCTATAGAAAAAGAGTAAGAAATCAAGTTTTTCGTCATTTTAAAGATATTAAGCCCTTTCAGCCGAATGGTCATATCATCTCAATTTTTTTCATTTTTGATCTAAGCTATTTTTTTTGGCTTTAGAATAACATATATAATTAAAAAATTCAATAAAAAAATTTTATTTTTTGAAAATTTTTAGGTATAAGACCACTTTAACTGTATTTTGATTGATTTAATAAAAATGATAAAGCGATTGATAAAAATAATAAATTGGAAATGAACTGGATAAATTAATAATCACTAATTCATTTATTCATCCTTGAATTTTCCTTAATTGACAATTCAAATTATTTGTTAAAATGAATACACGCTAATGAATCATTTCAATAGAAACTTTAAAAAAATGTAGATAAAAAGTTAAATCGACTTTAGCTTTCGCTCGACTCATATCCTGCTCAAATATTTTCAATGATAATACGAGATCTTTCTCTGGCACATAGTCCGAAACAAAGACGATAATGACCGTACAGTGCGCTCGCGCCACGTTCAGAGTCACGAATTACGTTCCCGAGACCGAGTAATAACTCTCCTTTCTTTTCGTCATTCCCGGCTTTTCTTTTCCTGCTCTCTCTCTCTATTTCTCTCTTTTTCCCTCTCGTCGCGACGCCGCTCTCCGCTCGATTTCATTTTCTGCCAATCTATCTCCGTCTGTGGCTCGTGCGACGCACATTTTCTATCTCTCTTTTACTCGCACTCTGCTACTGAGCGAAAGAGGGAGAAAGAACGAGAGGGAGACGAAGGTTTGCCCCGCGGGGACGTCTTCGCCGGGAAAACCAAGCGGTAATGAGAATTGAAATGTAACGACTCTGGATCACCTCTAATCCTTAAGCCAAGACGCTGATTGCCATCCCCGCCTCGGCAAACCTCTTTACCCGAAATTGACAATTTTTTCTCGTCACGCGAAAGACGTGTGATATACATAAAATCAGTATGTGTGACTGTAGAGCTTTTCCTTTTAACTTGAATTGTAAATTAATGGACGTTTGTTTTCTGTTTCAGGTGAGTGGTGATTTGAAGGTGCATTACATGCGGTTGAGTGAGTAACAATTGACAGTGTTGCGGAATATGTGAATGTTATTTTCTTAACGACAGAGGTCGTTAGTGTATTAAGAAGTTTATATTACCACTGTGTTTAGCCTATACTAACAGCTTTAACAAAATTATAAATAATCGATAAGAATAATAAACAGACTAAATTTTTTACCACAAAATACATAACTTTGTGCAAATCACGCGTTATTCAATACACTGCCATTAATATTTATTATGCCAATAAAATACATTTACACGTTGAAAAGCTTTAACAGCAATGTAAATAAAAAGTTCCGTCTCGATTTCAAAGGCGGCGGCGGCGACGGCGGTTGGCGGCTGCCGCTAACACAGTAAATCTGCCACTTAACTTCACCGTACTACGCGCATTCCTTCGCTACACTATGCTTTCTAAACCCGTTTACCGACACTCGAAGTTACCGCGCACGTCGTCGATAACCACGTACTTCGCAAAAAAAGCCGTCCTCTCAGTACACTTCCTCCCCATCTGCGTGTAGGTATATATAAAACGCCTGTACCCACCAGCGAACGAATTCATTTTATTTTAATCTCGATCCGCGCCTCATAAATAATTCACACGGCGCATTGTATCTCTACCTGGTCTAACAACAATTACCCTAATTACGACGGATATCCATCACTCTGCGGCCCTCTAATCTCCTTACAACTCATGCAAAAAGAAAGCTTAATTAACAGGACAGTTGATAACCATAACCCTCCTATATAGTCTCAAGAACTTTTCCTTCTTCTTTCATATATACACGTGCGCGCGCGACTTTTATCGTCTCTCCTTTGCGTTCCGCAGTTTTTGCATATTCGGCCTTTGTCTAATACCTTAGGCACGCGAGAGTCGCCGTCGCTATACCGCTTCTAATCAGCGCTGCACACGCTACGAGAGCTTCGTGCTCAGACGGTGAACGAGGAGCTGCTACTGCTGCTGCGCTCGCGGATAAGACGTCGAGTGGATGCGGTATTGTAGGGGTTGGGGTGTGCCTCTATAGGGCGGAAGGAGAAAAAAAGACGAGCCATACGCTCGTAATAAAAGGTACGCCATGCGCGTGCAGAGAGTCTGTAGCTGTGTATATGGGTAGTCGATGTGGTCGATGAAGTTGAAGGAGTAAGAAAGTCTTGCAGGGTTGGTAAAAAGAGTGGCAAAGCTTTCAGGTCGGAAAAGTTGTAGAAAATGGAATTTATAAAGCGAATGATATTTATTAAAAAGTGTTGCTGTTCTTGTTTACTTAAATATATATACATATATATATATATATATATATGCTTGCAGTTTTTCTTGTCTCGTATTTGTCATTTTTAAACCTTTATTCTAATGATTAAATACACAAATTTATTTGAATATCTATTGCAAGAACCATTGAATGAAAAATTCGTGTATTACGTCTAATCGCAATCGCGGTCACGTCACAAAAGCCTCGGTACTGGAGATTCAAAGTTCGCGCCTGCACACTTGCGCGCGGATGAGCTCAATTGTCCTTAGGTAATTCACCATATCAATTTTAGTCGAAACTGATATAATATACCAGCGATAGCGCGCGTTTACTGCTACTGCTGGTGCTGCTACTGCTGCTACGCTCTTCCGAGTGTGTACGCCGCACATATTCAGCTGTCATTTCGCATTCACGGTGAATTCGCTCATCAGCTCGGTCGAGATTGAATTCGCGCTCGTCTCGCTTGTACGTATATATATGTGTATGTGTGTTCCTCTTGAATGTATATATATACACACACACACACACACACCGATATATGTATAGGTATATATACGCGAGCTCAGCTTACGCGGGCGTCACGGTCGTCAGTCCCTTTAATTACAAGTGATTTTCGTTATTCCGTGCGTGACGTTGACGCATGGTGTGCTTGGTATTAACATAGCCTACACATATATATAGACGAGAGCTTTCGATACGCTTGTGTGTGCGTGCATGTATGTGCGAAAAAAAGGAGAAGCAAGCGCGAACGAATAAAAGTCAATCCCTTGATTCGCCGGTAGCATTCGCGCGCTCGCGGATGGATTATTCGCATAGAGAGTGCGCGTCGATTGGCTTCATCGATGCCGGCGAGTATATGAAACCCGCGCGTGTGCATGCCGTTTGCGAGGTTATTTCGACAAACGACGTTATTAAAAACTGATGATTGCGATTAGTTTAGTTTATTGAGATAAGAGGTAACAAGTTTCCAAATTGGTTGTTCAGTGTCGTTGTCTTTGATTGATGGCTAGTAAAAATTGGATGAATGAATTATGAATTTAGTATTTATTTTATTCGAAATAAAAGAACAGTTGTTAAATTCTATCGATTAAAAAATTGTGTATAAAAATGTTAAAATTTAATCGACGTTTAGAGAAGAAGTTTGAACGAGAAGTTTGTAAATACTAAATGTTTCTATATACAAACGCCCTTTCATAAAAAAAATTCAAACTCACCACAACCTAAAGCATGGAAGCAATTTTTCAACGCTCCAACCGTTCGATTTTGACGTTTCAATCGAAAAGTAATTAGCAATCGCTTGCTACGATTGCCCGTGCGCTATAAAGATTGAAGCTCACGTTACACGAACTTTCTCACTCATACATACCCACCCATCATCCTCTCTCTCTCTCTCTCTCTCTCTCTCTCTCTCTCTCTCTCTCCCTCTCTCTCTCTCTATATCCGTGTAATCAAATCAGCACCATCTGCTACCAACGTGTCGGCCGGCGCGAGCATTTAGGTACCGTGCGCTATACACGTGTATATAACCGTGCATACTCTCTCTCTCTCACTCGCGACACTTTTTTCTCTCTCCTCACGCGCTTGCTTTTTCTCCACATGCGCCTTTGATCTATTAACCGGATCGCTCGTAAACCGGTTCGCCCCGTGTGCAGTCGTAATAACACGCGGAACGAATGATCGGCAATTTTCCATTGCCTTTTATTATTCGCTGCGTGCACGCGCTTTCGTGCGTTGGGTATTTATTGTGTCTACGAGAGGCGGTGGAAATCAATCGGAGGGACGTACTGCAGGATGGTATGTTCGTTTGGCTGAGCAGCAGCAGCAGCAGCAGCCAATGCTGTTTTGAACACTCAATCCGTTAGAAATTAGCCAGGTGTAATGCGCCAATGGCAATGCTGAGATTCGCGGGTAGTTGGTGTGTGTATATATGTGTATGTTGGTTTTTTTTCGTTGTATGTATGAGAAAATGGTAGCTGTACGTAATGGAATACCGATGGTATCTTGGGGGGAAATGAATCGCAGTGTATGCTGATGTTAAATGATTGTGGATTGTTTGGATTAATGTAATCATTAATGTATATCAATGCAAGGTTTTGTTGCGTTGATTACTGATAAGGGATAAAGTAGCGCTGATAATAAAATATTATCGCATTTTATGGGCGATAATCAATGAGGTTGCAGGATTTTAATACATATGTAATACCTGGAAACGACAAGCGGTTGAGAAAGTATAAAATTAGTAATGTATTTTTGTAACTTCATTCTAGTATATAATGAACATTCTAGTATTTAAATTCATTGTTTAGATCTTTTTATCTCCAATCAGAATGTTAACTTTATAAGCTGTCTAAAATATAAAAAATTAGCGAATGAAATAACGAAACCAAATACCTATACCAACGTAATTTCCATTTATTTTAACGATTCCTTTAGTCTATGTTTACCAGCGGAATCGATTTCACTTCCCATCTTATCCCACCGCCATCCTTCCGTAACTCAAAATCCCAAAGTTCAAACCTCTCTCACCCTCCATCCTCGTCGCACACCATACGTACTGCTATCGATCCCGGGTTTCCACTTCACCTTCCCTCTCTTTCACGCGCGGAAGGAAGGAAGGAAAGGAACTCTCTCTCTCTCTCTCTCTCTTTCGTTCTCGGGATTGCTGGTACGTCAGAGCCTTCACTACTGCCGGCGGCTGCTGCTGCTGCAATGGGTTAACGAGAACCGAGAGCGCGTGCATAGCGGAGCGCGTAAATCGGCAGTAAAGTTGGCAGTAAAACGTTAATAAACCTTATGCGCGCTACGTCGCTGCTGCTGCTTCTTCTTCTTCTTCTTCTTCGCATGTCCCGCAGGAGAGAGGCAGTGCGGATTTACCGAGCGCGCGCGAACGAACGACGACGACGACGGCTGATGAATGTTTCTTGTATGTATATACATATATATACACGTTGAGAGCATTGTGTCGCAACGTACGAGCGCTATATGGCTGCGTAATTGAGAGCTTTTTTCTGCTTGAATGAGAGTGAGAGAGAGACGTGAAGAGGGACGAAGGGAGCGAGAGATTTTGTGTTTTATTGAATCGTAAAATCTGTCATCCCGGAGTTTCTTGACGCGAGCTGTGATGTATCGGCACGAAGTATTGTAGCGCGATGCGTGCATTGTATATATACAGGGTATACGAGCGAATGGAGCTTTTTATGCTGATATGAAAACGTTTTGTTCTTAATTGCCCGACTGAAGTGCGCCGAAGCGTGGATTAATGCAATTATCGCTGCTGGGAAGACTAAAATGCGTTTAATTCGAGCTGAGCGCTTCAAGTTTGGATATTTTATTAGAAATTCCGAACGAGTTGTAAAGTATATTAATTATAATTTTAGCGAGCTCGAAAGCTTGAGAGCGAGTGAGTATTTTGAATTTACGGTGAAACAAATATTAATTGAACTCGTAAATTAGCGTTTGAATTTTGCTGAAATGTTTATTATGTGCCATGTGGGCGGGAGGCGCGTGAGATTTATAATTTTGCCCGCTTATATTTTCCCGTAAAATTCTTGGTAAACAAATATTCGAGTTGACAATTTCGATTGTTTTCGATAAATTTACACTTGTTATAGCGTTGTGTGAATATTTGCTAATTAAAATTTTTACATAATTTTTGTATTATTTCCGCGTGGACCTAATTGGGACGCTGAAATGAAGCTTTTTTTTTTAAACAAATCTCTTTATTATCTATAAAAGTCCAATCCAGCCATTTATTTGCATAAATTAAACAAAAATCAAACCACATCATCCTTTTGCACATTGAATATTATCATCAAACAAATCAAATTAAAAAATTCAATTCCCCTTGTGCCACATTAATCGCCACGTTATCATAAATCCTCCCAACCACATCACCACACCTTGTACCACCCACTCTCCCTTAAATACTACACACTTCGAATTCTCGAACTCACCGAACGAACAAAAGAAAAAAAAAACCGCAAGCACTCGCGCTTTTACGGCGCAAAGATAATCGGGACAGGCACGCGCGTGGCATTAGCGGGGGCCAAGTCGTAAAGCAACACAATTACGCGCTTCAAAAGCCTACGGCCATTTGAATTGAATGCTTATTCATTCCGATTTAATTGCGCGGGAAGCCGAAAAGGAGCAGCAGCCGCAGCAGTCCAGCGGCGCGTTTTATCGCTGGCTAACGATCAGCGACCGCGTGTACGCACGTTAATATATATATATATATATATATATATACACACACACACACGTATAGAAACATTCGCGTCGATGCGAAATCCACTCGACGCGACGCATGAATTAATAACGCAACCGCTGCCGAGCGATACCTATACGCTCCACACTGTTTTCTCGGAAGGAGAGAAAGGGTGGCGCGCACGTTATCGCTTGCAGCGTCGAGCTGTACCGTGGCCGCCACCTGTTTGCCTGGCCTACGCTGCTATGTGTGCGCGAGCGCCTGTTAAGGAATCGATGACTTGTGAATAGGCAGAGAAGTGTATGTATGTGTGTGTGTGTATGGTTGGTATAGTGAAAGGCGGGGCTGTAGGGTATGGGATGGGGGAAGATTGAATTTTAATGTCGCGTAGGGAGAGTTGATATTGATTAGGATCGCCGGTGGATACATGGAAGCGTAAGATTAACCGCAGGTATATAATGTTTATTCCCTTCCCTCCTTATCCTATTAATTACGGTTCCCTCTATACTTTTAATCATTCACGTCTAACTATGTTGTCAATAGCTTTTTTCTTTCCTCTTCACGCACTCACTTTACTTCAATATTAAAACATTTTCGCATATTGCATAATGTATTATACATAGCTAGCTGTCGACACATTTTAACACATTAGAAAATAAACGTTTACCACTACATACACTAACACACGTACAGGGGCAAATTAACCATTCGTTATTTGCGCAGGCGCTGCATTATAAATGGACATAGTAAATAGCGCTCTTCTCTACCAAGGTAGAAGGTAGCGGCAAGTGCAACCATTTCTCCGGTTAAATTAACCATCCCATATTTTCCACGAGCGCAGCCAGGTAGCAGTTAGCAAGCTCTCGGGGAAGAGCTGCGTATATTTAGTGCGTCGATAAATAGAGCAGCAACAGCAACAGCAACAACACGCGCGACTATATGCTTTTAATAGAAGTATTAAATTTGTATTCTCTCGCTCGCGAAAGCGACTTTTCGCGATGGCTAATGTATTATGGCATCTCCCGCGCGTGCGCGCTCGCGTGTAATTGAATGTACATAGTCGTCGGGTGCGTGCACGTGTAGGTGCTTACTTACAAAGGGGGATGCCCCGAGGGTATAGGTGCTAGTATCGGCGTTGGTGCGCTGCTGCTGCTACTGCTTGCGAAACCTATATTATCGCGCTATGGGAAAAGCTGAATAAAGTTTCTGCGGCAAGTGCGTTAGTTTGTTGGTATAATATGCGAAATAGTTTAAAAGTTTTAATTATAGAGATTAGAGGTGGGTAATGAAAGGCTATGCGAGCGATAATAAGTTAAGCAATTATCATATTGGCTTTATATATTAATCTTAATAACATATCCGCCGCTATATTTGATAATAAACTTTTAAAAGCTGCATTAAAGTATATTCATCAGACCATCTCTATAAATTCGATAATTCATAAAAAGTTACGCATTTAACAAATTCACGTAACCGAACGCATTCTATCTCTTCAAGCATCACATATATACTTTTTATCTCGTTCACCACCCGTGCTTGATAATTCAACTACACCGCAATCAATCAACCCAACCCCTTGAATCCCTCCACCCAGCCATTCTTCAAAACAACCGTTCGCGTATACACAAACACACACATACGCGTACATACACCTACCAACTAATTAGATGCCCAGCGGGTGCAACTATACGTACACCAAGGCTCCCGTCGTATATATACTATATAACAAACGCATATATATATATATATATATATATATATATACAGCGCTCGCGTGCGAAGGCTTTCGCGCGCTACCACCGCGTGTACTACAGCGTCGCGCGCTTGTACTCGCCTTTTTCTTTATAAGTCTTCTGGGCGTAGGCGCGGCGGCTGCTGCTGTTGCTGCTGTTGCTGATGCTGGTTTCTCCTTACTTTTTGCAGACGCGACAGGCCTGGTTTTAGCTGGGTTTTCCCGGCATTTTACGAGAGGAATAATGAATAGTTTAAAAAGCATGCGAGAAGAGAAATTTCGAAATACGAATGAAAGAACTTTATTGTATGGTATAAGTTAATAATAACTGTCAATATCGAATAATCTGAAATTAATTATTTATAGAAGTAAACAAAACTCCAACCCTTATACGTCAAAATTCTTTTAATCGTATATAGACTAAAAAGAACCTATAAGAACATGGTAAAGCTACGCGACTGTATCATTGGCCGCAACGCTAACACGCGTATAACACAGCGTAAACACTATATACATTTAGCATGCAAAAAAAATGAGCGGAAAAAAGCCGCAGTGAGGATACACGCACACATACACATACGTATACGAGCTCGTTGAATCTGAAAAGCGAAAAATTAGTCGTGGAAAGATAGTGCCGGTAAAACTTGTAAATGATTCATCGTTCGAAAATGACGCAGTAAAAAAAAATAGACGGCAAACGAGCCTGGCCCTCTTATCTCGCCATTAAATCACCGCCGCGGGGAAAAACTCGCGTGTCTCGCACTTTTACCCCTCCACTCTCTCTCTCTCTCTTCCTCCCTTTGCACGGCTCAAAACTAATCGGGTTTACCGCGGCGTTCGCGTGCCACGCAGTGCCGCAAGCTATTCTCCTGGCACGCATCGATTAATATTAATTGGCCCGCATTTCGCTTGCTCGTTCGCTCGTGTTTTCGGTTCTTTTACGGATGCGCGACGCATTTGCTCTGCATTGTGTTATAGTTATGTACACATATTCGCATGATGATTCGATCGGGTTTCGCGCATTGCGGATATATACGTGTAAAGCGCGGCTGGGGGATAACAGTAGAGTTTGAGGCGGCTATTGCAAATGTCAGTCGACGGACGGGCCGTGAACGGTACGCGAGTGTAACCTAATAAAATGCGACTCTCGCGTGTACCACGTCGGATATGCTGAATGGATATTATGCATTTCTACGGTACGTTATAAGGAAGCCTTAGGAAGGTGCCGGTTGTTGGGGTGAAGGGCGGAGGTGAGGGAAAAACGCGGGCGCGCGTTCTAATGCTGATTATTTATGGCTTGCGAACGATATGTTATAGCGTATATATAGAGGCGTGCGTTCATTACACAGGCACACAAAAAATAAAAAGTGGTCTGTTCCAGAAGACACATCATCATATCCTTATAAATTTAGATGCAATTTTGGTCTATCACCTTCAGGATTTTGAGATACCTATAACTCTTAAAATTTCGGGGTGTCTCAATTTCAAGGTC
>JAYJLV010000011.1:5466471-5495139 GCA_036873485.1 Torymus texanus
CTAAATTTATAAGGATATGATGATGTGTCTTCTGGAACAGACCACTTTTTATTTTTTGTGTGCCTGTGTTATTATTGCGACTCTTCTTTGGTTCGTCGTGACACTTATTCGCGCTCGTGGTAGCTATACGACTTTTCTCGGCGAACTTATTTTGTTATGCGTTGACGTGGGTTGGGAATTGTGAATGTAATTGCTTGAAACGCTGGTACGTGAGTTGCATTCTATCGCGATGTATGGAGAAGTGTAGCATGGGAATTCGCTGTTAGTGATTAATTGTGTTTTATTGCGTAGCTGTAATCGCTATTTTGATACCATTGCATTTGTATAAACAAACGGCTTAAACTGTAGAGAAAATACGCGAATATATTAAAAGTTATATCATATTTCATTTTGAAATAAATTTTTGTTGTTGATTTTCATTAATGATTCATGGTTCACGCGTTGTCAGTAAACAATGTTTTGTATTTTATTCATTTTGTGTGTAGTTAAAACAGTATAAGATAACAATATGTGATATAAAAAAATATTAATTTAATAAATTGATCATGATAATTACATTCATAGTTCTTTCTTGAAGAAAGCTGATTTGTAAATATAAAGTTTACTCATGTCATATTTCATTTTAAAGTAATTCCTTGTATGTGCATTATTTCTTTCCCTTATACAAAATGTCAAAGTCGAATATCAATTACCAATTACTCTCTGCAAAGCTTAGTAGTCTTCACTTCTACACTCCTTACTACAGACATTTTCCAACCATTTGCTCTACACTATCCTCAAATATATCTATATATACACCGTATCGTCGCAAAAATCACAACAATTCGTTAATTTAACCCAATCTCCCTTCCGATAACCCCCTACTTTCCAATCCAATATATCCACTTCCCTCCTCTAATCCCCTCGCATCCCCCCATTGTGCGCTAATCGCAATTAGCTTCTCTCTCTCTCTCTCTCTCTCGCTCGCTTTCTTCCCCTCGAGATCTCGACTTGGCGACGTCGCGATATATATATATATACCAGCGTCTACTACTACTATACCACCATCGTCTACTCCTCCTTTTCCCCGTGGCGCACAAATTGAAAAGCGTGCGCGCTCGCGCGCCTGCTTTTTTCCTGCGAAGGAAGTCCAGGGGCCTCTGCCATTGTATCATTGTTCGCGGCTCTCGATAATTCACGAGAGAAAGAGAGACAGAACGCGAATGAAGAGCCCCGCCCTAGTGGATAGAACTACGCTTTTTCTCGAAGGAGAAAGAAAGAGGCGCGCAACAGCACACGCCCATATAGCGCACAAGCGTGCGTTAATTATTGCTGTTGATTGAGACCTTCGGCGGTACTTCTAATCTATCGTTGAGCTATGACCATTGCAGTTCTGCAGTCTCTGTGTGTGAATGTGTATGTCTGTATTGTGAATGTGCAGCGTAACGATAGAGAAGAATTATTGAGTCGGCGTAGTCAACGACTCAATAGCCAGGAAGGTTGAATGTTACGTCTGTCACGTGCTCGTTACAACGGTTGTTTCTGATATCGTACGGTGTCTAGTTCGACCCTTTCGATATATATGAGTTTGATCTAAGGTCGAAGTAACATCGATCTTTTCTTTTTAAATGTATATATTATATAAGGATCATACGGTTGGTCTGCTTTTCAAATTAAAACTGAGATTCTTAATGTTTATTTATCAAAGGTTTCCGATAACCGTTTAATTTACTCAAGCGTATTTTCTATCTCAATTCACTAATTTTAAACAATATTCCGCTACTACTTAAAATTAATCTTTATACCGAAATATTTCAATGAATATTTACAGTAATATAGTACATTAAAATAAATTACTCCTCTTATCAAATAACGTAGCGGCTCTTTTACAATATTCAATAACGCCGAGGAATGATCCATTGAAAATAATCTAATAAAGAAGTGATGTTTCATCAACAACGATAATCCATCCACGTTTTCACAAAAATAATTTCGGCGTAGCATCGGCCGGTCCTCTGAATTTTCATTACATCGCGCGTGTGTTCGCGTGCCCGCCAAAAAGTCCGAAACAGCCGGCACGCCGTGAAAATATGCGCAGCGCATTAATCAGTCTCGTTGATTTCAATCAGCGCCATTAAAATACACACACACACACACATACATATATACATCCACGCACACTCGTCTGCGGTGAGAGAGAGAGAGAGAGAAAGAAAAAGCGGACAACCGATCCAACGCGCGAGTGAGCGCAATTTCGCGCCCCCATTGAAGCGCTCTCAATGCTCTCCCTCTTGCTCCCTGTGCAACTTTCAATACCAGCCGTCCCTCGCATATGCATAATATTATACTCGTAATGTACGGGCAACGTGGCCATTCATCAATGTTGTACACTCGACTCTCTCTCTCTCTCTCTCTCTCTCGTGTGCGCATCCTCTACACACGCGGCTGAAATCAACGGTACAACACACTTATACTCTACGCGAGCACACGTTCGAGTTCACAGAGGTAGAACATACGTGAATGTATATATATATATATATATGTACATATATACATATATATAGCCGTTGGTCCTTCCACAATGCCAGCAAATGAACCACCGACGACGCCCCAACGCGAGAGCATCTCTAACTCGAGCGTCGCGGAGCATCTTCGTGTCTGGTCGGGCGGAGATAGCAAGAGAGGAGGTCGGCTTAGCCCCCTTCCGCAGACGATTCCTCTCACTCGCTCGCTCGCTCCTTAGGGCTGCCGTGGTAAGATTCCAAAGGGGGCGAACGAGGAGAGGGCTGAGGTGCTTGATGACGTATAAATCTGGAGAGCGAAGCTACTGGGCGATGCGAGGGAGGTGCGCTAGTGAGGTGCGCGTTCGTTGGAATGTTGGGAGGGTGCTTGCTGTATTCAGCTTTGTTGGTACAGGGTTTTGGTTTTGGATTTTCCCGGGGATGATCTACGTGAATGTGCAAATCTGTTTATCAGAGCGATGGTGTAGGTTGCGTTTTCGGTTATTAGCTGATTATTGTGGTAATTTGTAATATCAAGAATTTGCTAAAATATTTCATTATATTTAAGGTAATTATTTAAACAGTATACTGTATACTGTTCAAAGAAGCATATATTAACTGGATAGCATTTAGTAAAGTCAAACAAACGAGAAAAACGATGCTCTCTTTTTGCTTCAGTAGTAAATCTGAAAAATCACTGCAATGCCATCAGCGGATAAAGCAAAACGAACTCGGCCGGTATTATTTCATAATTAATGAAAAACTGAGAAAAGGAGCTAAAGAATCCCCGTAGGGGAAAGAAGCTCGAACTGGCTTGTAAGAGCATCGATCAAGAAACCGAACGGCGAAAGACTCTCTCGTACGAAAGCGCATTGCGGGGGAAAAAGTAGGTGACCAAGAGACATGGAGAGAGAGAGAGAGAGAGAGAGAAAAAAGAAAGAGAGACGTATATATAGAGAGACATCGTGCGGCGCTTCACGTCCACCTTATCGAGTAAAGTGTCTCTCGTTTCTCCCTCCCTAAGTTACAACCGTACACGTATATATACACCTGTGCGCTCTCGAAATCCGCAGCTCTCGAAGCTCTGTGGCAATCGACGTAAAATCAGGGGACAGCAAGAGAGAGACTCTGCGGCGACTCTATGCAAAATGACGGTGTAAAACTCGGTTTGCTGCTCTCCTGTATCGCGCACGTTGGTACTAGCTCGATAGTCATTTGCATAGCGGATGCGCTTCGATCTCTCTCCCTCTCACTCGTTCACGTGTGCGCTCGCGCCCACTATCGTGGCTAAATAATTAATCGGGCCCGATGTTATTACACCGGCCTAATTACATTGCAAGGGTAGCTGCGAGCTGTGCTCTCTTCCTTCTCGCGGTGAGCTGGAGAGAGAAAGGGTTTTAACGCCAAGCCGCAGAGTAGCAATGTAACGCCGCGACAGGTCTATGCTCGTGCGGTGGGTGCGGACTCGATGGACTGAAACGTCGTTAGGGAGGAGCGAGCCGTGTAGAGGGATGAGATCCATAAGTGCGCTTGCGGTGTTGGAAGAATGCTGAATAAATGATTTTGAGTACAGGCTTTTTTTTCTTCAGCGGGGAAGAGAGTGAGAGACAGAGGTGATGGGCTTACTTTTTCTTCTTTGCACAGAGTAAAGAAGTGGATTGAATGACGAGGGGTGCAGAGTCGTTTTATCTTTTGTGTACCTTAGCATCTGAAGAAAATTGTATTGCTTTTGATTTTATATGCTGTGAGTGAATCACATAGACAAAGATAGTTTCTTGCGTTATATTGATTAACAACATTTTGTCGTGTTTAATTCATCTAGAGGTTTTATAATATCAAAAATAACATTGTTTTCTCATTTGAAAAGTAATTTTATAAAAGATGAACAATTAATTTCACTTCGTAGAAAATATTCGATTAAACTTTGCTTTTAGATTCGTTAAAAAAAGCCTCTTAGAATTCCATAAAATTAAAAACTATTATTTCCAATGATTAAGTTTTCGATCGAACGCTTCCCTCTTTCTCTTTTCTCTTTTACACCCTGAAAAAGGGTATCCTAAAAAGAGGAGAAAAACCGTCACGTTGATGTGATTCAATTAATTTTCACCCGTTCTCTATCTTTTTCTCTCTCTCTCTCTCCCTCTCCAGCTTACGCGCGCACGCTGAATTCCGAGCGTCATCTCCTTTATTTTGTATTTTTATCGGAGCCAAGTGGCGGTAGCGCGCGCGGCGAAATTGACTCGCATCGACGTCGAGCGCACCGCACGGCGAGAGAGAAGTTTAAGTAGTCGATAAGAAGAGCGGCGGGCGAACGAACGCCGTGCGCGAATTCCTCTCTCTCTCTCTCTCTCTCTATCTCTCTTTCTCTCTCTTTCTCTCTCTTTCTCTTGCTCTCACTCGCTCTCTCAAGGCTTCATTTCCGGGCGAGCTTTTAACTTTAAATAGAATGCGAGGAGATATCGGATTTTTCGCGGCTTTGTTAGTGACCTCGCTGTGCTCCTTTCTCTCTCTCTCTTTCTCTCTCTCTCGCGCTCGCTCGTTCGTCGAAAAAAGACGGTTCGAGAGCATGCGAAAGCCATCCTCTTCTCTGAGCGCAGGCTCTCTCTCTCTCTCCGTTCGCCCGATTCGAGAGTGGATGCTCGAGCCTTCCTTTTTTAATCTAAACCGAAGTAACGAGAATTAAACCCTTCCTATTCTTACTTTCATCGTTTCGGTTTAGAATTGCTGTTATTTGTACTTTTTTCTCGAAATTTTTTACGATAGTTTGGATATCTCTTCATTTCTGTAGAGGCATTTTTATTGTAAGCTTTTTATTAATGAATTTTTGTTTTTAAATTGAAACGATAGCAGTTTTGTTTGACAAAATTTATCACAATGCTTCGAAAACAGTTAAATAAAGAGTAAACAAGAATAATAAATCGTTAAACTTTTCGTATTACCAAAATAACTGAACGCGCTGTAAAAACACGAAGCTATCACGAAAAATATTGGAAACATTTCAAAAAACGAAATTGCAATTGATATTTGCCGAGTTGGCTGTTGTACGCATTCCGTTAGAATTGCATAAACCTGACAATATCTGTGATAGAAAATAAATTTGGTATTAAAAGAGAAAACTGTCAATTCTCTGCATATTCTGTCAATTTTAACGATTGCAAAAGTAGTAAGTGGCA
The DNA here is from genome assembly GCA_036873485.1 of Torymus texanus. NCBI lineage: Eukaryota > Metazoa > Arthropoda > Insecta > Hymenoptera > Torymidae > Torymus > Torymus texanus. The sequence goes on from JAYJLV010000011.1 coordinate 5,472,125, forward strand.
ATTTGTTTAATGACAATCAATTCGAGTAAATTTATTTTCAAATATATTGAAAATTCATATAAAAACTGTCACATTTGATTAACACTTCTTTAGTATCTTTAAACTAATGAGCTGATTCTATTTAGAAAATATTGGTGCTTGAAAGATACTTTTTCACGTCAAAGCATATAAATGTATATTTATCGATGACGCGTGCTTGTCCATTACTTTGGTTGGTCATAACGGCCACTTGTTGAACTATATTAGAACAATTTCGAATTAGATTCAAATATGATCGAGTCGATAGACGCACGTCTATTAAAAATATAAGTATGACGCTTATTTAATATACACAAAAGTTTTATATAACGAGATGTTATCCACAGTATATACTTTACATCGTAATTTATGTGTAGGTAACAAAAATAGCTACTCTTTACAAACATAGCCATCAATTTTGTACCTGGGATCTCGGCTAAGTTACCTATATAAGGTTGGTAAAACACACAGCCTCAAATATGCAAGCCGACAATTATCATTCCTAGAAATCCCACTGCCAATAAAGCTATTTAAACGCTCAGGTTTACAGTCACTCCAAATAAATTCAATCGATGAATGTCTAAGTCTTGTAGTTTATAAAATTACGGGTGCGTTACATTTTGACAGTTAGCACGATGTCACATCCTACCTTATTCACGTAGATGAATTATTTAATATCAACGGCGTATGTTTACATCTGAATTATTAACGATACGCTTTCCCTTTATAAACACGGATTGACTTTTCAATTGCTCTGGAGTTTTATAGATTGCGTGCACCGGACGGTGACTGCACCTCTACGTCTCTTTAGCTCTTGTGTAATTTTATTCTTATGTCGGTCGGCCGAATGGCACAGATACCGGGAAACACAAGCTCTGTTCAATATTTATAAGCGCATTGCTATCGATCGCGTATGTATATAAATACTGAAGAGACTTTTTTCTGTCGACTTATGTGCAGAATTGTTATCCATTGGATTTTTCTACGATTTTCCAGCCAAATTTCGAAATGAGATGGTTAATTATGGACGGATTTAAAGGAGTTGAAAAATTATCTGAAAGATTGATTTTCGGGCCCTATGCCGGGCGATTAAAGTTAATTAGCTTTGGGATGGACATTTACAAATTGACGTTTAAGTAAATTTCGCATGAAATTCATTACATAAATCAATCCCACTCTCTTCCCGATAAAATATTCATAGACTTTGCACCAATGACAGTTTATCAATCGGTCTATAAGAAGCGTGATTGATTTATACCAAATTTATTTTCCGTAATTACGATAATAATCAACGTTAATCTCCCTCATCATTATAAACTTTTAATAACAATCACAGGTAAATGGCTCCTGAACTCTTCACTCTCGTAACAGTAATTAATCAGTATACACGCCCACTCATTCAACTTCCAGCACCATCAAAAGCACATCAGTCGCGTAGTCGAAACAATTTTTTAATACAATATGTAAACCCAGCCGTTTTTTGTGACCCTAACCAACCTTCAGAACTTTTTTTACGCAATGCAACACAGTTCTACCATGAATCAGATAGACCTCGACGTAACGGATACACACACGCACCAATGCAACGAAAATAAAAAGGGACGAGTCGAGCGTTCATACACTCAACGCGCGGTACATCCCCAAGCGCGACGCCGCTACGCGAAGATTAAAGAGTACGAGAACCGCTAAAATTCCCTTTTTTTTGGACCTCAACGTGTAGTCCTCTTGCGTTATATACGTCGAAAAATCCAGTGCACGAGCGTACAGCGGGTTAAAAAAAAACGAGTTTGTATGTCAAAAGGGCTCGCGCGCAGAGCCAAATTCACCTACATTCCCCATGGGTGCATCCACTCTCTCTCTCTCTCTTTTTCTCTCTTCCCTTTTTCGCCATACCGAAGCGGATTGGTATCGTTCCAGCTCACTTGCAGTACATCTCTATGTGTACATATACGTGAACTTGCTACTTGACGCTCTTTTTCGTTACTGAAAAAACGTACGCGCTAACGTTAAGAGAGGCACAACACATACTCTCTTCCTCTCTCTTTCTCTCTCTCTCTTTGCACGCGGCAAAGTTCAGAATAAAATATTTGATGAGGTCGGCGGGTGTACGCATGTACATCCCTCACTCGCGCTCTCTCTCTCTCTTGCCACATTTTTTCAAACCCCCTCATAGTGGGTGCGTTCTTTGCCGCGGTGCTAATCCAGCCGATATAAAAGGGGGAACGGGGATAGTAGAAAAACGCAGCGAGCAGACGCGACGCATTACATTTGGCAGCGATTTCACTCAGCGAGATTAAGCTTATTTACGCTGGCGGCTCCCTATATCCCACTACTCACGTCTTTTGAGGCCTTTCAGCCGTTTCTTTCCGCGGCGTTTTTCTCACGCTCGCCCTCCCCGCGCCTGTATTTCCTCCGCTTTGCTATAATACTGCTCTGCAGCAGTGTATGCGGCAAAATGGCCGCATGTGTATGGGTATATAGTTTGCGTATGTATGTATGTAGAGCCCGCACGCTTGTGCGCGCATGTAGCTAATCATAGATATCGCTCTGCGGCGATCTGCGATGGGAATTTTCCGCGATATATAGAATGTGGATATAGACTGCGGCGGTGGTGGTAGCGGTGGCTAGAGCTTGGCCCCAATGCCCATGGGGGCGGCGAGCGCATAACGCGTATCGACGGCTGTTGGCCAATGCGCGTACGCTGATGCTGCGAGGTAACCGCTCTCCCTCTTTCTCTTTTGATTTTAGAGTCGCAGATTTTTAGATTACGAGTTATCGTGTATTAAACTATGATATAGAGAAAGATTCGACAATATTGAGGTTATGTGTTATATGCATTGTTTTATCGTGAAGCTTGCTATTATTTAGATTGCCACTGTAGAATATATATTTTTATATAAAAAATTCTCTGTTCATTAAAAAAAACAGCTGATAAATATATTATTAATTGTGGGTAATGTATTATGCATTTCCTACTTTAAAGTTTTTTCTTTGGACGTGTAAGTAATGTAGTTGCAAAAATGTTTCACTTTGTCTCTAACATTATAATCAATAGAAAACTGGGACGCATATCACTGTAACCTGTAGTTTTAATCCATAATTATAAAAATTATCAGTATTAACGTGTTATTAACAATTATACCCGGTTTACTATATTTAATCGATACAATAAACACAGTTCACGTAGCTATAAGTAGTACAAACCAAAGCTGTGTATACACCTGCACACTTTACCTACCATATCCACCACACCCCTAAGAAAACTCACACAGCGTGAAATTATAAGCGACGAAGGAGAACCGACCGCGCGCTGCCGTCGAGACAATGCTCCACTTCTCCGATCTCCAATTGTTCTCTCACTCCAAGACCTTTACTCTAACTCTCAGCGCGATATTACCGTCTTACCAGCGACCGGACCTCTAGCTGGATTAAGTCCGCACTTGCGCCACTGCTGCGAAAAGGTTCTTCACCTTTCACACTCCTCTCCCAGTCTATCCTTCGATCTACTCGTCCACCGATGAATAATGGGACGACGCGCGGCCTTTAAAGTTTCGGTGCTAATCGATGCAAGTCAGTTGCGCCTTGCCCTCGCTCTTCCCTTACCCCCGGAACTCGACGCGTCCACTAACGAGGCGAGATTAGTTCGCCATCGTTGCGGCCTTATTCCGTCGCTCGAACTATTGGCCCGGCCAAAGTTTTCGAATTTCGCACACTACGCGCCTGGGGCAGAAGATTTCTCGAGGCTCCCGCGCCGAATCGACTTCCGCCGTTTGCCCAAATCGGAATTGATGAACCAGCGCTTCGGCGATCTTCGCTCTCTCTCACTCTCTCTGTCTTTCATTCTCTCTTCTTCCGCTCTACTTTCGGCGTGGCAGCTGGTACTGTTGGAGGTGCCGGGGGAGAATCTTTCGATAATTTGCGCCTCGTTTTCAAAGTGAGAAATGATTCTCCTTCGGCGTGCGCTCTCGACAAAGGACATTACTATCCGTTAAGAAAAGCCGATGGAAGAAGAAGAAGAAGGGTGGGAGAAGAAAGGCGAGATTGTAGCGAATTTCCAAGTAAACTTTGCTTAACGGAGCTTTTATATACGCAGTCGTGTGACTTGTTTAAATGGTGGAAATGAACTATTTTCCAAGGCTCCGTGCGCCCGTACGGCGGTTTGGTAATTCTTTGCTCGTTATTGCGTTTTCTTTTCTTGCAGAGTCTAGAGGAGGAGGTGCATGGGTGAGTAAAAGTTTGCTGATATTGCAGTGACTCGATTGGCAATAAATAATGTTACCGCTATATTTTTAAGGAAAAAGTTTTTATTGCTTTTCGTCTGATTGTAACTTTTTGAACTACCGGGACCCAAGCTGAATAAATCTCTAAAAATCATAAGCACAGAGGTCCCGCTTTATTTTAAAAAATGATATAGATTCGAATATCTACAAGTTTTGAAATAGTCTCGATGATAAACAGTTTTTGGAAAACTCTTTTGAAATGAAAACCATATGGGTTGTTCATGTTTCAAATGTTCATATGAAAAATATTTACTGTTCTGGACATGATACAATGACAAACTTATCTACTTACACTTTTAGTAAAGAAGGGAAGATTGATCGTACTTTTTAAAATTACTCCAAGTGACAAAAGCAGCTCGTTGTGGACTGTGTGTATACCTTTTTCAGTCTGATACAAAACGGTACAATTTACCCCTTTTAGAATATTGAAAAAACGTCCACACATGTATCAATAAATATTATTCTCCATCCCACGGTTGTATTATTGTGAAAATGATAATAGCGATAAATTGAAATTTATACAAGTTATTGAGATTCTCATCCTACATATAAACGGTGGCAGTTCACACATATTTCATCCTTATTTCATTCCTTAAAAGAAAATCATAGATCATACATAAGCATTCACATGTAATCACCTTACCAGACCATTATTCTAGCAACCTTACGATCACGCACAATCCCACATCCAAATTCAAACGCAAACAATACCCGAAAAACTCCCAGAGTATCCGGCTAATCACATGCCACTGCTATCTCTCTCTCCCTCTGTCTCTCTCTCTCTCTCTCTCTCTCTCTCTCTCTCTCACCGAGTGGTATAGTAATAGTAGTAGTACACAACGCGACGTATACACTCCTCGCGCTGGTGGCACGGCTCAACCAGAGAGGAGGGAGGCAAATTCCATTTAAGCGGTAATCGATCAATATCCTTATCCGGGGGATGGAATTCCGGCGCGCGCCGGGCCATACCACTCTCTCTCTCTCTCTCTCTCCCTCCCTCTCGGTAGACACAGACACACAGATAGAGGAGAGGACGCCGAGCGGTCGACTGGGCTCTCGCGCGTGCGAACGAGTCATTGTGAGGGAACAATAGTCGAAACGCGGAACCGCAATCGCATATATTAGACGGACGGTGGTAGTAGTGGCGGCGGCCTTTCGGGTCCCTCCATATTAAACGCACGCGCCTTGTCTCGCGTTGCTTGTGCGAGAGAGAGAGAGAGAGAGAGAGAGAGAGAGCGAGAGCGAGAGCGAGAGAGAAAGGCACATTCCAGCGGATTCCGTCGCGAGCGGTAGCACTTACCATCGCGCCCGCGATTTCGCGGCTATAGTTTCCATTGTACGAGTGCCCGGTGTACAGCGGATGCTTGGCATCCCTCGATCTTTCTCGCGCGAGGAGTATGGGGGGCGCTGCTCTCACTACTGGTAGAGATTCTTCAGGGGGGAGGAGGGATTGAACGTCTGAAGGAGTTGCGTGCGGGTGAGAATGGATGGTGTCTGTAACTGTGATCTCGATCGCTGAGGGGATGTGGCGCAATATGAATGTGCGTCTGGTATATATATTTGGTGACGAGGATTCTTCTGGGGTGGAATTCGTTTGTGGGTTATGGTTATGGTCGCCCTCTGCTGCTGCTGACGTGATTTGTCTCGGTTGCTTTATGTGGTTCTGAAATAGTGGCGGTTTGTTAGGTTATTTATGGTCTGAGGTGGAAAGCGTTATTCACTTTTTCAATAAAACAAATAGGAAAAAATGCCAAAAAATATATGTAGACATATAGTACAAAATGCATATAACTTTAAAGTATCTACAATAATTATCAATATTATCACTATAGCTAGTTTCTGCTAACATAATCAAGTTGCAAAATCGAATCCAATTACCCACAAAACAATACAATGAGCTTTAACCTTCATCTGTAAAATCGTACACATACAATGACCAGCTAATCACCTCTTCTCTCTCCCTCGCAAAAATAAGTATACCAGCCGATCTCCCTCCTCTTCAACATCCTACGACGTACTTGCTTTCCGCGCGGCCAAAACCGCTCGCTCTCGATCTCATCGCCCACGCCACCCATACAGTTCACACACATATACACATACTCACTCACGGTAGCGGTCGGGCGCCAAAATTCAAAGTCTCAAAGTGCACAACACCACCCCCCGCACTTTGCTTCATATATACGCGACCCCCTCTCTTTTTCTCTCTCTCTCTCTCTCTGGTATTTAACACCGACTGCCTGTCTGTTTGTTTGGCCGTTAGCGCGTTTTCGACGCTCCAGCTTTTCTCTCCCTTCTCCTTCTATCTTCCTCCTTCTCTTTCTGCCCCTCTTCGGTATACGACTACCAGTAGCACTGCTGCCACTTCGATCCTCTACCGCGCGCCCTCGGCTGCTCTCCGGGTAGTTTAGCGTTAATTACGCCAGTTAGACCGTTTGGCACTTACCGCTGCTACTGCTGCTGCTGCTATACCGCCGACACGATCTTGCTCTTTCTCGTATAACGCGACGTGTGTATAACGTAAACGCGTATATAGACTCGCGTTCATATTAGCGCGCGTGCATGGATGTTGGTGTATAGCGCGTATATGGGGCTGTGGGTGGAGGAGAGAGAATTAAGGCTGAAGCACGATAGATTTTGCGGTTGCGGGTGGCAGAGAGGTCGGATGCGACGCTCGCTAATGCTCCGAGAGTTTTGTCCTTTACGCTCATGACTGCGATAAGTTTATTCGGGAAGGGGAAGAGAGTTGGCGAGATAGTTCCGGAAGAGTAGTTATCGGAGGCTTTAGTGATTGTTTTATCGAGGGAAGAAAAAGAAACGTAGATTGTGGTGGCTTGTCTTACCGCAATTGCAGTTTTTGTGTATATATATACCAACTGATTCGATCTTATTACGTCGATTTGCCGTGCACGAGGTAGGTACATCTATTTTGCTTTGGCGAGTTCGATGGATATAATTTCAGCGATTTGATATAATAATTTTGCGGTTATATTCTATGAGCAAATATCGAATTATAATTCTCTTTTGCGGTTGTATATAAACTTTGCGGTTTGTTTTGAATGTTTTATATATCATTATAATAGTTTGTCTACCGCTATATACAATATAAATAAAAGACGACTAGTCGTACCACGAGAAAATCATACATTTCATGATTTCCAAATTAGTATAAACAAGAGCTTGCGAAACTACTATGAAGTACAAATTATTCGACACCGCGTCAACCTCTAACAAACAATAAACCTAACAGCGGCAGCAGCAGTAGCAGCAGTCGAGCAAACGTCACACTCCGAAAATTGAATCCAAAGTTACGCGTCACGCACTGCAGGCAAACCCTTACGCTTACCCAGTTACACACCCATACACACACACACACATGCGTGTGCACGTATACATATACACATCCACGATGTATACACCTTCCTGATGCAAACACTTCTATATATACGTGCGCCCATCAGAGGCAACGCGCGCTCGCATGCGGTAGTCGAGGCGTTACGTTGCGCGGCTTAATGTGACAGCGATTGATTTTATAGTCGCGGCCGTTAGCTTAGCCGACTCCAGTGAGTGAGAGAGAGAGAGAGAGAGGGAGGGAGGGAAGCCGCTTTAATGCTGCCTGGGTGGAGGCTCGGAAGGCTATCGTGCAGACGCCGTCGTTTGCGCGCACACGCGGCGGAGCTGCGCTCGCGTTCATAAACGCCGCGATAGTTGGTATATAGGCGAGATGCGCGCGCGACACTTCGCGGCGAGTAAACGGACTGTGTCGATTCGACGGCGCGGCGCGGCGTACGAGTTGCGACGACAGAGACGCTTGACTGCTACTGCAGTGTATGCATCTATAGCTGTATGTGTATGTGTGTGTGTGTGTATGTCACTACGTTGGAGCTTTAATTGGACCTTTGTTTCGTGACGCTTGAGCTTTTGCTGCTCGTTTTTTTGAGAATAGGAATGTATGGGGAGGGAGAGGTTCGTTAGTGCGTGTGGATTTTATTGTGGCGGCGGGAAAAGTTTATTGACAAGCGGGACGTTTCGTTTTGAATTAGATTTCGCGCATGTCGATGAATTTGTAAAAGAAAAACAAAGAGAAGGTTTTCTCTTGCGTATAGATGGTAACGGTTTACGATAGAATGGTATAGCAATTAAGTTTTGTTTCGAACTTACCTAGTTATTCGTATAGGTTATATATAAAATAGTTGATATAGTTTAGATTAGACTATATCGTAATGTGTTCTATTGTTTAGTTGAGAAGTGAATGATCTAGACTAATGGAAGTTGCAGTTTATTAGATTGTCAATAGCACATTGTTACTGTAAAAGAAAGACAGGAACAAAAGTAACTATGTCCATGAACAATGTAACAATAAGAAGTACACACAATAATAATAAGTGTTAATTGCGGTGGGCTTGTTCACAATGAAACTCGTGTCATACGAGATAATTGCGGTGTACGGCTTATACGTATGAAGTAGTAACGAATGAAAGTTGTTGAACAGTTTTTTCTTCTATAGAAGGAGTATTTTTATAGAACTCAAGATTACACTGCATAATAAAATAAGTGATTGCAGACCAATTATTAATCAGCAATTAATAACAGATACGGCAGAAGTTATGTAACGTAGATCTGAAATTCCCGACTAAAATTCTCTTTACGATTCTCAGTAGTGAACCGTACAAGCAATTTAACCCCCATAACGCGCATTCCTCTTCCGCCATCCCCTGACATACCGCGAGAAATCGAAGCATTCCACGAGACCCAGAATCGCGGGGGCACGAGTGAAGATAAGTACTCAAAATACTTGCGGGAAAAACGCAACACAACGAATAGATTCGACTTCTGCGCTTTCCTATTGTTACCTCCTTCTTCTCTTCTCTCGCGTACACATGTACACCCGAACACGTACCTACACACATCCCCGTCGATTTATATTCGAGCGTCGTAGTAATCGCGCAAAGTACGGAACACGAATCAATTCCCCTGTCGTCCCTCCCTTCTTCCCTCCCTTTTTCGCGAGTAAATGGCCAGCTGCGTCGGTGGTCGCGGGCTTTTCACCGGAACTTTCCCGCAGTAGCCGAGCGAAACCGATCGTAAGAATTGCCCGGGAGAAAGGAGGAGGAGGAGAGGGAGGGGAGAGAGTTCTTGCAGCTTTCGAACTTTCTTCGATAATTGATTGTTTTGCAAGGCCACCCTTTATCGGGGAGCGCCGCTCCTGCGGCCGCGGTGGTAGTAGTAGTAGTAGTCGTCGTCGTCGTCGTCCTGGCGAGCGATACAATCTGCGGAAGGCGCAAAAAAGGATGGAGAGGTGGGGGAGAGGAAGGGGAGAAAGAGAGAGAGAGAGGACTTTATGTACTTTTCTTTGGCTACGCCCGTAAAATCGAGCGACGATTGTTTTTAAAGCTAATTACGCTCATTGCTGCCCGCGCGATGACTTTTTGTTCGCGACGCACGGTACTACTCCTTGAAAGTGGATTGGTGTTTCGGTGTGGCGTTGTTACGTATTGACTGCGCAGTGTGGGGTAATAGTATGCGAGTTGTATTTCTAGGTTTATTTAAATTTTGGTTTCTATTTGTACGTTAAGGTCATGTTACAAATATTAAAAATGCACGACAATTATATAATCTATTTTACCAATACGTTATTTGGTAATTAATGTTGACATTTTTTCTGTTACAGGTGAGTTGAACAAAATCATCGTGTTATCAGTCCCGTACTCATGTTACCTGTAAGTTTATAAAATATTATTGTAAATTGTAACAGATTTTGCATCATAAAAACAAATATATAAGTACTGTTCATTTATTCTACCAGTTTTTCAATAAATATCAATATTTCACACACTGTTTCAAAAACATTAGTCATCCTTTAACATTCATTTTCCCCGATGTTACTTCCTCTTTCCACCGATAAATCAAATCACGAAATCGTAACGCAACAAAAAGCCCCCGCCGCTTACATCGACGAATTCTTCAGCGTACCTTTTTACTCCTCATCCCCTCCCCTCTCCCCCAACCCGACTACCTTCACCCGGCATCGTCGACGACCTCGATTCGCGAACGGTATCTCCAGCATCACTCCCCATTATATTCTCTCTCTCTCTTTCCCTCCCTCTTACATCCCTCTTTTTATCCTCACATTCCTTCCTCGAAATATCCTCTCTCTCTCTCTCTCTCCTCTCGCAGTCATCTCGCCAGACGCAGAGGAGAAGGAGGAAGAGAAGGATGAGGAGGCGTGAATAAGGCATGGAACAAAAACGCGGGGCGAGTCGTTAGAGGAGAAGGAGAAGGAGGAGGAGGAGGAGGAGGAGGAGGAGGAGGTAAGGTAGGCGACGAAAAAAGTGGTATGCGCGCAGGTATCGACGCAAGAAAAATACAGACGTTCGTCTCTCGCTTGCGCGCCGGGGAAATGGAGTCATCCGCGTTCCTGCCGATGACTGCAGCGTGACCCTCCGTTGTAAAAACAATGGCTGCGCGAAAGAGAAAGAGAAGGAGAGAGAGAGAGAGGCGCTCTGTCTTTTTCACCCTTGAATTGATTCTCTCTGCCGATGTGTCTCCGTGGAGAGAGCAAGAGAGAGAGAGAGAGAGAGAGGGAGAGAGAGACAGTGGACGTTCCACAGGTGTGTCGCAGGAATTCGTCCTGACATTCTCCATCGATCCCCTACGCGCGCGAGAGAAATAGCCGCGGCCTTTTGACGTGATTGAGACGAACATCTTGTTGAATGCAATTTGCCAGTTTTTTTGGTGCGGAGAGAGTATAAGGTAGTCGTGATTCGGAACTTTTTTCTGTTTCTTTGAATTATTGCTTTTTGTATCGTATTTCGTGCCAAAATAAGTCAATTCACTTTATTGTAACTTTTAGGTAGATATTGATATTAAATTTAATATATTAAAGCGCGATAGTACCATGAAAGTGTTAGGCCATTTAAATACTGTAATGAGATGCTCGTTGTTTGTTTTTGAATACACAAAAGATGTTTCTACAATATGAATGCTTAAAGTTAGAACTTCAATAACTAATTTAGACAACGAAACATTTCAAATATATTTCCACAACGTGTCATTATAGTCCCCCACTAATTGGACGGATGAAGTTTAAAATTTTACAGTTCAACATTGTTATTTCTGCACAGAATTTCATTAGTATCTTCCAGAATAAACATGCACATTGTACTTCATTCGGTAATTTTACTGGCACAATCATCACACACGACTATATGTGCGCAAACACATATGCGATGAGTTACGACTGTACGCGTTTTATTCTCGCCGACCATGGCACATGTCGCGTTCAATTGATGCACCAACATCTGCCCGTGTAGACGTGGGGTCTTCAAGCTAAGTAAGTTGTCGACTGCGCATTTCACTTTATGATTGTTTCATCATCGTCAGAAATTCCTGTACACGTTTATAATATCCCGCAATAAAGATATATTTTATCCAAGATTTTCGCACCGCATTCACAACCTCTATTCTACAAATTAATTATTTGCATAACTTAAAAGCAATCTATCTAAATAATACAGTATGAGGTATACACGCACTATCAATACATCAAGAATTCACTTGTACAAATATCCCCTCCTACATACACGACGCACGTAGCCTTCGGCAAACGACTCGCATCCATATCTCTGCACCCACATACTCTCTCTTTCTTCCCTTCAAATAAATGAACTCCATCTGTCAATCGCTTTACAATCGTCTCTTCGAACTCCGCCCCACTCGCCCACCGGGCACTTCCGCAAATCGCTCGTTCTTCCGCAGGCGCGCGCGCGTACACTGTCTTCCCTCCACCTCCTCCCGCGGGGATATAGCAGAAAGCGCTCTAGTACGTATATATACATAAGCCAGGCGCTTCGTCTTGCCGGAGGATGGAAGGCGTGTGCAGTACTGCTATACCGGGAATGTCAAATTTCCGAGCTTTCGCTTCAAATCACTGTCCAAATAAACTGCGCGCCCGCGCTTTCGCGAGCGTCAGCTCTCTACGGGCTCTTTCTCCGAAGGAATTCTCTCTTGCTCTTTCCCGAGGGAAAGAGAGAGAGAGGGAAGCTAACCTCTTCGACTTCGAATACCAACTTCGCTTAAAAGGCGATGTTGCCTTGCACTGCTATGTTTCCCTGTGTACATGTATATATATGTGTATATATATGCGAAAGCAAGCGCGAGAACGAACGAACTACTCAAGGTCTGTTTTGATTTTTCTATTTACCGTCTGCAGTAGCTGTTTTTCCTGCGTCTTTCGCGTGACCTGTGTATATAGGTATGTGTATATATGTATGGCTTGGCGCGCGACTTTCTTTTTAAAATTGAAAATATCGGGCCGTCTGTTGTCTCGGCGGTTGAGTATGGCGCGGTGGATATGATATGCCTTGGAAGCACGCGATATTGCGAATATAACCTTTGCGTTTATCAAATATTTCCCTGGTTTTGCGTGTACAGGTGAGGGAGTTGCGCGCGTCACGTGCGCCGCGTGTATATTTATATTTATTGATTGCGCCGATCGTTTTGTCTCGATGCAGCCTGGGAAACGAAACAATTTGTTTTGTAAATATACGCGTACAGGTGTGTTGGGGGAGGCGAAAAGTTGTTTTGGCTTTAGGGAAAACTGGCGTGCAACCAAAAATCTGTATAAGTCTGGCTCTGTTGGTGTTTCCACTTTGAAACTTCAAACTATCGACCAAGGTTATATTTCTGAAGCGTATAAATTTTGAAGTTTTACTTTGAACCTAACTCGTAGCGGATAAAATACTTTTCTTTTTAATCTAACGATCACACGAAAAAGTCTAATCTGATAGTTCTGTCTATAATAACTACTTTGTCTGTTATTTTCTAAAAAAAAAAAAAAAAAAATACTTTAAATATATATTCCAAAATATTTTCTTTGCTTTTTGATCAGAAACTTTATTCCACCTCAACAAAACTCAGCAATTCTTCCTTTTCTCTAATACAAAAAACTTCCAACTCCCACGCATCTAGATCTCGCAATTCTCCACCCTTGAGCAACAGCTTTTCCCCTCACCCCTTTCCCCTGCTCGCCGAACAATCGCGCACAGCAGCCTCAAGGTTACATCTCTTTCTCTCTCTCTCTCTCCTTCTTTCTTTTCTATTTTCCGCGCACGACGACGCCACGAGAATCGCGTATCTACACCCGCGTGTGCTGCAACGCACATGTGCGCTACTACTGCCGTTTTTCTCTCTCTTTCTTTCCTTTGAATCGCGCATTCACGCGGGTTATTCGAGCTCGCGCCAAACACACGCTTGCGCGAGCGCGCCGCGAAAAAGAGTACGAGGACGGAATACGCGAAGGGCTTTGAGAAAAGTCCCGATTGTAAGTCGGCTGGTAAAACGACGAGTGAAAAAAAAAGTGAAAAAAAAGTGAAAAACGGGGCCGCGAGTGGGAGAAACGAGAGCGAGCGAGGTTGTTATACGCGGGAGGAAATTTTTCAGTCAAAAATAATGGCTTGGTTGCGAATTTTTCAAAGTTTATTAAGAAAATGTCATTTTAATGGGAATGACTAGGGTTTTTAGCATTTTTGTTACATTTTAGGTATCGTGAAAAATATAAATGTTTATAGAAAAATACAATTTTAATAGATTAATTGATGTTTTCATTATGAAACATTGCAATTATGTTGTTGAATCTATTACGATTCTTAATTTAGCTTATGTCGTAATTATTCATTTGCATCATTTACATTTCAATGCGCCGCTAATCAATTGACAATCACGGCACGTTGTGATTAGTATAACGACCTACGTGTAAAACATACCTAGTTGATTATGTATGTGAGAACTTTTAGCTAATTCACAATTTGCCATTAATTGATAGTTCAACATCGTTTACCGCCACCTTTCTATTTGATTTCTAATTAAGCTCCGACATCAATTATCAGTCGATAATTCATTAAACAAACATGTAATAGAATGGTTTTGATGAATGATGTGAAAAAAGTGTTGGTAATTATTACTATATTACACAGTATAATCGAATATAGATATTCATATCATCTTTGATGTAATAAACAATAATATGTTGTTGGTGATATGTGTGTATGATAAAAGTATCAGTCTACAGATAAAACAACTTAAAATTTCATAGTCAACACGATATTTCACAGTGAACCATATTTAAAATTTTTTAAAATACAGTATGCTACAGCAGTTTTGACAGACATCTTCATCGCATTCTTCACTGAATAGATTACTGTAAAATAAGGTCACATAATACACACACACACACACACACACACACACACACACACACACTTCATACACTATTTTACAGTATTCTTATTATATGTATAAATATATATATATACTATATATTTTTCTCAATGCAATTATCCTATTCGCAATAACAAGTCTTTTTGCACCTTTTCAAGACACTAAGGTTTACGCATATATATATACATGTGCACACGTATACACAAACATACATCTATAGCTACACAGTAACATGGCACAGAGCAGGCCTGGGCTTCCTGGCCGTCTTTGCTCTGCACTGCGGCACTGGCGGCGGACCTCGCACCACCACTATATACATGTATGTGCGCCGCTTGCGAGCGAGCGAGACGGAAGTAAAACAGAACGACGCGGAAGGGAGCGCAGTAGACCGGCGGTCGCTCATGCCCGCATTATTTACGCTAAATTTATCAGCGTGCGCGCATGTGGGCGCGTTGTATTCGCGAGATGCAAAATGTGGATGCAAAATGCAAAACGTCCGAGAGATTGAGAGAGAGACATCGAGAGAGAGAGAGAGAGAGAGAGAGGTATATAGGAGGCGGAGTGATGGAAGGGAGAGGTGCAGCCAATTGGAAAGCCGAACGCACCGCTGGCCGTGCATCTCTCTCTCTCTCTCTCCCTCTCTCTGTAATCTTTCGGGATTGTTCAACGTGTTATTTTCGTCCGGCGTGATTGTTGCATTGCGCGCTACTGCGCGTATCTCTCACTCTATATGTCTCCCTGTCTTTGTCTTCTCTCTCACGTGACCACCGACACTACCCACCTCGCGCGGTTTTCCCCTTTTTCACCCCAGACAGAGAGGGGAAATCTCTATCTCTCTTTTCGTTCCTTTCTGTGCGACCGCGAAACCGTGTCGTCGCGTTTTACCATGTTCCATGACCGTATGCGTACGTACTATCTATCTCTCTTTTTTCGCAGCTAGTTCTTTTATTTGTCTTTTCTGCGAGGTGCAAAAAAAAGAATTTTTGAAATTGCACGCGTGGAAACCGCATTTGGTCGCGCTCGATTTTCTCCCACGCACGAGGGGCTGTGCGAAGTCTTTTATTTTGATGAATGGCAGTGCGCGAAGGGTTATAGGTACAGCGCTTGGTGGTGGTGGTGGTGATGGTAGTCGCGTGTGTAACGCGAATAGGGGAAATCGCTGCGTGCGAAAATGGCTGACGGCAGGGTTTTTGCGGGGGATGAATGTTTGATTGGTTTGAGGTTTTCAACAGTGGCTGCCGGATTAAGAATTAAAGTGCGTGAAACTTTGTTTTATTGAAACCTGTATTAATTATTTTTATCTTGTTGAATTTTTGTATTATAATGTACATGCAATTTATAGGCAATTATGGCTTAGGTGAATAATGTAACAGTAAATAAACTTATTTATGTATCTTTAAATTACTATATAAACTGTAACACACTTATCAATGAAAATAACATTATTTATGCTAAATAATTCTTTAAAAGATTTAGCCACTATATATTCATGTGAGAAATTATTTAAATAACAAAACAATTTTTATATTTATTTGCACATAAGGCATTATTCAGGTGTATTTACATTTTCCAAGTGTCAAATTATCCTCCTTTCATAAAGTTAAACCTCGAGTGACCCAAATAATGCATGCATTAAAATTAATCTCGAGACGATTACGCTCAATTCAAAAACAATTATCACTCGTGCCCGACTCTCGCTCGCCCTTTCGCCACCTCTCTCTCTCTCTCTCTCTCTCTCTCTCTCTCTCTCTCTCTCTCTCTCTCTCTCTTTTTCTCTTTCGACGCAAAACAAAAAAAAAGAAACATTTGGAAACACTCGCGCGCGCAATTTGCTTCCATAAAAATACTCATTCTCTCGTAACCCAATGAGAGAAATCCGCACGCCGCATTTACCCAGACGCACGAGCAAAGTGCACGCGTGCGCGCTTAAAAACGAAGAGTAATTTGCAGGCGAAACGAAAAAAGCATGCGCACTGTGACCGAAAGCTCCGCACTTTTCGCTCTCTCCCTTCTCTTTCCCTCCCTCTCTTGTCGCATGTTTAAAAATTTTATCTACGCCCGTTGACAAAAGCGCTTCATTTTCGCTGTACGCAGAGAAAGAAAGCACAGGGCGTGCTGGGGAGAAATTCACACCAGCTCCCATATACCGGAGGGTAGGGGGTCACACGTGAAGTTTTCATTTTTCGCGAGAATTACGTGAAAGGGTGCAGCACACATTACACACACACACATATATATAGTTTTGAAAATCCCTTCTCGTGTTTTCGACCGTCACGCACCCGTTAAAAGAGATAGCACACCCATTGGATCATCACGCACACGCACGCATATATACGTTAGAAGCTTAATAGCTGCATGGAGTCGTTGTTTTTGCCACGTAGATAAGAGAGAGATCGTGTGTATAGGCCGTTTAATGGTGTGTGGATTTTTCGGTGCACGCCCTAACTCTTTCGGCGTCTCACGCGTGTATATAACAGTACATGGGTGTGTGAGCGGCTGGTAATATCTTCGGTTTAATGTCTTTTTTTTATTATCGGTGCTTTGTGGCTGACGAGGGAGCGGAAGGGTTGTCGGGCTGTTTTTCCGGGATGACGCGCTGCCTCTAGCGAATCGCTTATGTTATGGCTTGTTTGACGGCCACGAGATTGCTCGCGAATGGACTGGCGTTTCGGGGTTATACTCGTATACGTGGTTTCGGGAAAGGAGTAGAGAGTTGATGTTTTTCTCTCTTTTTATTTTTATTTTGAAGAGCGTATGTGGTGATGGTCGGATGGTATCAGTGGGATTTGGGAGTGGTGCAATGCTAATGGTTCATCATTTTAATGGACATTACGTTAAATGGCCGAATGGAAGTGATGGGAATGTAAACGACAAAGGTTGTGTGTACACGTATATTAGTTCATTTACGTAAGGACCTGGCATTTATGTTCGCTGGTTTTAAAGTTAAATGTTTTATTAGATAAAAAGCTTTAGGTTTATGAAATAATAACTCTTATTTAAAATTAGTTTTGAAAATTACTACATAATTTTTTTCGTAATTCTTTCAATTATTTGACAAAATATTCGGTTTCACTCCACTAACGTTATTAAGATAGCTTTTTAGATCAATCTTTGTTTCTAGTTACTCTACTCTGTTTTCAAGTCATACACTTAACGTCATTGATCAGTTTACGTTGCATGAAATTTCAATGAGTTTCGCACAATTGCTTAACTTTTGCGTGAGATTTTAATTGGATCGATAGAATTGAAAAGGGTTAAATTTGAATGGAGTCGCGCGTCTATAGAGGCGCGAGAATACACTTTTTTCCATAACCTGTAATCTGATTACTTTGTTAAATCTACTTTGAAATAAATATTCCATATGCATGTAGTTAAAATCCGATAAGCCATAATTGAAAAATACGTTTTGTTCGTTCAATTTTATGCATCAGCATTTTAATTAAGTCTTGGCGCAGGCGTGTGCGAATATTCGTTTTAAAATGTTAAGTTGCGTGCGAAATAACAACTGAAATAATAAAATCATTTCGAAAAAAAAAAAATTTTGTTACATTTTATTCCGTCGATGAATTTATTCACTTTCGTTATTGTAACACGTATTCTATAATTATATTCAAATAAAATACGTGCGGTAATTCTAACTCCAACGAATATTACATAAATAAATGAAATTATCACCAACCAAGCTAACAATAAAAATAAAATCTCGCGACAACGAAAAAGTATAATGACATCACACCTCGTATCTATGTCTTATCCGATAATTCTTCTATGTCAATATCTCAATCTCAGTCATAAAGATAAGCATCGACCAACCACCACCGTATTAATAGAAATACCAGCTGACAAGTTGAATCAACACCACCGCTTGAGTAATTACCCGATAAACAGCCCTTATCCCATTGACTACTCCCCTTGATTCTCCTCCTTTCGCACTATCGTTCATAAGATCCGACTTCCCGCCGACTTCCCACGCGGGCGCGTGCGCTCACTCGCTCGGTCAATTGATTGCTGATCGTGTCTACTCTCGCGCGAAGGGCTTTCTTATCGGATGTTCATCATCATCCTCATCATCGTCCTGGCCAACCGGCTGAAGCCTCCGACCTCCTCCTGCGATTTCCATGAAGTCAATCGTCTGGAAAGCCGAAGATACCACTCGCGTAGTACGCGCACAATGGTTACGCGTCTGCGCGCACATATATACACATATATACATACCCCCTCATGGAAATCGCGGTAAACGTGTATAACACACAATCTCTCCTCCTCCTCATCCGCAGAGGAAGAGATACCCGGCCGATATCCGTCACGAGATCGTTTCACTCTGCGCGCTATGAGCCATTACGCTTGGCTTCGTTATTTAGACGATCTAATCGCAAGTGTGTGTGTATGTGTGCGTGTGTACTCGGGCTTACGCATAAGAGGAGCGAGGAGGCACTGGATTGAGCTTTCGATGTTATTGCTGCATGAATGACAATCGCGCGCTGTTGTAATTATCTTGTATATATAGTGGAGTATATGGGGAGTTTTCTCATCCCCTGTTCACTCGCCGAGTCAAGTGTTTAATGGTGTGAATGGATTAATATCGCGATGATGTTTGCATTTGTACTTGAATGGATATGAGTAAAGTAATTTTGAGGTTTTTTTTTTTAAAATTGATAGATGCAATAGTGTTAAGTGATCGATGTGTATATTTTAGTTACGTTATATATTAAATGTTTATAGTTATTTGATAAATGTATGGTTTATTTATAAAAAAAAAGTGCAGTTGGATGACAAACGGGAATATCGTATTAATTTTAGCCTTAGTGATCCACTTGGCAACAGTCGGCCAGATCGCAGCAGTACCTTGAATAACGTTTTATCTGCATACCGGGAAAACTGTGCTATGAATGCCACATTAATAGGATAGGAATACTGTAGTGAGCTTCGCGATGACGTAAGAGGATCTTTTGCCGTAATTCACAATAACCTATGACTTCTATGAATTTCAAGTATGTCATTACGTTCATAAAGCACGTCTTTGTGGATGCCTCAGCGACGGCAGCGAGAACGGCGGTAGCATTCGCAATTATTCACTAATTATGAAATGAATTTGGAACAGTATTTAAGATGCTATTAATTACAAAATTCAAATAATTAAGGAAATGCGTTTGTCATGAACGATTTATGGTTCTAATGATTTTTCTTTGTCAAATAAAAAAAACTAAATTATGTAGAAAGCTTTAACAAAGTTCATTACGAAATACGTAGTAGAGTTTTTATGACCTTAATAGTTTTCTAAGTAAAATTTACCTTGCGTACAGAATTACTTTTACATAGGATATTACAGCTACTGTTCTTAGATTTCATACTTTTTCATTCAACTACTCAGTCTGTTACATTTTCTCAAAGTAAATTTACTCTTGTTTAACTGAAATCATACCAAGGTTATTGGTTTTGCGATTCAGATCTTTTATTTATTACAGTAACGATCTATAAAAGGATGAACAATTAAAACTATATATCTTGTTGCTGAATTCTTGTCAGATCCAATCGTTTTAATACACTCGTCACGATCTCACTTTACTCATGCACCACTATTGCAACCACACCGACTCTTCTTTCCGTAGTTCGACTCGCTTCCTCCATCTCGCTCTCTTTCTCGTTCTCTTTCCAACTCCACGCGTATAGCGACAGAGCGCGTATATACTGTGCCTTTATCTCTTAATACGAGTTCGCGACGACGAACTCGAGCGACGGATTCGCTCGTTTGCCATGAGAGAGAGAGAGTGAGACACACACACATATATATATATATATATATATATGCTCGTGCGTGCGTTCATCTGTTGCGCCGAACGAGAGTGAGCGAGACGGAAAGCCAGATGGAAATAATGACGAGCTCTGCAGCGCGAAAGATGAGTTCGCCGTGTTGAATTAACGAGGTGTACTACTACTGCGCAGATGAACGTAGCGCATGAATTTTCCATCGCGCTGCAGCAGTTGGGCGGAAGATTTTTCTCTTTCCTCCCTCTGGGTGCGTGCGGGCTGCTACTACTACTGCGGAGCTTCTTGGAAAATCTTGAATAATTGCCGCGGAATGGAAGCCCGAGACGGATAAAAGGATGGAACGCGTACATGCGAGAGAGACAGAAAGTGAGTTGGGTTTTCCCTTTTTTTTTCTTTTTTTTCCCTACTTTTTAAATCGTCATTAGACGGGAATACTCGAATTTCAAAGAGGGCGAGAGCCCATTTAAATTGGGAGTTACTTCATTTCTAGGAACGGTTAGTGGCAATTCCGCTTGAATTTTAAATGAGTTTTTATTATTTTCCCAGCGAGAAATGTTTTAATTTTTCTTTGCAAAGGAGGAAAAGTTCATTAACTCTTTATATTACAAGGTTATACAGTGTATTTTATCTTCAAGGGAAGAATCAGTTGAATGAAGTGGTTTTGTTATATTGGAAATTAAGTTCTATTAAATTCAAGTCTTAGTTTTATTAACATTACTATGCTTTCTTCTAATTTCTTTTAACATAATATTATTTTATTTATACATATAATAACACCAAGTCTAATAAAGTATAAAGAAATACTAACAGCGAAACTTAAAAACTATATAATAACTTCTTAACATACATCCTACTGGAATTGAGAAAATTCACCGCTGAATCCCGAGAGCTATACACATACATATACACACGACGTATGTGCACGGAAGCATGAAACTAGTCTTCGCCTTATACCCACACACTCGAATCCACATCGGCAGCAGCTATCGCTTGCACCGAGGCGCAATAGCTCGCGCGCGCGCGCTGCCGCTACCATTACGTAATCATTCCGTACCTAACCTCCTGCATATAATTCCGATCGAGCTTCGCTTAAGCCAGGCTCGCTCCTACATGCGCGCCTGCTCGATCGTAAATCTTCTGCCATTGATACCAAGGCTTCTCGACTCTCCCCCCTTCCTCTCTCTCTCTCTCTCTCTCTCTCTACACTAGCAAAAGCTCTTCGCATCCCTGATAAAACACGAATACACGCGTGGGAACGTTCTTCCCTCGTATCCCATCGCCGCGGCTGACTGCTTAATAAGCCCCGTTGCTGCTGCTGCTTTTTGCTCACAGATTTATATGCGTCGCCTCGCGGATTTGGATCATAATATCTTGTAACATGGTGCGCGCGCGTGCCTGAGTACGAGCTTTGAGGCGAAGAAACGTGCCATAATTTTTGAATGCGAGAAAAGAAGAGAAAAAGGAAAGGATACGGGGGTTTCGATCGCGTTCCGTAGGCTTTATACCGAGTCCATTAATAGTTACGAGGATGCATTGCTGTGCGCTTAGCGCCATTAACTCCCGCGGCGTGTGTGTATCTGTGAGCGCGTGCGTTTCAGCGTCTTCGTAAATCCGCTTAACACCCCCGCGAACGTGTGTGTGTGTGTGTGTGTGTGTCTGTGTGTATGTACATATATATGTGTATATATACGCAGGTTGTTCGAAAGATATACGCCTGCTTAAGGAATTGTATGAGGTGATGTACGTGTACCTGGCAGGTTTAATGTCGTTGGAGTCGAGGTGTGAATAGGATTATAGTGGTAAAAGTGATTCAGTTAATTGGGTGCATTTTTTCTTTTGGGTATGCACATTTTTTTATTCGCAGAAATGGTAAATGATATTTAAAAGATTGGTTAAATAAAATAGAATTTATTGTTTAATTGTGAAAAATGTTTTAGAGCATTCGTGAAATATGATAATAAATTATGCATGCTAAAAATACTTATCTTTAATCGTGGAACTAAGTTTCCCAGGACCAGGTTAATAAAACTTTTTTTAAATTTCATTATAATAATTTATTCTTTAAAAATAAAAGCCCGTATTTCACGGCAACAGCACATATGGTTTTCGAATAGTATCCTAAAATAATTCTTTTTTTTTCCAGCATCAACTTTTCCAAACTTTCTCTTCGACTCCCTTCCGAAAAAATTCAACAAAAAACTATCGTAACTGCAATTATTCCAGTTTACTAGCCGAATTCCTAGCTGACCCCAAAATTTGGCCGACGCGTACAGCTCCAAACTCACCCATACATACACCGTTCCGCAACATCCCAATGTAACAGAGGCATAGAAGCTGCATTTCCTCATGCGCGCGCGCTACGAAATTCCGAAAGTGCTCGCTTATACGCGTGCGCAGTAAGAATCCTTGACAAATCAACTCTCATTCTGTTAATGGCAATGGTTATTTCCCACCCCTTTGCGCGTGCGCATAGCTATCGGCTAAGTTCGGCCGCGCGTTCGATGCAGTTTACCCGCGAGTTTTGCCGTTTCATGCAGCAGTTTCGCAATGCGCGCGACCATAGCCTCCATTTGTATTACCGACTTTCGAGGTAGAACTATACTGTACTGAATGGGGGGGGAGGATCGGATGGGAAAGCGAAATATAGGTACAGAGGCATACTCTCTAAAGTTGAATTAGTGAAAAAACCACTAAAGATTAGTTAAAATTGCTCCACCGAAACATTAGTGAATA
>JAYJLV010000011.1:5501862-5530078 GCA_036873485.1 Torymus texanus
TTCAAATTTATCACCGGATGTAAAAAGAATGGCATGAAAAATATACTCTGTATGAGAACATTTCAGTTAAAAAAAAAGATACATTCTATGTAATATGATAATAAAAATTTTCTCTTATTTTCATTGATTTTGATTGATTTATGAGCAGAATATATTACTTTGCATTGGCAATGAATTATATTATAGAAATACAGCATGAATTTTTGTTTTTAATCAATATGATAGCATGTTCATAACTCGAAACCATTTAAAATATATATTTTATTATTTAATTCATTTATTTATATCTCATCTCTTCGTGAAAATTTATAGCGTCGAATGAGCGTGCTTATAGGCCTCCCCTCGAATTTTAATCCGGCAAAAATGATAAATTACCGCTAAAATTGTCATCATGACTACGCTTGTCCTCGTTATTTCAATCCGCCTATAGCGTATCGATCGGCGCGACTCTGCGCCGCGCTACCGTCGAGCTTTCGTAACTCGTTCTCCTTATTTCGCTCCGCTCGACCTTTCTACACGCTTCAGTCAATAACATATCAGCGATATGAGATTTACTCTCTTTGCATTTTTCATGTTTCCTTTTCCATAATAGCACCGGCTAAACTAATACGAATAAAATAATATGACTTTAGTTTAAATTGCATCCGCTCCGGCGATGCAACACTACTAATAATAAACGTTCAGTGTGATCGATTAGAGGAAGACAGTTATGCTATTATTTGCTGATACTGTTAATAATTAAGACTAGTATTCAAGAGTGTTTTATGAAAAATTTACGCGTTAGTTATTATGTAAACGGTGTTAATACAGTGGCTTATACCTTTATACATAACCCGGAAAACGAGAATATATAATGAGTGGTAGTATAATTTCTTGTAAATAGATTGAGAGGACAGTGGTACTAAGAATATAGACATCAAAAATAGGAATATTTAAAAAAATTATAGTTCTATTTCAATTTATTCTCACAATCGCATTTAAAGATAATTAAACTAAGAACAATTTTGTGAAGATAAATTTTACTATATGAAATTCCGTATTGATGATAGAAAAATTTAAATAGAATCATTTTTATGAAATTAAGTTGCTCACTCATATTATTTTGTTTTTTTTTAGAAGGTTTCAATCGATCGAGTTAGTGAGTCGTGTAGTTATTCTTCAAGACAAATTTTCAGAGAGCAGTTTGTCGCCTTCTTCAAGTCTCTTTACAAGTAAAAAAAGAAGTTGTAAATTTACTGGCGAGAGCCCTCAGTTTACCATTGATTTAATTCTTTATCAGTTTGTTAAACAGGATTGTGAAATTTTACGATTTTAATCGTTTTTATATCTCAAGAGCAGATAAAAACAATATCTTTTATCAATTTTTTTATCAGTAAACAATAATTTACTTTGATTGTTGTCTATAATATATTATCCCATCTAAAGTTCAAAATCATAAAACTTATTTACGCAAGAAAATATTTGTAACAATCATCATCATCATCATTACTATCATTATACAACAGTGTAATGATTAATATAATTGGCATAAGGTTTATTTACCTAAACGAAAATAGAAATAATAAGATGAACTTGAAGGTATACGAGTCATGACATTTCCATCTATTAAGCAGTTTCCTAGAGTTGCGTAGAGATGGCAGCAGTGTTAAGCTTGCATCACATTTCTTTCGAGGAAGATTCCGAATAATATTTAAGCTTAACCGTACCTTTACTATGAACTTTTTAAATAACAAAAATAATTGTTAATATGAATTACCAATTTTTATAATTCAATAATAATATTTATTCTTAATCTTTAATTTTAAATTTCTAATCCATCAGTATCGAATTAAATGAAATCAACTGATTGTTTGCAACCTGATGATATCCCATTTGTCGATATAGCTGTATTTCAAAATTCAGACGTAATTTTAAACGACTTCAGTTGTTTCATTTCGTTTCATGGCACGTAAATGTTCCTCACTTCACTTGTTTATTGACTTTTGGGCTATATCGTAAAATATAAATCTCATAATGAAATTTATTACAACTTTACGATAAAATAGATTTATCCCTTCCTTTCATTAACAAGGACAATTTCAGTAACCAACTTTCCACTTTATACTTCCACTTCCATAATAAAATAAAATGAATTAACTTTAAAAAAAAAGTCAATAAAAATCCTTCGAGGAATTACTCTAAATAAATACAACCACTTCACCTCCCATTGTCACTTCAACGTTCGACCGCCACTCGCGTCCCTTTTTAAACCGCGCCCACTCGCACGGCACAACCACTCGCCGCGTAGTAACGGCGTAGCTCGCTTTATCGACCCGAATTTGGGTAATTAACAATGCGCGATAATTAATTCGATTGAATTTCGTTTAATTTGCCATCGGCCGCGCTCTCGCACCGGTAAATTACCCTGTTTCGCTTAAATATGACGACCTGCACGAGCGCTTGCACGCCTGTGTAAACGGAACGCGACAAAGAGAACGCAACCGCGCACAGCCAGGAAATTATAACGAGCGTACGAGGGAGAGAGAGAGACAGCAAATTTTCGCACGTGCAGAGCGCGCGTCATTCGCGTGTGCGGCCGGTGTCGCGCAAAAATGTTTTGAGGGCTGCCGTGTACCGCACCGTGGGCATGAAATATGCGCCCATCGCTAGCGCGTGTGCGAGCCTGTCGATGAATATTTCGATGGCAAGAGAGAGAGCGAGAGAGGGAATGGTGTTGGTAGATGCGTGTGTGTGTATACTTGGCGCCGGTTTTAACAGGTATATAGAGGGGTGTGAGTAGCGAAATTGCTTTGGTCGTTTTTGAATGGGGCTATCGTTTTCCCGGCTGTGCGCACTCTACGCGTGTAAATTACATTGTAATGGGTTTAATAGAGCCGTAGGCCATGTAATTATCATTACTGAATTCTCTCTCGCAATGCAAAAATAAGGTATAACAGATATGGGTGACGTTCGTTAAATTTTTTTTTTTTTTTAATTAATCTTCAACATTCTTTTTTTTTTAATTAATTGTAAAAAAATTTAAACTATCTATTTTAACGGTCTATGAATCTTTCATGTTAGAACATCGTTAAAATTATTCTTATAAGAGGTTACGTTCCGACAATTTTATTAAAAAGCATTTCTAATTAAAAAGATATTTTCTTATAGAAATGATCCTTTGAAAATGGAACAGAAAGCCCTTTACTTTCAGCAAATACTAATATAATTACAGATATGTCGAAAGAAAATATAGATAAA
Organism: Torymus texanus; assembly: GCA_036873485.1. Lineage (NCBI taxonomy): Eukaryota > Metazoa > Arthropoda > Insecta > Hymenoptera > Torymidae > Torymus > Torymus texanus. The sequence continues at coordinate 5,505,100 of JAYJLV010000011.1, forward strand.
ATTGCTTCTACCTTTGCAGCCATTAACTTGAGAAAGTAATTTAATCATTTGAATTATTAAAGAAAATCACGAAAATCAATAAAAAGCTTTTTTACGTAATAATTTTCACGAAATACCTGAAAAATCGACATATGCCTATTACCACGAAAAACACACTTAATATTTTGATTTATGCCCATATATGTATATTACCCAAAAGCCGCTTAACCAACGGCTGGCTGTCGAAAAATTCGCCAACACGGCCGCATGTATATAAATCGAACGGCGGCACGGGCACGAGCGACGCTACATATACAAGGCCTCCGTTTACGAGCTAATGGCGAGGCGAAGAAATTTTTCTGCGAGCAAATTGCTATTATAATTTACCCGGTAGTTACCGAAGCCGGTCATTACGGACCGCTTAGAAACTTGTTGCTGGCAGCGCGCGCGCGCGAGCGCGGAATACTGTGTCGAATGTGCGCGTGGCTTGTACCTTTGCTGCGTCGGTGGTCTACAACGACGACCTCAGTGAATGCATGACGCAAATGTTATCGATCACAACTCTGTCGGTGGCGGCTCGGCGCCTGGATAAACATTATTAGCGCGCTCGCTTTCTGGCTTTCTCTCTCTCTCTCGCTCTCTCTACTCTCCCTCGTGCGCGCGTGCGAAACTAAACTCGTTACTTCGAATGTCGCTAATTATTTCCAATGAGGCCGAGTGTCGGTGGTATAGTGGTGGTGGCGCGAGAGCTTGGCCGAACGAATTGAAAAAGTTTCGCGGAATTGCTCGTGGACGACACGCGCTCTACTGCTGCTGCTGCTGCTCTGGTGGTGTATGTATAGCTGCTGTTTCGGGATTGAACGACGTGTGCGCATTTGCGTTTAAATAGTTTTCTTTGGAGGTTAATCGCCTGGTTTGCGATAGATTTGTAGAGCATAGTGCGGTATAAATGATAAATGAATGCTGTTAGGTGTAATAGAATGCTCGAGTTGAACGCCACACTTCATAACAATAACCAATTTAGATAAATTATTCAATAAACATGTACATATGTTTATTGATTTTATATTAAAGTTATTTTTATAAAATTTGTTGGAAGTTTTATAAATTTTCATTGTATAAGTATAAATTAATGAAATAGTTAATAAATCGTTGTACTTTCATCATCTAAACCAGCCACTATGAAAAATAAACATTTACAATCTCATTTCACACAATTTTATATCCTCCACCGCATTATTCCACGGATTCCCTTCCTTTTTCCTTCGACGACTTAATCGATAGTAAAAGACGCTGATGGGGATTTTCGGCATTACTTAGCACTCGCGTTCGCAGCGGCCGAAGCCGGCGTCGTCGGCGAACAGCCTGACAGAGATGGAAATCGCTTTTGTTACTGTTTCGCTGCTCTCTCTTGCTCGCTCGCTCTCTCGACACTTGAAAGCTTGGCCCCTTAATTGACGACAAAGAGAAGATTTAACGTTATATCCTCGAATAAATCACCCGAGGAGGGCTGGTTAAGCCAGCATTGAACCCTCTTCGTAAACGCGGGAGAGAGAGAGAGAGAGCGCCCATGTTCGGCTGTCGTTTTGAGCGACGCGCCGTCGTTAGGCCCTCCTATACATATGTATATATATATATATATATATATATATATATATATACATGCGGAGGCTTCGTGTGTGGACGAAGCGGTTCTGCGTTTTCTGCGTTACAGGTGGACTTGTAATAGATTGCGCGAACAATTAAAGCGTGATAAATTGGGCAGGTAATTAATATTAATTGAATTAATTTAGCATCCTATATAAGATCGTATTATATATGATTGAATTATTAAATTTCGTTGTAAAAAAAAAATAAATAAATAAATGTTCTTTTAAAAAGTACGTTTTACATTTATAATTATATACACGATATACATAGATCGAATAGAATGTATCATTAATAATTTCTATCTGTACTCTACGTTGAACATTATAAAATCAATGCTTTTAGCACTTATAATCAGTTAAACTACTATGCCTGGCTAAATGAGTACTCTTTGTATCATCAAAAATTAACTATCGGAAATAACCTCCATTACATATAACAAAATCCGCCGGTAAATTGCAACGAACTGAGTGAATAATTCAGCTAAACTACAAATATATCCGTTCGAATAAAATCTGTAAAAGGTCGGCCCATCAAACATTCAAAACCGCGGCAAATAGCTTTATCCTGTTTCGTAAACGTAGCCCTCTTCTCTCTCTCTCTCTACACCACCGAAAATCCACGTGCGCATGCGTTGCACTTTTCACTCACTACACAATCAAATATAAATTATCCTCCATCAAGCAATGAAACTCTATCGCTTTTTTCAACCCGCGTCCGAGTATAGATCGAGGCGCATCACACGCGCTCACGCAATAATTAATAGTCAATAAACAATTGATCAAACGAGGGAATGAAAGGGAGGCGCGCGTCGACGTATCATGCGCCGCATTAGCGTTCAAAATTACCATACGTATATACATACGGCCGCGGCGCAAACGGAATTTCGAGATTTTCCACGAGTACACGCGCGTCATTTGCATGATTGATTGCGCATAATCGTGACGCGTGTTCCCGTCTCACGAAGCGTCGCGAAAAATCGTCTACTGTTCAATTCTTCATAGTGTCCTATACTGGTGGCATAGGCGAGATGAAAATTCTCCAGCTCCCGAATCATCGTGAAATCGTAATAGGATAAAATCATAATACGGGATGGGATGGTTCTTGCTCTCGTTCGCTCGTTTTCTCTTTCTCTCTTTCTCTCTCTCTTTCTCGTTTGAATTTTAACTCGCTGGAGACATATCCTCGAAATTCATATCGCCCAGTTTTTTGCCGTTTTTCTTTTTATTAGAACGCGAGAGATAGTACGGCAAATTATGGAAACTTGATTTATCGTCGATATCGCGTCGCGCCAGGCGATTCGCGAGGAGGAAAAATTTTAATCGCTTCCGGAAAGAGGGATGCAAAAATTGCACACTGATAAAGCGCTATTAAATTATTATACATACAGTGTACGCGTATCGGTATATATATGTAATGTTTAATCGAGTTTTCCCCTCTCTGCAAAAAGAGAGAGAGAGAGAGACAGGTTCTATACAGGAATTATCATCGTCAACCGAGCGAAGAGGAGGGAGAAGAGATTGTGTAAATTGCGAATTAACAGTAATTGAAATAAAATTATGCGCGCGTGCGAGAGAAAGAGAGAGAGAGAGATAATTCGTGCACGGCTGTTCGTAATTTATGGGAAAAACTCGGGCGCACGTAAAATCGAGCGCGCTAAATTAATAGATTTATATCGGTAACGTGCAAATTAACGCGCCAGTGCCAACGTCACGGTGTGACAGGGCCGAGTTACTCTCTGTCGGCTCGCACTCCCGGTGTCCTTGATCTCGTCCACGCGGAGATGCAAACCGGTTGATTGAGCATAAACGTCGCATTGCTCTATTTATCGACTCCAGTGGGAATCGCGCGGAAATCATGATTTCTTATATAGCTAACGGCGTTCAATATTTTAACGCGCTAAATATAATGTCTTTACCGACATGCTTTTATTCACTGAAATATAGTTATGCAATTTTTATTGCGATTTCATCGAGCTGTATAAAAGGTGCGGAACTTTGTTTTCTTATGTCAACAAGATGTAGAAAGTTTTTCTTTTTTTTCATATAAAATCGCAATTCAGGCTCATTTTTAAGCGCCAAAGCATGTTTTTAGTACAACTGGGAAGTTTTACGTTAATGAGTAAAAGTGTAGAATGTATGATAATTTTATTTTATGCGACCAAGTCTTCCCCTCTCCACTAGATGAACATGCAGAGTTTTACACCAGTATTAAGGATTCATAAGCTCGGACAAATAAAGATATTGATCGTCAACACTTGCGTCATAGAATAATAGCTGGTTGTCCAACTCCGTAAAGAGCTCCTGCTTAAAGGTGAACACTTTAAAAGTAGCCGTCTAGGTACTTTGAGGTCAAATCTGAATGCGAGGGAAATATTAGTGAGGGCAAAATATCTCGGGTTCATTTCGTACAGAGAGAATCGTACTGTACTTTATTATACTAATCCTGTTTTATCGGCGGAACATGTAAATAAAAGAAAAGAATAACGATTTACGACTTGAAAAAATGTAGTAGCCTTGTCTATTCTATCAATATATTGTTCTATAAAGTTTGAAGGCAACAAACAACGATACCTTTGTTTATTTTAAGATACGAAATTTTGTTAATTTAAAGCTGTTTTACCGACAATCACCATATTTATATTATTTAAACGGTTGATTATAGTTGACAATAGAAGAAAATTATATTATTCTCATAAACTATCCATTGAAATGTGCTAATGCAATTATCTTTCGGTAAATAATTATGAGTGATATCTTGAGCCCACATTGATCTTTATGAAATAACAGCTCGATATAATGCAGCAGACTTCCGACACATTGTAACATTCTCTCGTCGCATTCACAAAATTGTTGCTGTTGAATTAATGCACATAAATTATTCGCGTATAAATTTACGGAATTTATCGCAGATAATTTCGGCTGCAGAACAGGTGTCTACTTTTCGAATTTAGGACAGCGTTATATCGGATTCGTGAGTTTCAAGCGCATACTTTCATCGATCAGCATTGTTTGCTTCATTATTTTCAAAAGAAAATTCTAATAAACATTAAAAAAATTCCTAATCCTTCACAAAACAAAAAAGAAACCAGATTGCGATCTATAACATTTACGTATCTTCCAAATCAAAACTGAACTCCCAGATAAATTAGCACACACCACTTTTCCCTCATCAATCGATCTAACACCATTAAATCCACTAAAGTCTTACACATATACAACACACTTGTATACGCACACGTACGGCACCGTCCAGTTTTCCCCTTCTGCCAAGTCCTCATTTCCTATCCAACGGTTATCATCGTGCACATATACTCGCTCTCTTTTTCGAGTCTCACGCGTGCGCTCCCGGTATCCTGTTCCCCTCCGGTATTACGTTCGTGAGCGGCAGCGCGCCGGTTGTAAGACAAGTAAGACAGAAATGCAGCCGCAACCGGAGACGATACGATCCAGTAAATGTCTGTGAGCGCGAGCGCGTCGGTCTGTAATTTCATATCGGCATTTGCCTGCGATTTAATCACTTTAGCGCGACAGTCGCCCTGGAATGGCTGAGAGTGTGTGCGACACCTTACGCGATCATTTATATCGGGGAGAGGAATCTGGTATAGGTGACGTAAATAGGTGAGAGGCAGTGCTAGTTTCTTTGGATTGGCGATAAGATGTGAAGAAGATAGGGAGGTGATTGACTTAGATACTGATTGCATGTATGCTGGAACGTAATTATTAATTTAATTTGAAAGTTTTATTCGTATCTGTGTTTCTTTTTAATTTGATTTCTCGAGAATAAGATGTCTGACCAGTTTAGCTGTTACTACCTGGATTACGGACTGTAGACGTGCGTAATAATCTCTTTAATGAAGTCAGATTGCAAAAGGATTAACGTATTTCCATTCACAAAATTTTTACTCTCGACAGAATTTCATAGTAAAAACGTAAAATGTAATTCAAACGACAAAGTGAATATTTCGAAATTTTTATAATTCGTTAGCCAAGATAATATTTCATTAAATCTCGAGCTTTCAACTGGCGCATCCCTGAAAAAGCTGAAATTTAATTGAAAAACGTTAAAATTATAATTCATCGCACATTGAAAGCAGCGAAAACTTTTTATCGGATTAGAAGCTCTTTGAAAAATATAAAACTCCCTTTTTATCGCCGTGGTACTAGACGCGCGTTCGCGTATATATATATATATACAGTTCTTTCAGCTTTATATTTCATGAATTTTGTTATTTATCCGCATACGGTTTGACTCTACGAATTAATCCCGGGACAATAAACTTCAGTTTCTAGCTATTCGGCTTTCCCTCTCTTCCGTGCGCGCGAGCACCTAGTTTTTTTTAACGAGGCCGCAAACACCGGCTGCTGCTTCTGCTGTTGCTGCTGCTACTGCTGCAGCCTATACATATTCCGGTCGCTTGAAATTCAAATTTCGCCTGAATGAAGTCGATATTCGGTGTAAAATCGAATAGCTCGGCTGTATTAAACGACGGTGAATAATGTTTTGGCTACGGCTAAAATTGAATGCTAGAGAACAGTGCTTTGGTTTTGATTTTTGCAAAATAATCACTGTTTTAAATATCAGCGCGGTGAAAGCCGTTCTCATTCATACGTATATACATCGTGTTTCACTTCATTGGAATAATTTTCACGAGGTACTGCTGATTTTGATATTATGCTATACTCTACACAACTACAAGTAAAAACACAAGTTATTCCTACTATTAAATTTTAATACTGTCTCTATCTCTTTTAGAAAATTGCCTCAATCATATAAAAAAAGCGTTACTTCATATTCATCTTAGAAGCTATAGTCACATTATCTATTTCAACTAAGCACCTATGAATATTAATAGATTGATTAAATTTTGTATTCAACACTTTCCCATGGCAAAGCAAGGCCCAATCTTGCTCTTTATAAATTTAACGACACCCCATATCTTTCAAAGTAGAGCTCTCTCTCTCACCCTCTCTCTTACCAGCCTCGTTAAACCAAGACCATCACATCTTACAAGCGTCTCGCAACCTTTCTCACACTACAGCGAGCCGCGTCCAGTATTCACTCCTCCCGCAACAAGGGCCCACAAGAAGTCAACGATCTCATTCCTCGTCGGCTAATCTCGCATCTCCGTCGTATAAAACAACCCTGTGCCTCTAACCTCTCTCTCTCTCTCTCGCCTCTAACGAAAATAAAAAACAAACAAAACGACGACGACGACGACGTGTCCAGTAACCCGATATATATACGAGGCATGTTCTCAACGCGAAGGGTTAATCAGACGCGCTGATGTACGTATACACAAAGTTCCCTCCTGCGGACAAGCCGCCACAGCGCGGCCTTGTCCTCCAGACGGAAATCGTGGGTGAACCGCGTGCCTGTTCCCTATATATCTGTGTGTGGGTGTATGTGTGCACTCGCGCGCTTTAATTCGAGCCACGAGAGACGACGACGACGACGACGACGTCGACGGTTGTGGCCACGCTAGCTGCATCTAGTTGGCCCTCGCGCGGATTACGCGCGCGACGTTCCCGCGAGTATATTATGTGTGTGTGTGTGTGTGGGTAGGTGGGTTGAGGGTGATGCTAAGTGGCCAGCAGGATTGCCGAGGCATTGTTAATGCGGTCGGAGGTAATGGAGGTCGCGATGCTTGATGGGAGCTTTTCTTGTGCCATTAAGAACGAAATGTTTAATGTTGTTTAATTATTCAAATGAATACATGTCAAGTGGCAATGCACTCGTAATATGACGAGAGATTGTTGCAGATTTTTACTAATGAGAATACTTATGTCGTGAATTTTATTCAGAAGGATTAATTAAAATGCAGAAATAATTCTAGATTGTCACGGTTTTTAATTTGAGAATAAAATGAAGGAAGCAAACAAAAGCTATGAAGCTTTCTTCTATAACTAATCTACCTCTTTTTGAACTTTAACCGTCTAAGCAGCATACTCTAGTTAAGGCGGTATTACACTTATAGGCCTCTGAGGCTACAATCACCTAAAAAAATGAGTTAAAATATAATTATCAATAGTAAAATATTATATACTATAAATATAACTAATTTTTAACAAAATAAGCCAAGGTAGAGGTCCTTTGATCCTTTTTATCCTGAAATATAGTCCTTTAAAAAAAAAACTTCTGCGTAACTTTTTTTCGAAACCGGTTGATGGATTTTGATGGGGTGAAGTGCAAATTACTTGTAATACACCCATCCATGGCACAAAGCTCTGGATTTTGAAAATTTTTTTATTAAGTATGTTTTTTATATAAAAAACAAAATTAAAATAATTAAGGACAAAAAAATCGTTTTGCACGTTGATAAATCGAATCGATTCTTTAAACTATTTAAGCTAAGGAAAATATGGTTAGAGATCAAGTTCTATATTTATAAGAGAAAAAAAACTTTCATTATTGCGTTATACTTTCAAATAAACGCATCTCTTTAATAAATTATTTAACAGTAAAATGAAGTATAATAGTGTTTAGATAATATTCCATAACTCTAGTCCCTACAATGTTTTTAAAATGTTGCTTTATATAAATCGACCACAAACCAAATGATTGGAAAAAAATGGTTAAATTGAATGAGTTGGCTATCAGAAAAACTTACGATTAGAAAAACTTGCTTAGCCGGTTGCAATAATTAAAAAAGAACTTCTAATTTCTTTATACAACTTTATTATTATATTTTCCAATGAATGTACTTTTTCCAAAAATGCTGTAACAAAGCAAATGAATTTTTCGAAAGCGCCACAGTCAAATGATGCCTTAAAGCCACACTCTGGCATTCACACGTCGAATCAAACAGCAGGGCGATACAACACGAAGTGCAACATAAAGAGACCGACACAGAGACGCAAGAGAGATACACACAGATAGGCCATCCGCCACACAGAGACTTATCCTAGTTAAAACCTGCTTTAACCTGCCGTGTGTACAACCACCGCCACCCTTTCTCACCCGTGTATACTATACCAAAGCCGAAAATGCAATTTGCGGCCTCGTGACTGTCTCGCCTCGTAGGCTCACAACGCGGGAAACTTTGTCGTCGTCGTCGTCGACGTCGTTGTTGTTGCACGGCACTAAACGCCTCGGCGTAACGAGCTTTCGAGTTTATCTAATTCGGCGTGGCGGGACGGCCGCGTGCGAAAAAGGCCGATCTGATGTGTGTGCTGCTAGCCTCCCTTCTATTCTACCTCCCGTGATTGTACCACAGCAGCAGCAGCAGCGAAGAGACGACTACACGTCGGCCGGAGTTGCCCCGGAGCAGCTTTGACAAGCGGTGCGCGCAGAGGATCTCCGTGTGTGTGTGTGTGTGTAAGCGTGCGCATGCTTGTTATTGTCTCGTTGCCGTCGGGGTTATCCGTCGTGTGAATGTGTGGGTGACTGCTGCGTGTACCGGCGAGGTTGCTGTAATCAGATTTGAATGCCATTTTTACGAGGGTCGGAGCTTGGAGGTAACGGCGTTTAGATCTATTAGATACTTTTCATAAGGTTAAAGTTTTATTAAATTTGGTTGTGTGCTTTTAGTTTATATGTAGTTTTTTTTTTAGTTAAATGAAAATTTGGTCAATTGTTGTGATGAAACTTAGTTTATATATTAAACGTAGGATAATAAACCATTTCATTGACTTAAGCTCATAATATAGAGATAATTCGAATCCATGTTCTCAGAAAACCTATTTTACAAAAATGTTGTAATCCCAAAAACGGATAAAGTAAATACAAAAACCAACTACAACAGTAGAAGCATTGCAGAGTATAGTTAAAGGATTAAATGCGAACCAATAAACGACAAAGATATACAAAAAATACTTTTTCTATGATTTCTCTAACGCCACTTTTCAAAGCAATATTTACAATCGAATACCAAAAAAAAACGACAGCACCGACAGTAGCCCGTTGGCATTCGACGAAAGCCATTTTCATATAACTCGCGCGCACATATATACGCGAACATGTGCGCAAGCCCGGCCGTCGATAGTTGACTCCAATTTCCGCGCGCGTCGCTCCGTCGACTCGGTGGACTTACACAACCTGCTCGCGCATCGAATTCGATTCAAAAATATCCGCAATTTCGCCTAGCGAGTTATCGCGTACTACCGCGCGTGAGACTTCGCTTCTCTCTTCCTCTTTTTTTTTCCTCCCTCTCGACAAGCCTTGAACTATTTTATCGACGCGTGTACATGTGTAGTATAGGGTACAGCCAAACGACATGTGCGGGGGTGACTTTGGCGCAAGTCGACTTTTGCCGATTTATCCGCCTGGTCGCGCGTATGCGAAAAGTCTCTTTCTCGTTGGCCTACTTTTTTTCTGGACGCGATCGTCGTTGTCCGCCCACGTGGATGCGGCTGCGGGTAAGAGAAGAGCTGGCCAGGAGTATGCGACAAAATAATGCTGCAGTTGAACGCGGAGGATGCAAGAGCAAAAGGGTGGGGAGAAAATTACAGTGGTACTGAATGGAAATGATTAGTGAGGTTGAGAGAAATGTTGGAATTGGATAAGCGCACATGCGGAATAAACAGATTTTAAATAAAAATTTCGATAGTTCAGTAAACATGTGGTTATTTCTATTTCGTTAGTTTTGATTCAGTATTCAGTCCATCCAACAACATTTTACTAAAAACAATCTAAATCGGATATGAGTCATGCCCAATATATATATATATACTTGCTCCTTCTCTCTCCCTGCTCTACACCTCAATTCCAACCATTTACGTCACTGCTGAATAAAATTAGTCCTAGTCACCGAATATTCTATTTTCACTTTTTTGAATTTTTTCACCTCACGTCGAGCACTTTTTCCCATGCCAAAATACAATCACTACATCGCTGTTCCCTTTCCCGTATAACTCTCGCAGTAACGCATTAGCGGAACAGCGAATTTGTGGCTTCGACAGGGACCATGGACCAACGCGCGCGAGCCTTGGTAACACGTGTCCATCAATCTCAAAATCAGTGGCCGCGCTACGCACCGTTCCGACATTATAAAACAAAAGCCAGTATGCACATGCGCACTATGAAAAAGAGTACAGAGAACAAGCGTGTGTGTGTGGCTTTGCGCTACATCAATTTTGAGTACGTGAGCGCGTGATTTTCGGATTTTCCATAAACAGCTCGAGCGCACTGTCATTTTCAAGCCGATGTCCGTGAGCTCTCTCGCTCTCTCACTCTCTCTCTCTCTTCCCCGTGTGCAAATCCCTATTATTAATGCTCCGAACGCACCTTCGTACTGGCTGAAACGAGAGTGAGAGAGTTCAGGAGGGATTCGCATGTGATCGGGGATTTTGCGTAATTGACACGCGGCAGTGGAGGTTGACTGTGCGCGACGGTGCGGCTCTTTTTTTGTGTGCGAGAGCTGGAGTAGTGTACGACAGGCCCTTTTGGAACGAGTGCGGTTCGTAGATCGTGAGATTTATATATTTAGCAAACAAGTATGCAGTGTCTCTTTTACCTTTATATTTTGACTCATGAATTTTGAGTTTAGAAAAATTATAAGAAACGACGAGAATTGAAAAAAAAAACAAATTTTTGACTCGTTTATGAGTAGTATAAGTCTAAGCTAGTGAGTCGTGATTAAAATTTTGCCACGGATTGTTATGGAATCTGTCGAGTTGATTTACCACACTGGTTAAAAAAAAACGAGTATAGATAATAAATATATAAAAGTTATAGCAGCAGTTACAATCATCCCTACACCCATAATTCTTCTGTCCCTTTGCAAAGTGAAAAAGCAAAAACCGTCAACTGAAAGCCCGAGTAATAACATAACAATGAGAGCTACAGTCACAGCAACATCGTCTTTCACGCGCAATAGTACACACACTATACAGGCGGAATATACAAAATGCCATTCCGGCCTATAAATGTTCTTGACATTTCCATTCTGTGCGAGAAGAAACACACACAAACAGTGGCACCCTTTACATTTTCTCTCTCTCTCTCTCTCTGCATTCGCGACATCGGTAAAATAACGGAGTAGAGCACATTCGCGCCCACCTCCCTATTCCCTCCTGTACTGAAAAGCAACAGTTATCTGGAAAAAGCAATCGCGCCAGCTCGCTTGCTCGCTCGCTCTCGGCATGTCAATGGTATTTTTTCGGAGCGATTTTCCTCCGCTACTAGCGCGTCGTGTTTACAAGAGCGATTGCCCTCGAGCGCGTTTCGATATACACACGACCTCGCGTATTCGCACGAACGATCGATATTACACGTGCTAGCTGCTTTCCTCTTTCTCTCTTCCTCTCTCTCGTAGGCGCTCATTCACTAGTCGCTCCCTTTTACGACAGCAGCAGCAGCAGCAGCAGTGGCGAGTATTGCGCTTATTGTTTTTTAATTGAAGCAACGACGACGACGGAGCAGCGTCAGCGCGTCCATCAAGCCTTTCTCTCGTTTTCACATCCGTCACTCGGATTCGTTGGGCCACGGCGCAGTAAGCGCGGGGCTCTTTGTGCCCGGAAACTGCAGCGCGCGAAAGCTGCGGTCCTTTTTTTTACGAACCCGCGTGTAGGGGTACTGAGGTTTGAATGGGTCGGGTACATTGCGACGACGTTTTTTTTTGTTTTTTAGGGACGAGAATTCGAAAAAATTTTTTAGGAACGTAATGATTGTGCGCGAAGGAGAGTCGTTGTTTTGTAACGAGAGTGTGTTAACCGTTCTTTTGTAAAATTTTAATAAAGACTAAATGCGTTTGACAAAAGGTTTGAAAAAGTGCGGATTTCATTGTAAAGGCAAGATATACAGACTAAAAATTTTTCGTTTACAGGTGTTGTATAATATGTTTTTCAAAGAAATCTATAAGTGAAATAATCTGAACATTATCCATTATTTATTTCTATGTAGTATTCAAATTATACTGATTTTGGTTAAATTCATCACTAAAAATCGAGTGTATCCTCCCACATTATACTTGTAAGCACTAAAATTAGCAATACTCAAACCCCTTCTAGTCTCTCACCATATCCTACAGAACTTCAGTCAAAAATTTTTTCAATTAAAGGGAAAAACATCGAGTCCCGCGCTCAGTACAACTGTACGGGTCGTCGAGCTTCCCAATAGTATTCGCTTAGCGCACAGCTTTTAATTACTGTGGCATCGTTTCGCATAGCTCGTCGTCACGAAGACGGTGGCGGCACCGACGGTAGCAACGGAAATCTCGTAGTCGCTCGGTTTGTATTAACGCGCCGCTGGATAAGCGCGCGCGCGCTCGCGCGAGCTCCTTGATTGAAGTGAGATTAAGAAGAGGGAAAAGGAAAAGGAGAGGAGAGGTTTTGGGAGACGTTGGCGTATAAACGTCTTTCGCGATAGCAAGGGAAGGAAGAAGAGGGAGAGGTAGAGAACGGAGAGATTATCACAAACAGAAGTTTGAGAATAGTTCCTTTTCAGGGCGCGCGAGTAGGCGTAAGCTCGCGCGCGAGTGAGCGAGCGAGGGACTTTTTTTTTTTATTTTGCAGAGTCAGGGAGTGAGCGAACTGGTGCTGGCGAGGCCCTCTTTATAATTAGAAAAGTTAAAATTGCCGGGGCGCGAGTCGCGAAAATTTTTCGTTTTAATTAAAAATAAAATGCTGCACCAGTGTGATTTTTTTAGGTCTTCCTGTATGCGTAAGTGAAGATAAAATTTTCGAATTCATTAGAGAGGTTTGAGATTTTGGAAATTTTATTTTATGACGATGGACGGTTTTGGATAATTATTGGATAATGTCTTTATTTCAATGAATATACTTGTTATATTAGAAAAGAATATTTGTATTACGTAAAACCTGAATTTTAAAGTTTCTTTACTTTTCTTTTATTGTATATAATATCGCTAGTACCTGATCTTTTTGAAGAATTTGGGAATGAATTATCATTCAAAACTTTATTTCATTTATTGCCATTATTCATTTGTGTTTATAATGCGTGCAGAACACGGTTGTTTCCACTAACTCGACTCCTCACAAAATTTGGCCACTGGCCTATACTAGACAACTCCATACCTCCGAATTATTTGGTTCGCCACGCATACGTTGAAAATTTAGTCCAAAACAATTATCTCTGCAAATTAATTTACAAAATTTATCAAACCTATCCGAACTCCATCCGATCCCTTCAAAAACCATTAGACTATACATCCCACATGCGGAATCAGCATAACCCGCCAGCCCAGTCACCTCCCCCTCTAAATCAAAAACTTCCTACTACACACACACACACACATATATATATACACGCACACGTTGCACCATCATCTGCAACGCCCGTGCGCACAGTGCGCCAAATTACCCGCGTTCGAACTCGCTTATATAGCGTACAGAGAGAGAGAGAGAGAGGGAGTTTCTCGATTCTCCTTCCTCTCGCGCGTGCAACAAGTCAATCGTGCATGGCACAGCGAAGATCACAGCGCGAGCGCGGCAGTTACCGCGTAATCGACGTGGCGTAAATGACAAATGCAGCCGCGATGCGTTAACCGCGCGAGCGCGTGTGGTATATAGTGATGGGGGGAGAGGATATAGAGTCGGTGGCAGTATAGCGACGTAAGGCGACGCGGCACTTAATAATGCGAGGTAGGCAGGCAGGCGGTTTATCGGTCAGCCGAGCTCCGCCGTTCGATCACACAGCAGGGGGGCGGTGGTGGTGTAGGGGAAGGAGGGGAAGCTTGCGTTTCTCGGCGGAACGGGGTCGCCGTGATAGGGAAGACATGACGCCGTGCTGGCAGTGGTGCTGTTATAGAGATACACACTGCCATAGAGGTATATATATACGCGAGAAATCGATAGATGTGGACAGATCGAAGTGTTTAACATTTATTTGGAGCGCTGGTTCGTTGGGTTTTGCTCTTTCGTTGTTGTTGTTGTTGCCGTGGTGATTAAGCGTTATTTATAGGGGATATATAAATAAATAATATTTTGATATGGTTTTTATGAATTCGTTAGGCTGGTAATAGATATAATTATGTTTAATGATCAGAAAAATAAATGATTTCAAGTGTTTGTGAAAATAAATTCATCAAATATTGTCTTTTTTATGTTTCAGGTGAGTCCGAGAAATCCTTCCATCGTTATTCGTTTTGTAATTTGTAAGTTACTATAAAATGTTTGCATTCGCTTTAAAAATATTTCATCGTTTTAAAATATTCGCCAGAAATAAATGAGAATGTAATTATACTGGTTTATGTCTTTCACCAGGAAGTGCCCAAGTCCTCGAAGTATTTTAAAGTATATCTGCGGCTTCCCGGAATAACCGAATAAGTCAATTTTGCGAGATTCCGAGAGAAACGAGTTTTAATGTTCAAGCTTATATGTTCATTTTTCGATGCGTTAAAAACGAGTAAGAACTCAAAAAAGTATGGACTTATTTGGTTATCCCGCGGGTATTGTAGACTTATCTAATAGTGCGGTTCGCGTGTATTTTAGAGCGTATTCTTTAATTTAATTATGAAACGGATCAATAAATTACAAAATTAGCTATTGTTCAATGAATTCTTTTAACTTATTCAAGAAATTTCTATTTTCCTGACATTTCTATTAAATTTACGACCATTTGTATTGTATTTCTATTGTACTAATATTGTAAAATTTAAAAATGTTTATAATTTGAAAGCGTATAGAAATTTTTTAAATATACATATAAATTATATATTAGCGATCATATTAACATTAAATTTGAATAGATAAAATAAATTATAACTGCGAGAAAATGATGGACTTATCCGGTGATTCCTGGCAGAAAATTTGAAAAATGGACTTATCTGGTTACATTTCGGGTGAATTGTAGCTTTTCGGCAATATGTTTGCTACTACTGAAAGTGGTAAATGAAAAAGTCCTATTTGAAGATACATAATCCAGGGTTATCTCGATTTAAAAAAAAAGAACAAAGTGGACTTATTCGGTTATTCCGGGAAGCCACAGATATCATCTCTTCTGATAATTGTTCATCATTTTATTATTATGATCGCACGATGGTTATTCTCAAGTTTTATAACAGCTTAATCGAACAATACCTTAGGGAGATAAGAGAGAAAAATCCCGGCTAGCAGTGGGAAAATAATTTTCCTCCGAAGTGCAAAATCGGAGGCTACTTAAGAGGATTAGGCTGAATGTATATTGCGCGGAACCATGCTACACCAGTGCGGTGGCTGCTGTGCCGTTCCGTTGTTGTGCGAGTAGCCCCGAGATGCTCAATTAAAACTGAGCACCAGCTAGTGCTGGTAATCGGTTCGAATGAATTGAAATTGCACGAAGGTGGTAAAAAGAAGCAGCGCACAGTCGGGTTATTTTTTCAAAGAGGTACTTACGCGGATCTACCAGGATAACTGTTTTATTTAAGAAGTACTTTATCTTGAAAAAGTTACTCGAACAATCACTCGATCATCAACTTTATTAAAAACTCATTCGGGTATATAAACAACGATCATTCGACATTTATTCGAGTAAAAATCGAAATGACAATAATAGTTTAATCATTATATTTTTACTGTCTAAAAATATGACGTATAAAATTATGGCCTCGTTTGGAAATAGAATCACTTCGTCTCTCTTCGAAAGTATATAACTGCATTACGTGAGCTCCTTTTTATCTCAATCTTTCTCTCTCCTCGCGTCCCACGTTCGCCCTGGATATTCGCGTAATTAAGACGGACAGTTAATGCGAACATCGTCGCATCTGTCGCTAACAAGATAATAACCAGGCGATTACACGCGACTAATTCACCTTTCTCTCTCACCATCTCTTCTCGCACCGAAAAAAAAAGAAGATACGCGCCGAAGATAAAACGTGACAAATATTGCCCATAACCTCTCGTAGCACACTAACACACGTCTACGTACATTCACATACACGCATATATATATACGTACAAGCGCTCGCTCGACGGACCACCGAATGAGAAAAACGTATACAGTAGGAGAAAAAAGTCGCGAAAGAAGAGATGCGAAGAGGAGAGAGAGAGAGAGAAAGAACCAGTTCCAGGTACTCCATATATACTTTGGACAGCATTCGCGCGTGGACAGGTGTCGTTTTAAAGCCCCGGCGATCGAGTATACTTAATTCTTAATCGCGTCACGACGGCTCAATTAGCGTGTTGCCTACCCTCTCTCTCTCTCTCTCACTCTCTCTCGCACGACGAGCCGGTAATTACAGTGCCGAGGCGAACTGTTACGCTACGCCCGGTGTGATTTGTTTATTAATAAAGCTCTCGCTGCGCGAGCGCACCGGTCTAACGGCCCGTGTATATAAAGTGACACGTGCGTGGAATGCGCAAATAATATGTATTACGCGTGCCGGAGGGCTGTTTAAAGGGTAATTTTTGCCCCCACCCTCTGTCTCTCTCTGCTCTTACTCGGAGAATCGAGTTAGCTTTGAGATGCAAATTTATGGATACTCTCATGCACACAGAGCACATGGACGACCGGATCGACCGGTTGCGCAGAGCACGATCGGCTCGGGTAATTTTCGAAATTGTTTCTGTTGCGAGTGGTTTAGGTAGGAGCGAAGAACGGAGACGCGAGGTGAACAAGAATTCACGGCTGATCGGTGATAATTTTGCTTGTGTTAACGATCAAATTGTCTGTTATAATGAGGTGATAATGCCTGTGGTTTATGCAGTACATGGTGTCAAAATATGTCGGCGAAGAAAAATTCAATATATAAACGGACGATGATCGAAGTCATTAATTCTTTTTCATAGCTTAGAAGAGTTGATTAACAACGTTTCATTTTGGTTATTGTTTTAATAATGATTAAACATTACTTCGATAAAAGTATAATTATAAAAAAACATCGTTAATTCATTGGTACTTGACTTTCTCAAATTTAATGTATGGTTCACTCAACCAATTGTATTTTTACAAATTGATATTGACAAGTTTTTAAAGTTTCTAAACACTATTGTAAAGTAGAATTCTCTTATTCCAATTCTATATTTATTTTAGTCTAGATCTCCGAAGACCGAAGTTCCAACTGCCGCGAATTAAGATTGTACTTGAGAGAGTGTAAATGATTCATTTAACATATACTATAAAAATACAATATTTTATTAATCACTGTAGAAAAACTAAAATTTACGCTACACGTCTCGTCAACAATGCCTTCTAAGAATAAATTAAATGCTACAAGAACATTGCGAGATTGTAATTATTAACCGACTATAGTTAAGTTATTCATAAGATGTTTGTATGTCATCTGTAAGCAATAGGAAGAATAGTATTTTTCCACTCACTACTCCCTGGGTACTTAAAACATTTGTTTTTCGGAAATACCCGTTTTTTATGCACGAACTGAAAGACAAATTTTTATTTGCCATCACAGAGTTTTCAATGATTTACTTTTGTTTTAAATTCAAAGTAACCGTTGATCAGTGCTAAAATCCCCTACAGCGCACTCCGTAAATTCACCTATCAACCCATCTCCAAAATAATTCACCGAACGAAACAAACACACTATCGCTTCTGCAACCTCAGCCTACATAATACATCGCCACTCTTCCTCTACCTCCTCTCCTGACACACGCGTGCTCCACCTCACACCTTATCTTCTCACCATCCGGCTCTCTCTTCGAAAAACTCTTAAATTTACAATCCATGCATACAAAATCCATCGTCCCCATCGTCGTCCTCTATTCATCGAAAGTAGAGCGACGTCCTGAAATACGTTACCTCGTAACACGTCACTTTACCTCCCACACATATCCACACACTCATGTGCTGTAATGCAGCCGCGAAAAAAGCCAACAACAATCGATGAGAGGAAGGGAAAAAATGTAAGCGTCGTCTAATCTATTTATTCGCTACATCTGTACATCGCTCTCTTACTCACTCACTCTCACTCTCTCGCACGCCCGAAGCCTAACTCGCGCTCGCGCTTCGCACTGCACGCATGCATCCCCCGAAGTCGTATGACGTTGCCGAGAGACATTGCACACTACACGTCGGTGGTGGTAACTCGTAAAACCGCTCGACTGCACGCGGATTATAACGCGCGCGCGAACGCGAGGGACACATAACGTGACTCTCCTTTCCTTTCTCGTACTTCCACTTTTTTTTTCTCTCTTTCTCTTTCTCTCTCTTCCCCCAGTATAAGGAAAACTAGGCTACACGCGCAGTGTTCTTATAAATTCGAGAAAAGGACGGCCGCGCACGTAAGTGCGGAACTTTCCGCGCGTATTTCTCATCTAGCACTGGTGCGCGCGTTAATTTTCGCGAGAGGCGTGTAGGCGTGAGCTCGCAGCTTGAATATCTTATACGATGCGTATTAGCACACAGCAGCAGCAGCAGCAGTAGCAGCAGTAGGCCAGAGCGTATAGAGTCGCGCGCGCGCGCCGTACGTGTACGTCTTCGCGCTTAAGCCCCTCAACCTCATTCCCGCTTGCCGCGCTCGTCCGCAGACTGTATATGCTTGTATATGCGGGTATGTGTGTATATCTGTGTTGATGTAGATGTAGGTGTGTATATATGTATATATATGGAGCGGACGAGCGCGAGACACTTGTCCGAGGGGATAAGACTTCGCGGGCCGCGTCGGGTTTTAAGATGATGTAAAAGTACTTTTGCATTGTCTTTTTTACCTTCAACTTTTCTCTGTGCACGCTTCTTGAAGTCAGCTTTGTGCTAGTTACGTGTACAGCGATATAAGAATAACAAATTTATAAGGATGAATATTTGTGTGTACATGGCTGGAAACTATATATTATGTATACCATTTGTATATTTTACTTTCACTTTCGTTTTTACTTGTCATCTTCTACATATGCATTCGATTAAAACACAACTCATAAAAAATACAACCACCAGCATTAATTACACACCAAACCATATCATGCCCCATCCAAACTAATTTGACCACGTATATGCGTACATAAATTTATTGGCGCTTGCTCAACTTTTGGTCTCGCGTGTGCTATCGCAAACACACGATCCCTCCGCGTTCCTCGCCGCGTGCATTGCCGTCGTCCGCGTGCGCAATCAACCCTCCGTCGCAATTGAACGTCGTAGCAGCAGCAGCAGCAGCAGCAGCTGACCGTCGTCCAACTGGTATAGGAGGTAGAGACGGGAGGGCAAGCTCCGATCCAAGTTAGCCCTGTAAACTTGACGACGGAGACGGAGTATTGTGCGTCAGCTCTCTGCTGCTGCTGCTGCTACGCGTCCTTTGTCATCTAAGTCGGCCCGAGCGTGCAAACATTTTGCGCGCGTTTGCTTGATGCACACTATGCTGCTACTCGTCTGTCTGGTTAACCCACTTCATGGGGGGAGGAGACTCTGGTGCGCTCACTGGTACGCCGCGGGGTTATGAATGGTTTTTAGGGTGAGAGGTGGTGGTTTTGTGGATATGGTTGTTTGGTATGTAGTATACGTCGGAAAAGATAGTTTTCTTTTTGTTGTAAAGTGTAGCGGTTGTTGTAGGCTATACGTGGACGATAAACGTTTGAAAAGGGTACCGTTATAGTTTGTATTTTGCCGTTGAAAGGTTATTTTTCTAAGTGTAGTAGAGAGTATTGTGAATGTAAAATGAAAATTTTACTATACGTTTATAAGTTGAAAGCTTTGAAAGAGTAGTTTCTGTATTCAGCGTTATATAAAGTCAAGCGTCTTAAAATAGTGTGAGTGAAGTTACATGTAAAAGGAGAATGCTCAATGAGATAGGTGTCACCTATTTTTAAAGTACCGCGGCAACATACCTGGATATTGACAAAGAACATAAGAAAATATGAGTTATAAAAGATTGACCTACTTTGTTAAAAAAAGAAGATGTTAGAGGTAATACAGAATGCATTTTTCTTCCATGTAAGGTAAAACCGTACCGCCTTAAGAACTACCTTGGCTGTTTTATTTTAACATTAATGCAAAAGCATTGCTTGGAGTTATATTTACTCATACGTATTTCTTATAGTTACTTACAATAATACTCCATTGAGGGGGTTTATGCGCTATTCCCTAATCAGTAGTATATTATTTCATAATATTGCATGATATTATACATCAAGCACATTGACATGTATAAATAAAAGAAATTTATTTAAATGATCTTTCCAAAGATAAATAATGTTTATTAATGTAGTAAAAAAATGTAAAAAAAATTGTGTTTGTGATTAAATATGTTTTCACGTTGTTCGGCTAGATCAAGATTTTAAAATACCACATGAAAAAGGAAAATTTCAATTTTCAAAGCCTAGTTTTTGTCTCCAGTTTTTCTCGGTAGTAATAATATCAGTTTCAGTGAAAAATCAACAATTTAAGAAAAAATACTAATAATATGAACTAGTTTTTTCTTTGACGCGTAGACAGCCATAAATATATTACGATTGTATCCACGCCAGCAGCTTAACATAAATCACAATAAAAATCTCAAATTTCAATATCACTTTCCCGCTCGCATGTCTCGCCCATCAGCCAACAAAAATATATCCAAACGGATTATTTACAACATGAAACTTCGCCCAATCTCACTCTCTCCTTCTCTTTACCCCGACAAACTTTCCACTCCACACGGCACGAAATCGCTCGGCGAAAATGCATATTATCAGCCGTTCGTGTCCCGGCGATGCTGCTGTAGCAGCAGCAGTAGCAGCAGCAACAGCGAGCGCGACGTTCAAGTGGAAATGAAACGACGGCGCGAGCGAGTCGAGATACTTGACGATGCGCAATTTAAACACAGTGGCCGCTTGCGCGTCGTTATTTGCATGCAATTACTGGCGTGACGATTTAACATTAGCGACGCTGCATTTATACAGTGAGTCGCTGCCGCAGCAGTGCGCATGCTTGACGTGCTCATGCTCTATCTATGTGTGTGTGTGTGTGTGTGTCCTTTTCGTTCCGCTTCCGCGCGACGCGTTCCGTTACCTCTCTCTCGTCTCGTCTGCTCGCGAGGGGCGCGTTCTAGTTTTTAAGCACGCCACTGCTGCTGTACCGGGGCTTGTATGTATGCTGAGTGGAGAACGAGAGAGAGAAGAGAGAGGGGAAAAAAGGGAGTGAGGAGGTCTTGTTTGTGTTTTGGCCTTTAATTAATGGCCTAGAGGGGAAGAGAGGCACGCGCGCGGGGGGAGTTGAACTTTGAAGTGAGCCAGTAAAAGTTATGGTTTTCGGCTCGTTGTGAATGATTGTGCTTTTTGCGAGTTTCAATTCGTTGGGTTACCTGCTATTTTTGTCAGGAGTCTCGTAGGATTTCGATATAACGTTGAGGCATTGCTTACTTTATTCTTGGTATTACATGAATTTTTCATGAATCACGATATAATAATTTTACTTTTTTGTCGAAACAATAAGTCTTGAAACAAGTATGAAATTGCGATTAGAATGAAATATAAAATTTTTATTTTTAATGTATAATTATTTGTTTCTTCGTATGTCTTTTATCGTTTCCTTAATTTTGTACAACCACAAATAGATCATTAAGACGCACCACGAAAACAGTCGATTTTTTTCATTAACTTAACATCCTCTCCAATCATCCAAAAAAAAGTCCAACTCTATATAACCGTAACAAGCCAGTAACTAACGGCGCTTCTCTCTCTCATCCACTTCGAATTCCTTTTTATTTTTTTTGCTCATCCCAATCGCCGGCGAGTATATAGTCAACCTAAAACCACCGAATTACAGACCTCGCGTCTCTAACAAGCCGGTCGCCTCAATAACTTTTCCCATTCACTCTCTCTCTTGCTCTCTCTCTCTCTTTCTCCTCGAATTAACCGTAGCTTGCGATTCATCTTAACCCTCTTGCGAGAGAGTTTAATAACGATCGTACAGCGTGCACTGCTCGTTTGTAACAGTCCTGGCGCTAATTCGGGCGTCATTCCGTGCTCTCGTCGACATCGGCGCATACGAAAGAAAGAACGAGAGGTAGGAGACTTCATTGACCGAGGCAGCTGCTCAATGAGTTGATTGGCGCGTCCAGGTGCACGTGTGCGACTTCATTCTGTCTCTCTATCTCTCGTTCGGCTCTTGTTCTTCACTCCATTCGTTCACCACTAGGTATATAAGATACACTCGCGTCCACGACTATTCATAGATGAGTCGTCCCAAGAATGGTGCGCGTGCAGTGCGTGAAAATTGGCGAGAGTAAGATTCTCCCTGAGTATCAACGGGGGACACGACTATATACGCGCAGTGCAAGCGCGGATGGACTTACGACGCACTCCCTGCTTTAATGGTTCAGAGTGAGCCAGCTGCATTCTTCGACATATATACAAGTGTACGTGTGTGCGTTTGTGTCTTAATGGCTGTTCCGGGTCGAGCTAAAAGCGATTTTTGGATTAGCGTATATAAGGGTAAGAGTGAGTGAGAGAGGATGAATGTAAGCGCGCTGGAATTAATGAAGTAGACCAAGGAAAACAGAGCTTGTAATGACGGTTGAAGCTACGCGAAGAGGGTATATAACATCCAAAAATATTGAGAACTGAGTGCTCGCGCTTGAATGGAGCGCGTGCGGTTATTTTGGGGTGTGTAGGGTTGAGGTTAGGAGAAAGACTCGTGCGCGTAATTGCTTCGTTATTGTCCGAGCTCGCGTGATTTGTTCGCGTTAATAAATCCAACGCTAAACGGAATTAACGACGACGCCGCTGCCGCTGGCTTTATATAGATGAGTATGGACGGGTGTGCGGGCAGCTTGGGCAGTGTCTATTAATATTGTAATGGGTTGGATGGTTTTCGTTCCGTTCGTTGTTTCTTTTTAGTCATTACTTAGTAAATAAGCTGAAACTTGGGTTCTCTTGTAACTGTTGCTTACAATGTATTTTAATTAATGCAACTTACGGAAATCAAACTAAAGGAAACATTAAATTTAAGATAATTTAACGATTTTCCGATTATTTTGCAAACGCGTTTGCACACAAATGAATTAAAATCTTGGTACAGAAGTTCAATCTCGCTTGAATAAAAATATACCTAGTGAACGCCTGCAGGTCCATTATTTCCGTAACATTCGAATATTCCATCGCAGACGCACGCGCGCACGTCGACAAAGCCCATAAATATCGGTTCTCTGTCCTCTCTCCCTCACAGACGCGCGCGCGTGTGCGCGATAAAGAATTAGCCCCAATTTATCATTTTATCGGGCGGCTTTTCATTACATTAAACAATGATTTCTATACGGCTGACTTTGAAGGAAGAGAAGAATTGAATTTCGACTTCTCCCCCGCACAATGGTCGACTCGCGCACTCTCTCTCTCTCTCTCTCTCGCTTTCGCTCCTATCGCTTCTGCGCCGCCTGCCCGGCATATCGCGCATCAGGAGATAAAGCATCGCCCGTCCGCGTGGACAAAAGCCTCGGCTAGCGACGGGGGGCCGTTTTTATGCGCGCGTTGCTTGATTCTCTCTCTCTCTCTCTCTCCCTGCGTGCGCGAGAGCGATGTAATGGCGGCCGGTAATAAAACTCAGACTCGCGGTTTATGCCGGCTAAATTATCTGCGACGCGCGCGCGTACGCTGGAAATCCGTGCGCGTGGCAGTTTTTTCGCGACGCGCGCTTGCACGGGTTAGTTCAGGTTTATATGCGCGACCCAGTATATGTGCACGTGTGTGTGTAGGAGGGTAAACATGAGGGAGGAAAAACAGACGAACGTATACGTATATACAGCTCCGTACGCGCAACATGCCTGTAATCTTCGCAATTTCGAATTCCGAAAATAAAAATATTATTTTACGCAACAGCGGGATTACTCGCCACGGCCCCTCTGACTTTTTTCACCGACTCTTTTAACCCGTCGTAAACAGAGATTTATAATATGCGCGCTTGCGCGTGCGCGTCAGTTCTCTCTCCTCTCTCACTTGCGTTCGCTCTCTCTCTCTTTCCCTCTCTCTTTCAGTGTCGGAACTTTTTTTTTCGTTTTTCTTGCTGTATCCGTGCGAGAAGTTGCCGCCGTCGGAAAACTTTTTACGTGCGCCAGGCGTTTAAAAATTCAAACCTTTTTTTTCGCCAAAGTGTGAGCAACTCCCTTTTTTATTGCCGCGTTGAATATTCGCCGTGCTGCATACACCCCGCAAATTTAAAGTGGAAAATTGCCCTGCTGCACGCGTGTAAAGGTTCGAATGTCGGGTTTTAATGACCTGGTCCTTTTATAAATCATTAAAAGAATTTTTAATATTTCCCTGTGAATTTAACTTTTTTTACAATTTTATAATTTTATAGCTACATTAAATTTGTCGAATTTCAGCTCAATATAATGATTTTTTATTTATCAGGTCATTCGTGGTACTTCTAATAATTAATTTTTTTCTTATTTTTTTTTAATTGCCAAGAACTTTTACGGAGAAATGACGAAAACAAGAAATCTATATTATTTCGTCAATCACACCAATGTCATTCTACAAAAATAAAACCGCTGCCAATACATTGGCACTTAGCTTCCTCAAACTTTATATATTATTCCATTATTATTTTGTCAGAA
>JAYJLV010000011.1:5530178-5622450 GCA_036873485.1 Torymus texanus
GATCAATTAGTGGTTTAAATTTCAAATCGATTGATCATTTAGTTTCTGAGAAATTAATTTATGAATTTTAGGAACATGTTTCTTAATAACAAATGAAATAAGAATAATAACCTAAATGTTAAACAACGAAAGTACAGGTAATTGAAAGATCTTTCATGAACATTTTAGACTGATAAATAATTTTGACTCCTACATATGTAAAAATAAAAAAAACAAAAAATACAAAATCGTTTTTTGGTTATAAAAAAAAGAAAATCGATAGAATATTAATTACGTCAGGGTGCCGAGTTTTTTTCACGAGATGAAGAAAATAAGCTTTAAATGGCGAAGATCGATGGTTTGGTTCCCGAGATATATAAAGTTTACACACACACACACACACACACACACACACACACACACACACACACACATACATACAGACAGGAAAAAAAAATTTTCCCAAAATTGAAAATTTTCAACATATTTCATCTTAAAAAATCATTTTAAGACTTTTTTGTCTCAAAACTTTTTTTCACCGTTACAAAGCTTCCTCTTTAAGGAAGCAATACTTTTCATGATAAAAAAGCGATACTTTTGACACCTTCTCTTCTTATACCATTATTCAATCGAAATTAACTAATAATATTTCTACTTTTCCATCTGCCTTCAAATAGCCCGACGATTCGGTACATTTCAACTCTATATCATCGTTGAACTATTCCCCGTGCAATTTTAAATTCAGAAATGTAAATTTCTCTCTTCCCGTCGTCTCGCCAGTACCGTAAGTTTGAAATCCACCAGCGTTATTCTAGCGTAATAAGATATGCACCATGTCAAACGAATCGAAAAATAACCTTCAAGAGTTCTCTTCGGCCTCTCTTAATCCACGAAAAAGCCTCAAATAAGAGCGCGCGGGATATATAATTCGATTCCAATCAAACGAGCGCGCGATTAATCCCGAAACGGATGAGTTTCGATTTCCAAGCTTCGCGCGTTTCGCGCCCCATTCGTATATATACACATACACACACACACACACACACACATATATATATATATTCACAAGTATAGTAGTACGCGGGTGGGCGCGCAGATCAAAACTTGGTCCACGTGTGCGGAAGGCAGATATGAAATTACGGGGATTTAATTAGTTTGAACTTCCGGCCTGGAGAAGACGCTACTGCTGCCGTCTCGTCCTCGCAGCTCTCTCTCTCTCTCTCTCTCTCTCTCTAATCGGCACCCAAGGCGCGATTGTTCCGGGATTAGCGCGAGCCTCTCTCTCTCTCTCTCTTACTCTCTCGCCTCCCGTTAATTGGAACTCGGCGCGAGGGAGGATCGAGACGAGACGCTATTTCCGCGTGGATTCTTAAAAAGTTCTACTCTCTCGCGAGCTCGCTCACTCTTGGCTCGTGGAGTGAAACTCTCGAGGAGGGCATTGTTTTCAATTGGCAATCGCCCGCGCGCTCGCTCGCATTCTTTCGCAGAAAGAGAGAGAGAGAGAGAGAGAGATGGAGGGTGCAGGAAAAGGGCGAGGGCTTTTACTTTTGCCGGGAGAGAGAGCAAGCTTATTGTTTCGAAAACAGCCAAGTTTTCAAATGCGATTAGAGTGGCAGGAGGTGGAGAAGGAAGAAGCGAGAGAAAGAGAGAGAGAGAGGTAAAGCCGATAACAGCTTTATTGTGATTGATTGATATGCGCTGCGGAAGAGGAGAGAGCAAGGCAGTAAGAGAGAGAGGTCGAGCTTTCTCGCGACGGGATTTACGGTTCTTGAGAGAGTGAGAGAGAGAGGGAGAGAACTCTGGCAGCTCGAACAAAGGGTTACTTTAATTGGATGGTTTACATTTGGCCGGAGGGTGAGTGGCGGTGTGCGCTCGCTCGCTTGCGACTATCGCGTCGTCTTAAACCTTTGATCAGGATTGTTTGTTTTTTACCTTCAATTAACAAATGCGTGTTTGTGCTCCTTTCGTTCGTCCTGTAATGAACCTTTTAATATATTACATTCTTTTATTGTTTGTTCTACAAGTTTGTAAAAAATTGAAATGCTTTATTATCTAACGGGGCATCGATTTTTTTATTGCGTATCGTACAATCAGCAGGAACCTTCGTAAGAAATAGCTATTCATAAATTAAGTGATTTAACTAATTGTGGACTGTTTGATTTATTGAGCAACCTCAATCGATATATATCTTTGGAGAAATAGCTTGATTATTATGAACTGACTAACATTAAAATAGAATAACAATTCCCGTTAAGGATTGCATCATTACATAAAGTATATTTAGTCGTTACGGTTGATTGAAACTATAGCTACCACCTAACAGCAATTAGCATAAATTTCGTAAAACGTTTTAAACCTCATACATATATACATGATTTATTACACTTTTTTCAACGTCGCACACGTTAAAAGTTAAAAATTTATTTTTCCGAATAATACAATGCACCGACACATTAACTTTCTTACACGATCTCTAGCAACTCACCGAATAATCATATCTTTTTTTCTCAATTTCTTCAGCATCCACGCACAGTATCAGTTCTATTATGGTCCCGACGCCGTGAAAACATAAACAAGCGCCGCGCCTCCTTTCCCATCTGCACACGGCGCGCGAAACACAATGTACGTCCCTCGCGATTCCTGAATTCCTGTATCAGCCGTAAGACCTCGCGCAAACGAGAATCTGTTGCTACTTCTATACCTCTACAAAAACGCGATGAAAAAACAGTGAAAAGAAAAAAAAAATGTAAGAGCGTATTATAAATACAGTAGGGGCTGTCGTATAGCAGCAGTCAGGTTTCCTTTTCCCTCGACATTCGTACACGTATATATACACTCGGTTGCACGTATATACGGAGGGAAGTGAAAGGCCCCGGCGTGCGATCTAACGAGAAAGAGACGGAGCGCCGTCCTTCTGATCGTCCTTGCCGTTCGTTGAACCGTTGTATGTGTATATATAGGTATAGGCATGCACTCACGCGTATACACGTGCGTACGTACGAGTAAGGAATGGCCGATCAATCGATCGGTTGGCTGTATATCGACGGGTAAGAGAGGAAACGATTTTCGCATGAGAAATATGGCGGAGTAGAGGAAAAAGTGCGCGATCGGTGGAAAGACAAAAATAACCCGGCGTCACGAAATAAATTCAATTAACTCGAAGGGGGAGGGAAGCTGCCTCGAAAACAAATAAATCGATGTATCCCCCTAACGCGCGAGAAGAGCAAAGCGAAGGCGATAGAGAAGGAGGGAAAGTTCGTACTTTAGCAAACAGTGACACCGTCCGAGTTTCAATATCGAATTAAAAGGTCTCGTCTCGTCGTATAGTCAGCATTGCCTCCTTCTTTCTTTCTCGCGCTCTCTTCTCCCGAGGGCAAGTCGTCCGCGCCTTGTCTTTTTTTTCACTCCCTCTCTCTCGTTCTTCGTTCTTCATTGGCGCGGTATCGAATGCCGCCGATATTACATCGGGACGACGGAGAGGGTATTAACGATCGGGCGATTAAGGGCGTAGAGACGAGACGACGGGAGGGAAGAGTGAGGAGATTCACGCAGAGCAACGAGGATACTCTCGTTAAAGTTTAACGAAATAACGAGAGCCGCGGCCGCGAGTTGTAAACTATCGGAATGCCAATTATCGTGAGAGGTTGCGCTGAAATAATTCAATAATGTCGTTTAGCGCCGCTGCGACAATTGGAAAAGAAGTGTCGCCCCGTCGAGGTTGAAGTGTAATTCGAGATGGATATATATATATATATATATATACAAGTTGCGGATAGATTTTTGTAATTGGAATAGGGGTCGGTGAGTTTGTGATATGTGTGCCTCTGGGATAAAGAGGTAGATAAGTCATTGGAGAACAGGATGATGTATCGGTATTGGTTTTGCCTGCTCTGACGTCAAAGAACATGTATATGTATGCAAGGACGGATACTTGAAAGACTGCGGATATGAATGATGTACACGTGCATCGTATGAATAATTAGGCGGTATTGCGTTCTATGAAGTTTACAAGTAGATCTTAGCAATCTATAATTATACGAGGTTCTATCATAATTATCTTTAGACTTCGTATAATGAATACCGTAATATTGTTATTTTCAAATAATAATTAACAAAGTCGAATAATCTCAATGCCACTGTTCATTTCTAACATCCAATAATTCCACTGAAATTAAAAAAAAACCTTTTACCCATCGCGAATGTACTTGACATTAATTAAAGCCACCATCACATCACTCGCTTGCAATAATTAAGAATTAGACCTTCCTTTTCGTCATTTTCAGTCGCTATATTTTATTACCACACCATCAATGATAATTTCCCACACATCCACATACCACCACCACCATCAGCTCATAAACCACACATTCCCCCTCATAGCCACATCCGTCCAGCAGTCGCTCGTGCGCGCGACACCTCAGTAAAGCTTATAAACCGACTAAACCTCTCGGCGTCTTTCCACGTCTTTACCTCCCGAGAATGTCCCGCCATCAATCGCGCTCATGCAGCAGTAGCAGCGTCAGTTTCCCCCTTATACGCGACTCGTCGCGTTATCAATTTCATCGTCGCTTCTGGCCCTTCGTCGTTTGCTATGCACATATATTAATAGCGCCTCTCCGACCCTCTTTCATCTTTTTCGAGCAGCTCAGGCCTAATTAACGAGAGACGCGCGCCGCGTGCGCATGCGGCCATTAATGAAGGCACGCGCGGAGTATGGATCGGACGCCCCCCGGAAGTGACGAGTGACATCTAGAATAACCCGTGCAGGAAGAGAGAGAGGGAGAGAGAAAGAGAGAGGGTACGTGCCAGAAACCTTATCGTAATTCGCCGCCGCTGCCGTCGGGACGAATCGGGAAGATTGGTCCAGCGCCAAGTACGTAGCGCAAGCTCTCCGGCTCCGGGAAGCGCTCACTCGCCTTCTTTCCTCAATTTTCTCCTCTGTGTGCCGTACGCGAGCGCGCACTACTGTCGCTGTGCAGCAGCTAGCTGGAGGATAGTTTTTTGCTGGACATTTTTTTTTGTCGACTGAGGGCGCCCTGGTTTCTTTTTTTTTTCTTTTTGCAACAAAGTTTTTTCGAGGACATTAAAGTTAAATATTTTACGTTTGCGCTAGTGCCGCTGCGGGTAAATGGAACACCGTGAAGTTTTGCAAAGGAATGGACATTATTGTTCTGATGTTAAATAATTTTTTTTTTATTTTTGTTTTAGAAGTAATTAGAATTGTTGTAAAAATCATTCTTATTATTACTAACTAGGAGAGGCACAGGGTTTCGGAACACCAATTTTGTTTAAACTCACAGAGGTTGTAGGAAATACCTTACTGTAAACCTCTGTACAGTTATAGATCCTAATGCCTCCCCAGAAAAAAATTACAGCTATTTCAATTTTTTTAAATGTGTCCGATGTGCACATTTTTCCATGGTTTGCTGTTTTTTACTGTTTGCGCTGCAAAGAAAATGAATTTGATTATTTATATAACTAAAATGTACATAAAACATGTTAAATATTTAAATTAATTAAATTAAATATTAATTTATCACAGAAATGATATATATTTAGGTAATGAAATTTTTCAAAACTAATTTTTATTCTTTATTTTGAATATTTAATATGGCTATTGTACATTTTATGCATATAAATAATCAAATACATTTTCTTTGCAGCATAAACAGCAAAAAACAGCAAAACATGGAAAAAATGTGCACATCGGACACATTTAAAAAAATTGTAATAGCTGTAACTTCTTTCTGAGGAGGCATTAGGGTCTATAAATTTGCAGAGGTTTATAGTATAGTATTACCTACAACCTCTGTGAGTTTAAAAAAAAATTGGTGTTCCGGAACCCTGAGCCTCAACTAGTAAGACTATATGTAACGCCATTATAAGTACAAAGTATAGCTAATACATTAAGGTTAAATTTAATTTGATAGTAACAAAAAAAATATTTTGAAATTCATATATTTTTTAAACTATACTACGATAAACGTTTAAATAATTTTTCACGTAAAAAGCCAATTATCGCGACATAAGTCCAACGACACGCACACGTCAAATATAACGAACGACACTCACTTTTTCCGAATGCACCTGACAATCCCCGGATTTATGACCGCGCGCGCTCATGACACTTCTCCCGTGTATCGAGACAATATCGCCGAGGGAGGAAAGTTTTAAGGCGACTGCTCGCCTTCTCTCTTTCTCGTCGTACGTCTCGTCCGCAACCAAGCGGGACTGCTAGCTGGCTGTTCCTCCGGGAAAGCGAGCGAGATAGAGAAAGGCAAACAGGCCGAGGCGATTCCGCTCACGTGCGCGTCCGGGATTAGGTTCTGTTTCCGTTAAGGTCCGCCACCTTTACCGGTTACTTTAACCCTTTTCTCGCTTTTCTTTTTCTCGCGCTCGAGGCCAACGCGTGCAGAGCGTCTCCACCTGTGTTCCTTCCTCCTTTCTTTCCTTCTTTCTCTCTTTAATTTATTCCGTGCGTCGGACGCTGTTGGCAGTAAAAGCGCGCGCGTGCTCGTGTTTTCTTTGGATTGACGATAAGTTCAATTGGGAATAAACGTGTGAAACGGGTTTAATGGATTCGAGCTTGTTGGGTTATTACAAAATTTAAATAAGTAGCAATTACAAAAGGCCGCGTTTGCTACTGAATTACTGAAAAATTTTAAAATTGACGTAGAGATATTTGAAAAAGAAATAATAGTTTTCATACTCATAAAAGCTCTCTCTATATATTATAGGATTTGTTTATGTACTCCAAAGTTTACTGACTCTTTTATACGTCGATATATACCCTACATATCACACCACTACTATATTGCACTTACAAACCTCTTTTAATCGAGTGAATCCCAATATTTCAACTTTTTCTACTTCCTTTGCCACCCTGCTGTCCCGGAGGATTACGACGCGAGCGACCGTGTCGTTAAATAATGCCGCGCGATAACAGGATTTCTCGCGCTTGCGCCCGACACTCCAATTCCTATTTATGGTTACCCTGCTCCTCTTTCCTTCTTCTCGAGGAGAAAAAAAAAGAAAAGAAATCGCAACCCTCTCCTTCTTCTCACCGCATCGTCTCTTCCGCACTTCTTATTTCCTTTCGCCATCGTGCGCACGTGTACCAATAGGATTTGAAATTCGCGCGCCACGCGACCGCAGAAAACGTTAAAGGGAATTATTACCCGTACCGCGTGTGCGTATACAGTGCTGCCTCACCGCAACGAAGCGACGAATAGCGGCAACGAGCTTTCTTTCTTTCTCTCTATTTCTCTCCTTCCCTCTCATGCCCTATAGGATCCTCTTCGCCGAGTCTCTTTTATACGCGAGTTCCATTTCTGTAAGACTTTATTGCATGGTTTTCGCTGGTATACTCTTTGAACTCGCGCCCGATGAAAATGTTTTCTTTATGCGCCCACGCGCGCGCTTGCCACTGAATCGTTACTCGGAATTCGTTTAAAGGAGCGTATATATTTAAAGAGTTTTGAATAGAGTTACTTATTTTTTTGTGGATTTTCGTAGAATTTTCGTGAAAAATATTCTAAAAATATCGGTGTTTATTTTGATCAAAGTAGATTTTTTTTTTAATACCAATTAAGATTTTATGATAGTTTTTTCAATCAAAGCTTTTTCAATTAATGTCAAGTATCTTTGGTAGGACGCCCAATAATTTCCTCAAACTTTTAAATTAATAATATATTTCTGTTAATTTCGTGGAATGGCGGTTAGTTAGCGACATAAATGAACTTGTAATATTGTCGTTAGAACAGAATATTAAGCGCAAATAATGATCAGATAGAAATAAAGGCATCATACCTATTATTAATATTCTATATAAGTTTGTTACCAAATACGAAAGTGGCGAGTTGTAATATATAAAGTAATGATGTAAAGAATAAAACCGTAATGAAATATTTACCAAATTATAAAAAGCTCTTAGTATCTGGTTTGATTGCTGCATCATTTACAAAGATACAAATAAATGTCGTTATTTTATTAGCAATAAGTTATTCTCACTTATTCATAGCCATAATTAATTATTTTCTATCTTTTTGACATTTGAAATTATGTAAATCTTACCAAGATTAACATATTTGATATTAAGATTCTAAAATCATTTAAAAACCTAAACTTTAAGAACATTTTCAAGTAAACATATATAAATATTTAATGAAGCAATTAATTTACTATCTAAAAATACAGGATATATATAAACAACGAAAAAAATTCAGCCTATTTGGATATCCCGTTACCAATTAAATTCTCAACATCGTCAACTAAACAAACCATCTTAACCGATAAGATTGGAAGTCGAAAAGAGGCTCTAGTTCCCATTACCCTCAAACTCAAAAAAAGCAATCGCGTTGCACGTGCCTCGCGGTTGCCTGATAAGCCAGCCAAGAAAATATGCAAGGCGATGAAGGCCGCGCACGGGTTTGGCCTCACCGCATCGGCTCTACTTCCTCGAGGCTTTCCTCGAAAGGATATATAGGAGAAACCTCGGAGCCGAAGCAATATAGCGCCATACCGCGAAAAAAGCACGATACCGTGGGCGCAAGAGGAAGAAGAAGAAGAAGAAGAGCGGCGCGGTTAAGAAACCGTCGGCTAGAAGGAAATTCAAGAGGGGCGGAAGGGAGATTAAAGGAGGGAGAATGGAAGGTGAAAAAAATTGGAGAGAGAGCAAACGAAGGAGTAAAAAGACGAGCGCGGGAAAACTTTGGCTCATTCAACCACTTTAGTCGGGGCTTAAGGAGGCGCTCGGAGGAAGGGGAAATTTATTATCAAAAACAAGAGCCTCCTCGTACTATCTTAATTCCCGCGCTAACTATCTTACTTGCCTCGGCTCGCCCTCGCGCGCGACGACGACGATCCTTTTTTGCGAGCTCGCATTTTCTTCCGGCGCGCGTTGCTGCGCTCACGCCGCCTCTCATGGCTTGCGCGCGTTGCCGATCGATATCGCTTGCCGAGCGCGCTTCTTTTTGTGCTGCGCTAAGGGCCTTTTGAAAACACGGATTTAGCCCGTGGCCGTGGATTGGATTTCCCCCCGCTAAGAAAAGAGAAGTTTTACAAGAATGGGATGTTCGGTTGTGTGTAGCGTTGGTGCAATGGCGAATGAAGTAAGAAAGTTACAAGTGCGAAAGTAGAGACGATGAGAAAAGTGAATTTCTTTTTCTAATATTTAACTGATGTAGTTTTCTCATTTGTTTATTCATTCGATATTATATAAAAGTAGTTTTCAATAGCAGTTTACGATTGTTAGTAATTTTGTTATTCATTTTACAGAATTAACAATAAGCATGGTATTTATACGTGTTAACATATTTTACCATAAAAAGGAGGTCAACTTCCAACTGCCAATTTCCCTCCCTCTTTTAAAACAATACGAATTATCATTAAGGATAAAGAGAGGTTCTAGCCCATCCAGACGAGACATCCAGCCTTTCACAATGTTAGAAAAATTCTATAAACTCAGCACGAGCTAGGTTTACAAAATAATAGGTCGTAATATAAAGTTACCCCCCTCTCACCACTCCTTTCTTTTAGCACGTTCCATGGGCGCAGTGAAATTCCAACGCACAGTGTGTGCATAAGAAAGTCGCTCATAAATTCAGCTCCACGGCGCGACGCTCTCTTGTTTCCAACGGAACTTATGAGCCGGCCTCTCCCCGAGAAACTTATTAAATTTCATAGAAGTTTTATTCTCACTGCAAAGAAGGGACTGCCTGGGATCTTGGTCCGAAAGTCAATCTATCCAACGACGCGGGAGAGATAGAAATATCAACGCGAGGAGTTTTTAAGTAGTACGAGAGCACGCGAAGTCGGTGAGATTAAAACGTTTTTTGCTTGGTTCGCTGCAGCGCGTGCATATATAGTGCTGCTGACGACGATGCGTCTTCCTTGTCGCGTGTGTAGTAGTAGTTGTAGTGGGGCTGTTGTTCGTTGGGGGGGATGAGAGACCACGAGAGTGGGCTTAAAAAGTCATTCGCGGTATACAGAAGGGAGGATTTACCGAGCTAGTATAGTAGAAGCTCCGGCTGCAGGTTGGTCTTTGTTTAAGCGGGATTATTCGAGGTTTAAGTTGCACGAGACTTATTTGATTTGTAAGATGATGATAAAATAATACGGTTTATGAAGATATATTGATATACTAATTTTTATTTTCTGTTGTCTGTTTCAGGTGAGTTGAGTTTAAGCATGACATCCTTCGTCTAACTCTAAGACTTCATTATGTGAGCTATTGACTGTTATATATGTAATGTAAGTTTAATTATAAACTCGAGAGATTATATGCATCTAATTGAATTTGATTATATTTTAATTAACTTCATGGTAATTCTACTGTGACACATATATATCTAAGACAACTTTAATTCCATTACTTTATTTTAAGAATATCCTGCAATGCAAAACAGACTAATTTCCATGGACCACTCTACTTTAATTACACTTTCCTCTAAATATGCTAAAACGTTTCGTGGAATTCAAACCAAGCAACACAACACAACATAGCAATCGTCAAAAAATAACTCGCGCTCATTGGTCATACTCCGATTCACGCCTTATATCCCCGGAAAAACCTTCCGCTCCAACTTCCTGGAGCCTCGCAAACGCGAACCCCTTCCCCGGAACTCTCTCGTCCGACAGTTTCGGAATTTCCGGCGACCGGCGTATACCGCGCAATATACAGATCGACCCATTCCCTCGGCCATAATGAGAAAGTTGAAGGAGTATAAACTCTTCTTGGCCGAAGTGGGCGAAGCTTCGAATGCAAAGTTTATCCATTATTAACGTCGAACTCCAGAGAACGGCAAAAGTGGCCGCTGCTGCTGCTGCGCAGAAGGACAGAAAAGGACTCTCTCTCTCTCTCTCTCTCTCTCTCTCTCTCTCTCCTGCACTGCAGGGACACAGCAGGGCCGAAGCAGAGTCATTTATAAACATCGAGCAGTGCAGAGCGAGCGGACGCGAGGCGTGGCCCGAAATAATTAATTCGCTGCATGTGAAACAAGCGTAAATCGAAACTCGACTCCGCTATTTCGTACTCTCCCTCTCGCCTGCCCCCTTCTCGCGAGAGAGGCAAGCAGGGGTAGAGAGAGAGAGAGAGATTCACAGTGCGCGCGAATCTGGCGTGGCCTCGACGAGTGTGTAACGCCCGGAGACTAGCGGCAGCTAATTAGACATTATAATGACGTTGAATACCCGCGCGAGCTCTGTGTATCGCGAGTACGAGAGAGAGAGAGAGAGAGAGAGAGAGAGAGAGTGAGTGAGAGGAAGCCGTTAATGGTTTTAGTGTATACTGCTATGCAGTGGCTCCAGTGCTGTGTACCGTGTATAACCCCCTTTCTCTGTCGCGCGTTCTGGAGCTTTGCGCGCGCGGTCGAGAGTCTCTCTCGCTTTCTCTCCCCCTCCGTTAGAATAATTTAGTGCCTATTGAATTCTGATAACCCGCGCGCTTCGCGAGGGTGGATGCTATGGAGGGAGGAAAGGGTGCGAGCCGAGTGAAATTCGCTGATCGCGCGCGATGTTTGTCACCCTTTTAGGCCCTTGTGCCGACGACGCGGCGTCGTTTCAACGTAGTACGGAGACTTTGTTGTTTCTGCTAGTGCTCAGTCATTTTTATTTGGTTAGGTTCGTTGAGGACTATCTTTAACGTTAGAGCTTTAGTGATTTTATTTTGTATAAGTCATTTATAAATAACTGTATATCTTCTCTGTTATCGTTTTTATTCAGTAAATTTTTTTTAACGACTTCTTTTGGAATTATCATATTTTATTGTACTAGAAAATAAACATAGGTTATTTACTTACATGGAAACAAATTTTGTAGTTAAAATAATTATTTATCATTACAAACGTGGAAATAAAATTTACAAAATAATAACAATTTGTACTATAAATTGTAGCAATTTTGAAAGAAATATGAGCCTGTCCCACGCTTACTACACAAAGTATTGATTTTTACCAGAAAATTATGCTCCCTGTAATTTAATTTATAACTAATTTTAAACATATACTTACGTATTTTCTTATATCGTGAATTGTAAAAGTCAAAGAATTCATTCATAGTGTAATTCATTTTAGCTAATGAAACTAACTATTTAGTAGTAAAAGTACATAATAATCGTTCGTCTTTCACAATTGTTCCACTTAGAATCAATTGCAATATACAACTGTACTCTAACAAACCCACACGCAATTATAAATAATAAGGAGATCCGTAATAACGAACCATTAGCCAGTCCCACCCAACCGAGCGAAAGAGCGATCGAGCAGTTGAAAACGAACTTCTTTACACATCCCACGCTTTCTCTCTTTTTCTACATCTATATATATATATATACACACACACACACACACACACACACACACACACACACACACACACACACACACACACACACACACACACATCGATATAAAAGCTGCACGCGCGCAACTCCCTCGCTTTAAAAAGTATCAGCTGCTGACCCCCGCCACTACTATACCACCAAGGCACGAGGGCGAGTAATTACAATTACACCCGCGAATATCAAATAATGCACGCTCGTTAGGAATTTCTCTCGCTTGTGTTATACCGTTTACCGTATAGCTCGCAGCCTCGCCTGCGCGCGCGCGAGAGCAATTCCCAAAGTCGTTTTGGCACGGTAATGGAGAGAATCGAAGAAGTAATTTGGACGAAGAGCCAGCGATTATCGTGCGTAATGGCTCGATTAACCCTCGACCGGTGAAAGAGAGAGAAAGAGAGAGAGAGAGAAAGAGAAAGAGAGAGAATCTCACCGACGTTGCTGCTGCTGCTGCTTTACCTGCAAACTCTCACGCTCCGCGAGCGATGCCGCGTGCCGAGCTATTTAACTCTCGAGCGCGCGGCTGGATTTGTACTGGCTTTTTTATATCCGCTCGGTGTGTCTTTCTCTCCTCTCTTCCTCGCGGGTGCAAGCGTACGCCTTTTGGCCTTTTTGCTAGCGTAGTATTTATCTTAATCGACGTTGTTGGTTCTTTTTGCGCACAGCGAAGAAGAGGGGAGGAGAGCTGATTGTGAGAGGAGGACTCGTTCGGTATAAAGCGGAATTTTGAGGTGATTAGGAGGTTATGTGTCTTGGACGGCGCTTGGGGATATAGGGTTGATTGCCGTAGTTGGCTATAAGAAACATTGTTGCGAGATTGAAAGACTTCTTGTTAGGCTGAAATTGAATCGTTAAAGTAAGTACGTTATTTATTCAGCTATCGGTATACTTAAAATACAACAAAAATGCTAAAATGCCCTATGAATATTAGGACAAGCTATATAAGAGAATATCGTTAGAACGCTGTACCGAAGTAATTACATTTATTTTGCAAAAAATTTCCTAAGGCTTTTATATTTTTAACGAAACGTGTATTAAGTCTCGACCATCAATATGCAAAATTAAAGTCCGCATATTTTGCTCAGGCTAAATTTACAATTCCCTTCATTCATCGATACTTCTCGTTAATATAATTCTTCATCAGTCACTTCCAATCGTCCCTCTCGATATCGCAGCCACTGTTCGCAACGAAAATCTCATTATCGCTTTCATAAAACATCCCATATCTACCATTATTCCTTTCTCGCATTCTCAATACCTCTCTTACATATACCGGCAAATTGCCACACGTATATTATAGACTGTATACGCGCATCGCACCACGAAAGTATAGTATGACGTAGATGAATGGCGAAATTTTTCGACGATTCACTTCGCTGGTGTAATTGGGCAGAGGGGGAGGAGTGCCTTAATCTCTCTCTCTCTCTCTCTTCCCGAGTTAAATACGTCAAATATACCAGCGTGCTGACTCGCGTCGGGCAATGAGGTGATAGCAGCGTATAGCGCTGGCGCGCAAGGCTGAATGCATTATTCGAAACGGCTGTCAGACGCCCAAGTTGGGAAAGATAGATTGATGCGCGCGCGTGCGTGTACTCGCGTGACGAGCGCGATTCCACCCTCTCTCTCTCTCTCTCTCGCTCTCTGTTTTCCTCGGTCTTTCGAACGAGCGAACGAACGCGCGGGCTCAACTCTTTCGCGAGCGTTAATGCAGGGACGATCATAGAGAATTAAACTGCCAGTCTTTACGCTGGCGAGCCGGTAGGTGGGTTTCATTGACTTATCGACCTTTCGACGAAGCCGGCAATTCTCTCTTTTTCTTTCTCTATGCCTCTTTGCATTCCAGCGAGTTTTCTTTTCATTTTTTTTTGCTCAGGATATCCGTTTCGTTTGTTCCTATATGACCCTTTCAAAGTTTGACCGGGCAATTTTCTTTTTCAGAAGTAGATTGGATGAGTTCGTTACAAACTTTTGTTGTAATTTTACTTTGTAAAATTCAACATGTTGGAAGGTATATCTTTCTTATCGGTTGTTTGATAATGATAATATACATTTGTAATTATAATTTCGGGTTGTTCTTCTGTCAACATGATATCATTATTACACATCCTATATAAAAATAATCTTACACCACCCATGCGTATATTCGCAACAAATAGCCTGAAAAGCAGTCTGACAGTTCCAAAAACCAATTCACGTTCAATACTCATATAAAACACCGTTTTAAATCATTCTCCCGTATGATGAGTTATATCACCGTTCCAAAGATAAACCGCAAAACATTTGTCGTTTGGTATATCGGCCCTGTGACGCGTGCGCCCGTATATACATATATATAAAGACTCGCTACAGGAAAGACGAAAAAGGAGAAGTGCGCACCGCGACCAAGAAATCTCTACCCCATTGTTTTAGGATGCATCGCTCGATGAGCCTTTAAATTTATAGCCAAGCCGCGGGCGCACG
This sequence comes from Torymus texanus, assembly GCA_036873485.1. Classification (NCBI taxonomy): domain Eukaryota; kingdom Metazoa; phylum Arthropoda; class Insecta; order Hymenoptera; family Torymidae; genus Torymus; species Torymus texanus. The sequence goes on from JAYJLV010000011.1 coordinate 5,544,952, forward strand.
CGCTCAACAAGAACGGATAAAACAGCGAGGTTCGCGGGCGAAGGCTGGGCACAAATAAAAAGAGCACGGAAGAGAGAAAGAGGGAAATCGAATATTCTTTCCTTCGCCTCGTCATATCCGCGAATAGGCTCAAATTCACCGACGCGAAAGTAGATTTATAAGAAGAGAAAGAGAGAGAGAGGTATATAGAAGTGTGTATATGTACGTACAATATATATATATATATATATATATATATATATATATACACACACACATACACACACGAGCGCGCGCCTCCCTCATACTAGGTGATGTCTCATGCAAATCAATGCCGTCGCCGCGAGTGAAGACGAGAGAGGGAACATCGGATACGTATATATGTATAGTATGTATAGAAGCTCTCTCTGTTGGTGTATATATATACATGTATAGACACGCTATACGAGTACATGCGTGTTTAGGGCTGGTAGGCTGTATTATATCCCTCTATCGGTTGCTTTATGCAGCCATAAATAGCGTTTATACGCCCGGTAAAGTATTTCCGCGCGACCGGGACGACTTCCTCTCTCGCGCCTGCGCCTATCCGTGCTATCTATTCTATTATGCTGCCGTTGCTGCTGCTACGGGCTATTCCTTTCTCTCTCTCTCTCTCGCTCTCGCCTCTCTCTCTCTCTTTATCCTTATCCATAGCTCGAGTCAACTTTCTCTCTTGTGTACGTGACGGCTTCGGGTCGATGCTACTTTTCTCGGCTCTTTTTCGCGCCCCTCGCGAAAGCACGCGCATAGAGTAGCGACACCTCTACGCTTTAGCTCTGTTTTTCCTCCTCTCGTGGCAAAGCGTCGTCGTCGTGTTATTGCACGCGTCAACTCTTTCTCGCGGAACGCCGCATGTGTATAGTCATATATTTTGCTATCGATATGCGGCATCGATGGTAAACTGTTTGCGCTTCCGAGTCTCGATGTGCTGTGAAGAAGTGTAATGGGTTGTTACGAGAAGAGAAAGAGAGAAAGTGGGTGTTATATAGGCTTATTTGTAATTTTAGCGTGAAAATAAAGTTTTGGAAACATGTAACGTTGAATTTTATTTTTATTCATACAAAATTGTTTATTGTGTATTAAGATTAATAACTTTTATTGATTATCGTAGATAGATTTAATATAACGTACGTACCATTATACATTATTAGGCTATATTAGGTCTGTAATTTTAAGTCGTAATCATCTAATCTTTTCTTGAAACTCGTAATTTACGTCTTTCACTACTACCTATTCACTTTAACTAGTTCTGTAGACTTATTTTCTATTTTTCTCACGATATAATTGAAATTGATGAACTAATTTATTATTATGATCAATTATATTTATTATATTGAAATTACATTATTAAATTATATACATTATTGAAATGTTTGTGAAGTGAAATTGACCATCAGTAATTTGATACTTAAACCGAATTAATACTGTTTCTATTAATTCTTAAGAACTCATAATTAAATTTATATCGAATAAAATTGCATTGAAAAAAAAAAATAAAAAATAAGCATCGCAACCATTCTTATATATTTTCAAATAATACAATTCTAATCCTAATTAACATAACCGTTCTCTATAAAAAAAATCCTCCTCTATTCCACACTATTGCGTAGCATGCGGACAACATCTTTCCAAGACAACACTGTCTTCTTCCCCCTATGTAACCAGTCCCCAAACGCTCCTATAAAACCTCCATACACATACATTAAACAAGCACGTAAGGCCGCGTGTCCCATAGCAATACCACCTACACACACACATAGACAGTACCTCGAGCACGGCGATATTTAAGGACGTAAGGGGAAAAGTTCATTCGCGAAATTACCCTCGTCTTGAAGCCCCGCACGCGCACGCGCGAGCGCATGCGTCCTCCTAATAGGATGAAAATCTCGGAGGGTAATAGAACTTATGATATTAGCGCGCTGCGCTTCTGCTGCGCTATATACTCTAGCTCTCTGCGAGGAAATGAAAACATCAGCGAAATTGCGCGAGAGTACGCAGGACTACACGCTGGAATAAGGGGCGGTAGGGACTTTACGTTGACGAGCGATTTACTTGGCGCGTTTTTGAAGGGACGAGAAGAGTATACACAGGGTATTTTTAATGATGGAGCTTAGATTATCTGCGCAAAATAAAATTACTTCTTTCGGCTGCTTGCTGAGGATGCTTTTGAGACTATAGGGCTGTCTCTTCTTTATTATATCTATGTTGATGCGGAATATCAATTTGGAATACATTAAAACGATGATTACCCAATTTACGACAACTTTCTCCTATACCTATTTGTACCTAATCATTAATCCTCGAGCATATCAGTCGCGAACATTATTCTGCAGCGATACATTGTACACTCATATCGATAAACACTCGAAAATACACCCAAGCCAACAATCGTCAACATCGACGACTCTTGGCAATATCTGATGCGCAATAAATGCAACTCGCGTGCATTGTTTATATTCTCTTTTTTTTTATACACTATATGTTTAAGGTCAGAGAAAGGGTGAACCAGCACTTGCATTTGCGAGCTCCTAACGTATTCGATCTAAATGCATTCCCGCAATAAAGTTTATTGCCTTGTTGCGCGGGTATGGCGCATACAACACGCGCGAGCGTTTGCACACACGCTGTGCGGTGCATCCGTCAGAGCCTTTTCCAACCCCCGTCGCTCTCTATATGTGTATGCCCGCATGTAAGACGTTTGCGCTGTGTACGTTGTATATATATATATATGACTCCTAGCGTATATGCGGGGCATTCCGTGTTCGACCCGTCAAAATGAAGCTTTCTTTGTATTATTAAATTTCGAGCGAATTCTGAAAAATATGATAATCAAGTAGTTGATGCTTGTGTTTGTATCTGTTTCAATTTTGTAGTTTTGAAATAAAAATGGAAAATGAAATATGTAGCAGAAATATTATCTGGTGATATTGGTTTATAAGACAATCGTAGTTCATTACAGTTATTGAATAGTTAATGATAAAATAATTAAACAATATCCACATAAATACAGTATATTTTTCACTCAAAAACTACCTCTGCCATAATTTTAACATTTAAAAATTTTATTAAGTCATTTACTCTACAAAGAAAAGCTCGCTCGCCCTATTATTTCTCGCATCTCTCTCAAATAACCCAAAGATATTCAACTTATTTTGTTGTCGAAAAAAATATTAAACGTCTATTAAACGAGAATGCAGCCCTTTCCACGGGCCTAAACCATTTTTATTGCCGAACTCGACGCGCTGAACAAGATCGCTATGCCCGCACGTACACACGAACCTGTGCGCTCAGAGAGCCCGCGACTCTCATTCTTGGTTGCACACACCAGGTCTGCGTGCAACTCGCCTCGGTGTTTCTCCCCGCCGTCCCTCTTTCTCTCTCTCTCTCTTCGTCTCTCGTTTCTTCGACGTGGCGTGCAGGGCGACGGGAGGAGGAGGAGGAGGAGGAGAAGGAGGGGGTGGCGGCGGAAGGGACTTTAGTGTTCCGACTCTCGCGACCGAAGGCGAATGCGCGGTGCAGAGCGAAGAAGAGAGCCAAGAGAGAAAGAGAGAGAGAGAGAGAGAGAGAGAGAGAGACCGCGATCGCGCCGTTTCATCTGGGGCATTAAAGTTCGCTTAAAGGATAGGCGCATTAAAAGCGCGCCCGCAGTCGTTTCGTGCGAAGGCCGCGTAAAGTTTTCTCTCTCTCTCGCTCTCTCTTTCTCTTGGTGCGCTGTTCTCTTGCGCTGTTCCCCGAGATCGAGATAACCGAGCGAAATTCACTGGATCGCATTTTATCTTTTAGGTTTGATAAAGCACAAGGTGGGTGTACGTATGTATATATAGGTGTAGGTGTAGATATGTGTAGCGTTTGCGAGCTCGAGCTCGAGCCTGTGGAGAGGAAAAAAAGGCTAATGGCAGAGTGACGAGGACGAGTTGGCTGAAGTCGAGATATTAATCTTGCGTTAAAAGACCGGAGGCGCTCGAGGTGTGAAGTTTATGCTGTATAACTTTTTTCCGCGGTCGTTCATTTTCTCCGCTACGCCAGAGTGGCGCTGAAGGCGAAGAACAAGACCAGTATATATAGGGAAAAAAGTCGAGCACAACGGCGCGCTTTTTGAGTTCCTCGTCGCTGCGCTGTCTTTCTTCTTTTTTTTTGCTACTGCCTTGGTGGAAAGCTTTATATATATAATAACGATAAAAAGAATTACCAGCGCCGCTCGCAAGATATAAACGCCCTCGCAAATGTGCCGACGCGCGAGGAATTTTTAATGTGTATACGCGCGTGGTTGTAGGTGCGCCAGTGGCCTTTGATCCGTATGCGTACCGAGATTTACAAGATCGTTGAATTTTAATTAATAGTCGTGTGCAGGCCCGATTGTCTGCGCTTATGTTGGCTTTAAGTTTCGCGTTCGTCGGTGCTTTGTAATTACTTAATGTAAAATTATTTTTTTGACATAGGAAACGCCGGTTTTGGGGTGAGACGTAGGAAACGTTGCGTGAATTTTTGTATCGCGATAGGTGTATCGATTAATTACTGTGTTATTACTAATTGTAAAAAAACAACTTTAATTTTACTTCTTGAACGTAGTATATAACTAAGATCTGATTTAACATACAGTTTTTTGAAGTATGTTATTAATAAACTTGTCGTTTATTGTGTATATATATGTGCAACTTTAAATTTATAGTAATAAGAATAATTGTTAATTATTATTTGAAGTTCGGTTCTGTTTATATATAAGACATATTTATGTTAGTTATGTAAACCTGGAGTAAACATGCGTCAACCCAGAACGTAAACTAAGCAAAACCAAAACTTACGCACCGCATGCAGTGACATTAGTTATGTATACTTTGGCTTATCAAGATTTGTTATATAATATGATATTATTACTTCTATCATTTATTACTTTTCAATTCTGAATCTAACAAGTGTATAAATTTCTCTGTAAATCATAATAAAACTAGAAAAACAAATTTACTATATTATAAAAAAGAAATACTTTCTTACTTCTTTGAACTTCAAGTTACCTACGGCATTTGAACTTCAGAAACCTTCACGAGGTGAAGAATCTTTATACTTCCTTTCACCGTAATACTTTACCTCTGAACTTCTTTTGCTTCATACACTCTCCATCTATCTCGAACTCGAAGCAAAGGACGACCTGCAGTGCCAAAGGGCCCCGCAGCTAAAACTCTCTCTCTCTCTCTCTCTCTCTCTCTCTCTCTCGCGACACAACGCAGCCATCGCGCAGCACACGTTGCAGCAAACAGGCCAGAAAGCTCGCGCGCCGGCTGGCAAAGTTTGTGCAAAGTAAACTTAACCTCTCTCTCTCTCTCTCTCTCTCTCTCTCTCTCTCTCTCTCCATCTCTCTCACTCCTGCAATGGCGCGGCTGGTTCGCTGGCTGGCTTCTCGCGCGAGAGCTAGTTGGTCTCCTGGTTTGCCGCTCGGCTGGATCTCGGTGGTCTTGTTGTTTCAACTCTCCCTCTCTCTCTCTCTCTCCTTGGCTGCGCCATACATCCGCGTGTGCGAAGTATCCCCGCGCGCGCACGTACCATTGTAACGGCTGCGGGGACGACGACGACGACGAGGAGGAGGAGGTGGAGGAGGTGGAGGAGGAGGAGGGAAAAAAGAGACGCGGTGCTCATGTAAATTGCCTTCCTTAAAAACAATGCGCCGTGAGCAAACGAGCGGCCGAGCGTTCTTGGCTCCGAGTCGACAGAGAGAGAGAGGGAGAGAGGGAGAGAGAGAGCAGCTTCGTCTTTTTATTTAGCTCTCTTTTTAGTTTAAGGAGGGGAGATACGCTTTATCGAAGGTAATTAATGAGTTTTTTCGAAAGTTTTTGATTTTGGTTTTTATGCGCGCGATTCGGAGCTTGTATATTCCTATACTCACGCGCTTGTTGAAGGGGATATTTTTCACCGATTGGTATCTTGATGCTTTTAATTTTATTTATTGTAGGTTTACACGAAGTTCTCGCGGTAATGGAAGTTGAAGTTAATTTAAGGATAAGGTTGGGGTACGTCCCAATGGTCATTAATTAAGACGGAGTTTGTTTTAAGTTGACAGTTTTTATTTTTATCGATGTATCTTGAATATCATTATTCTAGCGAATTTGCATGACGTTTGAAGTTCAATGTTGCTTATAGCTCGTATAATTATTACATACGTTTTATAATTGAGATTTTATTTATTAGTATTTTGTAAACAAATTTTTACCATCGCCAATTTTATTCAAATCAATGAAGAATAAGAAAACTCTAATCTTTAACAAAAGATCTTTGCAGCGATCAGAGAATCTTCTATCTTTAAACCACTTATAACTGAAACCGTTACATCCTAATTAACCTATCACAAGTACGTCAAATCATCCTCGCTTCCACAAGACGCACACTCAGCAGTCCAAAATCGAAGTACATATATCCATATATATTCACGGGCGATGGAGAGGGTGCGAAGTAGCCAAGCGTAAACATTTCAACGTACACACACACAAACGCACACACATCACATATATACAGGGGCCTGGCTTTAATCGGAATTGCTAATTTCGTGCAACAATGTTCAAAGTCAAGCTCGTGCGCTCATATATACACACATGCACACATACACAAGGGCAATAGCAACAGGTTTTAACCGCGCGATCGAAGTCGAAGTCACGGGCCCCGCCAGTAGCTAGCCTTATACTTCACGTCAGCCTACTTCGCTCCCTTCTCTTCTTCCTCATGCCGGACACTTAAGCGAAGTGCCGGCTTCTTGGCATGCGACGAAGTGCATGTGAAATTATATCGCAAAACGTCGTCGGCGACCCTGGTAGTATATACGTATATACACACACGCGTACACATACACACACATACACGTGTATGAGATGCATAACAATCCGGTGGGCATTTGCCAAGTGAGCTTCGCGTTGTTGAAGTGAAATAAAGATCGCTCGAAATGGCAAGCCGGGCGTGCTCTACTATTGTTTACAAATGGCTGAAGTTTAGGGAGGGATTGGACGGAATTACTAGATCTATTAGCGCTGATAGAATTGTTTTCGCTTCTTGCTATTTTAAAGAATGGATTACTGTTTACGTGGTATTGTTATTTATTAAATAAGATTTTCTTCTGTTAAGTGATATGTAAACATGTATCTAAAATAATTAAATTTCTTTAAAAAGTTATTCACGATTAAATTGAATACACTATCAATCATATTCCTGAGCAATCCTTTTAATATTTTACAAAATTTCATGTAAATTCAAACTAATTACTTCCATGTTTACCTGGCCTTTATAGACATTCGAGAACTCTCATGCACTCCGCGGTAACGGTAATCCGCATTTTTCAAATTACACACAGGAGAATTAAGTTTCTTAGAAACGAAATGACCCGCTGACCACATACGACCCAACACTCTTGCGTATATAGGCGCGCATCCCTCCACTTGCAACAACGTACCGCGACCCCACACACAGCCGCATTACGCCGCGATTTCTTTCGCTATTAGCGCGCAGACCCGCGGACTGCAGCACTCGGGGCTCGGTTTGTTAAATCTCGAGATTAATGCAGGCCGGGGGTAATACCACTGCACGTACGTGTACGCGCTGCTAAAATAATTACGCGCCGTGAGAGAGAGAGAGAGAGAGAGAGAGAGAGAGATGGAGAGAGTCGCGCGTCTTTTTTGCCTTGTTGAAGGACGCACGCTCATGCTTCTTTTATTCCTCTTTCGCATCCTTCTCTCTCTCTCTCTCCGACTTGCACTTAAACGAGCTCGCGCACGCGGGATTTCGTACGTGGGTATATATAGAGAGAGAGGAGCACCGAAAGGTTTCTTTGCGCATTAACTTGACCCGCGTGCAGTCCAAAGAGGAGAGAAAGAGGAAGGGAGAAAGAGAGAGAGAGAGAGTACGAATGAAAGCGCGGGATTGTTCGGCGAACGAGCGCGTGCACACGAGGAGAGGAGAAAGAGAGAGAAAGAGAGAATGAGAGTAAAAAAGATGAAGATCGTATGAATGGACGGTGGGGATTTTATGGAATCAAGTGACGGTGGTATGAGAGGGGGGCATTCTTTCTCTTTCTTTATTTCTCTCTTTCTGGGTGACCTGATGAAATGAAATGTATTTGAATTCGTCGTCTGGTGCGTCGACGCTGAACGGCTCGCGGAACGTTACTGTTGCGTTTTTTTTAGTAGAAAAGTGCAAATTTCCGCTGACTTTTTAAAAGAGGTTTTTTAACACATATTTTTATTGCATAAGCATTTTTATAAATAATCTATTCTGCATGTAACAGTGATTCACAATTTTATTCCACCGTCAACAGATAAGTAGATATTTTCCTCAAAACGTGAGACTGTTAGCTTAAGGTATAGATTCAATTAATTACCCAATAAAAACTTCTTAATCTGTAAACATTGCCTCAATTCAAACACAATATGACGCAATATCGATTACTATGTCTTTTTAAAATTTTAATTCTACACGCGCCAATCACACGTGCACCTCAAAGCTACTCCCCTCACTTTTTATCCCACCACGAATCCGCCTAACAGACGATACACCACATACTGGCGAAATATATACGCTATTGTGGATGCATCGCTATACAGACTTCGCCGTAGGTATAGTATACGTATATATCGATCCATTACGGCGAATGCGCATTTCTCATTAAGCGTCCACCCGCCTGCGCACTCGCGCTTACCCCGGGAAATTATGAAGCGAGAGTTTAATTGTGTTCCTTGCGCGCTTGCGAAAGCCTTTCGCTGCTTCGTGCACAGTTCGCGTGTGTGGATATATGTATATATCGACTCCATATCGACGTCATATATATGTGTACCCTAGCTATTGACTGCGCTTGTCATTACAGCGAGCTATACGCTGTTGCGGCTATTATGCCCGAAGAATGAACGAAAATCGAATTTCTTTTTTTCATACTGTACGCGCGCGTGGTTTTAGACGCGGCGGCGTGTATATAGGTATATATATGAATACGAGCGATGGTGCAATTTCGACGGTGTTATTGTGATGGATTTTGAGAGTAATGGTTGCAGGCTGTTGATGGAATGATTTATTATGATGGATCGGCTAATTGAAGTATCGTATATTTGATTGTGTGGCCGTAATGTAATTTATTATGTCATTTTCATGGTTGATTTTGAATTATATTACACGTGTTTGTTTCGCTCTGATATGAATAATTTATACGGTTATTCATATCTATAATATAAAATTAGCTTATATTAGCTGCGTGAAAAAGGTCACGGTACGTGTTTACTTTTGTTGAATTAATATGCTCCACACTTCGAGTATCGTTAATGCGTTTAATATCAAATGCACATTAAATTTATTGTCGTTCGCAAGGAGTTTATTTGCAACGACCATATATATATAGCCGTATATATTAGACCTTCACGAAGGACGCGTTTAATATGATTTACGAACCGCTCTCCAGGAAATTAAAGTGTTCACTTCAATAAGTCAATTTCTCAAACTTCAGACCACGCATTCTTCACTCTGAATAACTCGGCGGCGGAAAAATTGCGGATATCAAAATAAACTTGGGGCATCGAAGAAGAGAAGCGAGGAAGAGCGAGAAGACACGATGGAGAAATGAACCGACGCAAAAGAGGAAAAAGTAAATACGAGAAGGAGAGAGAGAGAGAGAGAGAGGGAGGCGCAATAGATAGATCGAAAGCGAGAAGAAGAAGAGGAAGAAGAAGAAGAAGAGAAGCGAGCAGTAGTAATGACTTACGGATTCGCGGCGCGTTACTCGCGCGAGCGATTGGCAGCAGAGGCGGCGTGCGCTAGGAGCCGCGAACTTTTAAATTGATTTGGAGCTCCGCCAATGGCGGGCGATTTTTCCTCTTTCCTTCCTTTCCTCTCCCTCTCTCTCTCTCTCTCTTTCTCTCTTGTCGCCCTTATACTCTTCCACTCTCCGGGGTCTCCTTTAAATAAGCTCAATTCCGAGGGCAGCGTGCGCGTACACGCTCTTCTCTTTTCCAACCTCGACTTCTCTTCGCGCGCACACGTACATACACCGTCGACGTCGTCGTCGTCGTCGTCGTCGTCGTCGTCGTGGCGGCACACGCCTAATTGGTTTTATTACTCGAAAGTAGAGACTCTCTCTCTCTCTCTCGCTCTATCTCTATCGAGATTGCACGTTGGCATTTAGCTGAGGAAAATCGCCGACTATTCTAAGAACACGCGCGCACGCGCCGTTCGTAAATATTTGCCGAATCGCGCGAATAAAGAGAATAAGGCCGTTTTTGTCTCTTTCTCGACTCTGTCGCTTTTGTGCGCTATAGCGTATAGTGGTTTTTCTTTTTTTGTTTTGCGTGGCGTGTCGTATAAGCGGCCAAGCTCTATCGTGGGGAGAGAGAGTGAGAGAGGGGGAACATTGTTACCGTTGTTATGCCCTCGGTCCGTGGTTCTCTCTTTTTTTTTAGGGTGAAGGGGGATAGTGTTTCTTTTATGAGGCTCTCGCGCTTTATTGTTGTATTTTGTAAACGCTGAGGCGACGTTTCGATGACGACGCTGCTTTTAATGTCGGTCATGCCGCGAGGTTCTTATATGGTGTATATTGACTTTTGAACGTGTGGTTGTTAGAAGATCGAGGTTAGTTTATTATTACTGAGAATGTTTAACAAGACTGAAGAGGGATAGGTATAACAAAGCAGAAGTTTTTTTTATTCTTTATCGTAAAGTTTGCAAAATATTATGGTTTTAGAAATTTTTATTCACAATCAGCAAATCTCAAAATACTTTGACTCTTCATAATTAGATTTAAGGAACTATTTAGTATTTCTGAAAGCTGGCAATTTCAATAATTAGAGTATGATAAAGGATCTTCTACAAGCAAAGTGAAACGCATACTTTATAAGCGGTAACATAAATTTTGCAGAGTAATCAAAGTAACAACCCCCTTCCACTTTCTCTCTATCTCACTCTGCCGCGAAGCACCGCGTCTAATTTACACTTTAATCATCAACTGCATTTGCAAACGCCGAAAAAATACGCGTTCCATCGTCTTGAAATATACACTCGATTCAATTGAATTAATTTGACGTTAAACGATAATCGCATCTAATTAACGAGCAACGTCGCAATCGCCGTCGCATGATATCCGATACCGCGTACTCGTCGTTTGATAAAACCTTGTCTCCCTTCTTATCCACTATACTCATCCCATAACTCCACAAACCTTTATAACGCGTTCACGCGCACAGTCGTCGTTCACGCGACCGAAGATTTGGTTTCGCGAATCTCATTCCAACACACACACGCGCGTAATTCGCCAGCTCTCGTATAAGGCAACCAACCGCGTTTTGTCAATTGTTTTTGTACCGACTTTTGCTACGCGACCGTCGCTGCCTGCACCGCGGGATATTATCGGATCGTGCGTCGAGTTACGCGCACTCTCTCTCTTTCTCCTTTTTTCTGAATCTGCTCGCGCGAGCGGTGACGTCTAGATGCGTTGCGCGAGATATCGTAAAGAGCCATAATTACGTTTCATTCGCGGCTTCGGGCAATAAATTTGCAGATTCGCCGGTGAGATAGCCTTGGCTGTTGTTGCGCGTAGTCGTGTATAGAGCGCGAGTGAGAAAGAGGGGACGACGATAATTCACCGAGCGAGCAGTGGCAGCAGCAGCGACGCAGAGGAACAACAAGTAGCGGTGTGTGCTGCGGCTGCAGTCGCACGCGCAGCGGTTACTTTTCGCGACGACTACGCCTGTGTGTACAGCGAGGGGACGTGGATGACATGGGTTTCGCCGAAATTTTTGGAGAGAGAGAGGAAGAGGAGGGTTTGGGAGTATAGAGCGCGTATTTATGGACTGGGTGTTATTGTTGAGTAAAGAATATCTGTGGAGAGTTTCAGAAGGAAAGTTATATACTTGGTGGTGGAAAAGAGATAATTTTGTCTCAAAATGATGTTGTTAATATGCAATTTTGTAAAATGATAGCTAATTACAAATAGTTTTGGAGAGAGGAAAGGAAAAGGAATAATTTTTAGTATTGAATTCGACGATAACTTGGAATGTTTATTATTTCACGTATTGTTGCAAGATCTATCACGCACGCAGCAATAAAAGTTTTCTCACACGTTGAACCATCCCACGATTACAAACTTCGTTGTAACGCAATACCACTCTTCTGATAAAGCAGTTTTATACGCGAGTAAACCCATCCACGTGAAAAAAACTATTATAAATAACGTATTATTTACCATAATCAAGAAAAGGCCTTAAAGTAATTTTGCTATTTACATGTACCCCCTACCAAGTCTTCGAACAAAACACGCGCAACCACAATAGCAATAAAAACGTCGTCCTCGTCGACAGCAGCACGTGTATCTCGAGATCTAATTGCCTTGTAAAAATTCAACATGAGGTATGTGAAAACTACACTTATCGCGCGCCGTAGCTTTGAAAATATATGTGGACATGCAAAATTCGCGCGGGCCGCTCGAGAGATCGGTTATCTCTTTTATCTACGGCAATGGCGGTTATATACTTGCAAGGCGCAGGCCGGAAGCCGCTTGTCATCGTTTCGCGGTGCATTCTTTCTCGCGGCTACTTACGAAATGCCAGATGCTTTGATATATAGCTTAATTAGAACGGCTGCCATTGTTTCTTTTACTCCCGACGTGCGAAAGTATTTCAGGGTATAATGAAGTAGTTTTAATTTTTTTTTTTTTTCAATTGTCTTGATGGTCTTTATCCGGCGGTAAAAGTTAATTTTTTAACAATCTCAGGTTGATTAATTTTATAGGGCAAGCAAAGAAAAAAGATGTGTGTACAAAAGTCTAGACTACTGTATGTCGGCTTTTTAAATACGAATCCTGTATTTGAACTATCCGAACACGTCAGAATTTTCAGATTATGATTTATTTGATTTTTAAGATATATAACTTAGAAAAATATATTTTTTACTATATTTTTATTCATTTCGTCAAAAAAATAATGTATGATTGCTCGTTTCCTTTAAAATTTATTTTGAATTATCTTTCTAACATTCTTTCTCTAACATATTAATGTGCACCAGATTCATGTTTAGAAAGACATAATACATATAGGAATACCACGGTTTAGTCTCCAACATATATCACTTATGTCTTCTTATAGGCCTATATTATTTAACAATTAATCTATTATTCAAATCTAATTAAAGACTCACATATATAAATGAAATGAAATTTCATTTTCCCCCAGCTTAGTATCACATCAATCCTCGCGAATAAATGTTAAATCAACGGGCATTCATTTCCCCATCGTAATTCTCGCAAATCCGTTCATTTCGCCAAATATTTTCATAGACCCATTTATATACACACGTACACGCGCAGAGCCACCGCCTATGCTACCCTAGCAACATACATACATACATACATCCAGTCATCCAACGATGCGCGCGCACGACCCAATTTTCCGCATTACCTGGATTATAGTATTACCGATTGCGCTCACAGCCGCGTGAAAAGCGACGACGCGATCAATGTTATTAACGACCGAGAGCCGTTCCTCCTCTTCCCACTTGCGAAACAATCCAGTATATACGCGCATATATATATACATATATATGTATACACTAGCGCATAGCAGTCGAATTGTTCGATCGAGGTCAGACGTTAGAAAACGCATCGCAGTAGACTGAACTCACTAGTGCCATCAACGTGTCAGGCGTTGGAACGAATCCTCCGGCAGAGTTAATAATGCCGTCGTCGTATAGCACGCGACGCATGACTCTACTCTCGAGTGCAGATGAGGCATCCTCCATACTGCGCGTCGGTGTGCGCGCGCGCGTAGAAAGAGGTCGAGAGCGGTTTCGCGCTCGCGCGCTGGATCTGAATAATTAACGCTTGGCTGTGTGAGAATTATCGCGATCCTCTTGCGCGCACTCTTCTGGTTCTTTTGTCTCTGGTCGGTGTGCATGGATATGTGCGGCTACGGTTATGATGCACGTACAGTGCGTATCAAAAGTTCCGGGATGGCCTATTATTTCGTTGAGAAACGAATTGAAAGAAAGAAGGAAGTAATTTTATTTGATTTAAAAACGAAAAGTTTATTGATACATTTTATTTCGCATTTATTTTATTTATAAACCTAAGCACAGAATAAGCCACATTATATCATTTTTATTTAGAGTTTTATCTATGCATTCAAATATTAACGCTGAATTTTTTTACTAAAAATTTGTCTCTGACTTCATTATAAGAGACTCGATCAATACTATAATTTTTCACTATAAAATAATATGGTAGTTTTATATCCTTTAAAACCATTTTATTAAAATTACGATAAATCTAACTTCCAAATGTACATATATATACACACATGACATAAAATATCTTATTAAACATCGAGGCAGAAGCACTTGGAAAAATTAGCTTTTTAAAATATTCCCAGAGCGAAAACGCATTCTAATATCACCGACGACGACGTCGTCGTCGTCGTGCCCGCCAAGAGGGATAACGGGGGTAGCAAACGAGACGAGATGCGAGACAAAATACGTTCCGAAATTTCTTCCGTGCACAGTCGTGGAACGAGGAGAGACGAGTGAGCGCAAAAAGAGGAGAATTCGAGGAGTCGAGGAGCAACAGTGCGCCACCACCGCTCCTGCCACGGTGAACTGTCGGAGTTAAGTAGATTGGGGAATTGAGGATCATTTTAATGCTTGGTTAAATTGCGTAATTGTGAGTGGCGAGAGTGAGAGAGAAGAAAAGTGGGAGGGAGTCGAGTGCCGCTGAGTTTTAGGGGATTATAAAGGTATGGGTGAGCGAGGTGGATCGCTGTGGTGGATGGAAGGAGGAGTTCTGGGCAAAATGAGAGCGAGGTATAGACAGACGGACAGTAGTGCAAGTATAGAAGAGAGAGAGCAGAGGGTGTGCGGTTCACGGCTTATATGTAATCCACTTGATTTACATGAGAAAATAATCAATATAGTCCTAAAAATTAATTAAACTTTGCCAAAATCATTTGCATTTGATACACTCTAAAGTATTATAAGTGTTATAGTACTACAGTAACATAGAATTAATGATCGTTGTGACTATAAACTCAAATCAATTCCTATCAAAAAGCCATAAGGATCTTTCCATCTTACTTGTTTTCAGTTCATCATTTAATCATCTGGTTTCCTAAACACCCTCCAACAACTCGTTGCATCTGACAAGCGAGCAAACCAGCTCTTCTCTTTCCGAAGCCTCCTAATTCCCCTCCAACCATACGCTTCCTCCCCAGAAAAGCCCATCAGCCATTTTTTTTACGTATCCCTGTCACGGATTCACGTCGCGTCTTGTACAAACCGTCCGGCAGCTTGCCGAGCAAAACGACTGCAAATGACGCTTTAGTTCAACGTAGCCACGACTAGCGTACGCACCGTGACAAAAAAAAATCCGCCACCCTCTCTGTATAAAGTATCTCGTGCGTGGGTTGGGACGGCGATGGTGGTGGCTGGCTACCTCGACCAAAGAGAGAAGCACGTAGGCCTTTATAAATTTCAGCGTGGCGAGAGAGATCCATCTCGAGGATTCTCCGCACGTGCTCACTCGACGTACGCACTCTCTTTCGTACAGGGTTATAGGGGTGACCTGCCCCCGTGTCCTTCTCTCTTTCGCTCTCTTCTTCGTATACGGTGAGAAGAGAGAGAGAAGAGCGTTCTCGCTTCCTCTTCCGCTTGCCTTCCCTTTCGCGAGCTTCCTGTTTCTCTTGGTCTCTCGCCTGCGTGCGTTTTCTCCACTTTGACACGCCCTTTTTCCTTTCATCTCTCGCCAAAGAGTAACGAACTTTTGTTTTGTAAACGGCGTAGCTTTTGCGACAAAGAAGAGAAGGAAAGGGAGCGTTTTGAAAAATCAATGTTTTGGTCGGTTTTGAACGTACGATTTCTGGTGAAAATGTTGGAATAATAAAGGCATAGATTTCCACCAAGTTTTTGATAGTATTTGTTAACAACGAGAAAATTAACTATTTCCACATTTCTTTTCTTCTAATTAGATACTGAGTTCAATTTTTTCGCTCTTAACCATTTTTTTAGCTACTCGAACATGCTATTTATTTCCAAACCAAAAAAAAAAATATACATTATCAACACGATGACATATACTAACCTTAATACTCCTCACCTTTATTTCACCCCAGCTCATCAACGACATTCACAAAAAAACTGCCCCCAAAAAAACTTCATCAAAAGCGAAATTAGCATTTTCCCAGCAGTCACCATTATGTCAGCAATCATCGACTCTCCCAAAGTTCTCTCTCAACGTCACTTCCTCCCACTCTGTCCCATCTCTCGTCTCTCTCTCTCTCTCTCTCTCTTTCTCTCTCTCTCTCTCTCTCTCTCTCCCTCTCGTTAGTATACTACGCGTCTCTTTGTATACGCGGTGAATTGTGGCGGGCGATCACGAAGGGGACAGTACAAAATGATCCCTGCCTCGATTCTCCGCCACACCGCTAACCTCCACTCTCTCTCTCTCTCTCTCTCTTCCCCTGTGCGAGTTCGCTTAGTGCCTGCGCGCGACAGCAAGTTATCACCGTTGTCTGGCGTTGTCATCGTTATAGATGTCTTCGAGATTAGAGGTTAGCCCGAATGAATTCGAGTCTGTGTTTCGCTTTCTCTATCTCTCTCTCGTTCTGCTGATGGTTACGCACTCAATTGGAGAGTGGGACGAAAATGAATCCGACACCACGTGTGTGAGCTTTCTTTCAATTTGCGAAAAGAGCGCGTGTGAGAGAAAGCGAGAGACAAGTTCGCGATTAGGTCGATAACCGGTCTCATATACATTAGGTGCTCCTCCATTCTGAGTGAATTCTCGCATTTGGACGTTAGTTTCTCCTAACTCTCTCTCACTCTCTCGTTCTCTCTCGTCGGCTTCTCTTGATTGGATCACGTCGATTAGTCTTGCTGTCCTCGGAACCCATTTTCCTCGAGGACAATTTTCTCCCTTTTTTCTCTTCCCTTTTTTCCTCGTCCTCGGTGCACGTTTGCTTCCGCCCTTTTCCGAAGGGTCGACCCCACGCGGGAGTTTTCTCTCTCTTTCTCTCCTTCTTTCGTTTGGGGTGATCGGAAGCAGGTAAGCAAAAAAGTCATTTGGCTCGTGTTGCTCCCTGTGTAAGTAATGTATCAAAATCGGGGGAGAGTCGTTATCGACGTTTTCGACGTGTTTTTTTCAAAAATTTTTGTGGTTGGCTGAAAAGAGATTTAAACAATAAATAAGGTCTTATGAGTAAATTTGAACGTTTTCCTAGTTGGTTGCTTTATAAACTACGAACATGATATTACGATTATGTTTAATATAATTTATTGAATTTTCCTATATAAAATACATTCAATTATACATCCATTGATATGAAATTATTCAAATAGGTTAAAATATAAATATTACCATAATTTACTTGTTAAAATTACGAAATATTTTCAACCTAAAATCGTAAATTTGACATATTTGCAAAACTGACGTTTACACGATTCCCATGTAAAATATTTACATTGATATATATACGTATGCGTTGCAAATAAATTTTTTAAAACGCCCGTACGTAACTCAACCTTTAAATCCTTTTACAAAATATTAAAAAAAAAAAAAAACAAAAACAGTCACCAAAATTCTTTTATAAAATAACATTTTGCTCTCGCGGATAAAGAGACCTCTTCCGACCAACTGTACTCTTTCAACATTAAAAATAAACTACATGACGAAAAAAATTAAACATCCTCAATCGAACAAGTACGCCTACCACCACGAATGTGCAGCTGCTGCAGCTCGTTCACGATTTCCAAAATCACTCGGAATATTTAGCGAAGCAGCGAACGAGAGTGTCGCTAATGCGCGCTCGCACGTATTTTCGAGGCTATATCGCCAGCGGCATGCGAAGCGCGTTTTCGGCATTCTACACACAGTGCACAGCCGCTGCTACCGCCGTCGGGCAATTTCTGTACACTTCGTCCCGCGTCATTTATTCATTTGGCGCGTTTCGCATCGGACCATTTATAGTTTAAGCGGGCGCGAGAGCGCGAAAGCCGGTAAACGCTCTTGCTTTCTCTCTCTCTCTCTCTCTCTCTCTCTCTCTCTCTCTCCCTTTCTCTCTCTCTCTTCGGTCGCTAGAATAAAAGTTAATACGTCGAGCAATTTGCCCGGGAAATATTGACATTAAGCGAGCGTCCCTGGTGCCTCTACTACGGGACAAATTATCCTTCTCTAAAGTATACACGTGCGCACTTCTGCACGCGAGTTTTTAGGGTACGAACGCGCATGAATGCGGATGCTGATGCGCCTGCGCCTCTGTATATGTGTATGGGTGTACATGTGTGGATGATAAATGTCCTCAGAGTGTCGATTTGTGTGAGTATATATGTTAGTGCGAGTGCGAGCGAGTATTTGCGTGCTGATTTGTGAGCTGGGCTAACGAGATTTTTAGAGGCATTTTGTCGATGGTTTTTCAACCTGTTCTACGACATAAATCTGGGTAATGTCAGTGATTATCGCATTGCATGGTGCAGCATCGAGTGGTTTCTTTTATGAATGGTTAGGCTTTATTTGTTCAAATTCTAGTAGTACTATGTAAACGTGTAAGTTAGGTCGTAATTTTTGCGCACTTTTCATTTTAAGTATCAGGTCACTGTACATTGCTTTGAGAGTGAAATTTTCGTTAATAACAAACTTTTATCTTTTGTATCTATAAATTCGTCAAAAGATACCAAAGAGTATGTTATTTTGATGAAAAATCACTCTATCAATAGAACCAACTCCCTTTTAAAATAACCCCAAAATTATCATTCACGCATAATAAGCCGAGAGTATTTGTCGTCTCCCTTCCCCTATACATCCAGCCGCTTCATTCAAAGACCGAATCGTACGGATATCCCTATTAGAAAAATATATAAGAGTAAGTTATTCGACGTAACAAATGGAGCCATTTCACACTTTCATCTCACAGCTCAATATCTCGGCGCTCCGCTCTCCCTCTCTCTTTTTCTCCTCGACGCGCCACCGGCTGCTGCTGCTCGCCCCCGCCAGCCGTTTTCTATCGACTTCATCCACCCTTCCACACCAGGGCAAATTCAGACGTTCAGCACGGGCGCGTTTTCTCTTTCTCTCTCTTTCTCTCCTTCTCACCCTCGGGCGTCCGTCGCTGTGCGAAAAAGGGACGAAGAGAGCTCGCCATCCCCCTAACGCAGCGAGAGGCGAGAAAGTATGTGTAATGCGTGCGCGCGAGCGAGCGACGATTGACCGTTGCGGTGTGTGTATGTACCTGTTCTCTACTACCCCCAACCTCTGCTCGTTCGCTCGCCTTCATCATTTAATTAGGAGCCGCGGCGGCTGCCCCGGGGGGACGCTAAAGTCGACGACGGTGTGGTAGCGGAGTCTTTACGATTCGTAGAAGCGCACGAGAGAGATAGAGAGAGAGAGAGAGAGAGAGGGTGGGAGAGAGCACCAGAGTAGAAGTCTTTATTAGCTTGTATTAGAGGACTTTGTCGAAAAGCGTTCGGGTGGCGGTGGCGGATAGCGAGTGGCTATTGGTCCCTGGGTGTAATTGAAAGGGTGGCGCGACAGAAGTGAATAGTATGAAGTTAGTAATTAAGTTTTGAATTGTAGCTGGGATGTGCGGCAATGATTAAAACGTGGTTATAAAAATTTCAAATTTTTATGGAAATAATGATATTTAAAAATCTGAAATATTTATTTATTATAAATGTTCATTATTGCGTTCATTTTAATTCAAAATATGTTTACGTTCAGTAACAAGTATAAAGGTAATTTGAGGTTACTTATTTATCAAAATAATTTTTTTTTTTACTTAGTTTACGCCGTTTTCGATAAAACAGTGGTAGAATACATTATAATATAAAAAGTTCCTTTATTTCTAAATAAAGTATTTTCACACTTAAAAATATTAATGTTACTCGTGTTTACAGTTTATCAACTTCCTTATACTATGTTTTTAATATTGGCCAAATTAGGTAACATGTTACCTAATTTGATCGAAACCATTATTTTAAACTTTCGCGTTTTGTGTAACCAATATCACGTCTGAGGCATTTCTAATTCTGTCTTAGTAGTATATTTACTATACTTTGATATCTTTTTCATAATTTTTTTTTACACGTTTACGAACGGACACAGAAAATATTTCGTTTAAATAAGTTGGCCGAATTACCTATATTTACCTTATGTACAAAAATATTTGTGACTAATAAATTTCTATTTTCAATATATAATCCCAACGATACATCATCAAATTCATGCTACACCATGACATGTCCTTTGTTGAAGCCATGTGCACAGTATTAGATCCCCACCAACGTTAGAAGCCGTTCTCGTGAATATATACATGTACTCGTATACCTCCCATAACCAGACGACGAGCATCACGCGTACATGCGGAAACATACTTACGACGGGTAGGAGGGATTCAACCACGAGTGAGAAACTAACAATGCTCGCGCGAGAATCATATAAAAGCCCCGAAATGACTACGGGAGAGTCGGAGGTCCGCTGAGAGGTGGAGGAATATATAGTTTTGCGGCCGCGTGACGACAAAATTTTCAGATGGGTGATTAGAGGTTATTAACTTAGTTTAAATGAACGTTGTGTATGAGATACTCATGGTAGAATGAGTTTTGTTCGAGGTTTATTTGGTTGGATTTATGCATTTCGTTTTTTTTTTTTTATTATTTTTCATGCGATAGCCACTTTATGTGAAACCGCAATAAGTAAGGAATTTTTTTTTATATAAAAAAGATTTAATAAATTTGTATGGAGAATATTTTTTATTCGATATTCATATTCATACTGTTTTTATCGTTCTGAAAATAAATTCGATGTTGGTATCATAAGTGTTACAGCAGTGTTGTATATTTTTTTTATTTTTGATAAAATAAAACTAGATAACATTTTTTTCAATTTATTGCTATTCAACCGTTTTATATACTTCAATTGATCAAGTTAGTTATACTATACTGTAAATGCAATTAAATTTCACCTATGAAATTCACATGTATTTTTATTTCGACTCCGCGCTCTTCGACGTTTTTCAATTTCTACCCCCGTTCTTTTGACTTCGGCCGAGCGAACAATAAAAGTCGAATTTTTCCTGAGCCTTCCCCCGCTGAAAAACTTGAATGTATACACACTCGATGGCATCGGTTTGTGTCAACTCCCACCTCTCTTCGTTCCCTCTCTCATTCGCGTTCGGTCAGCCTATTCGACCATTGTGCCTTTTTCCCCAAATGCTATGCTATATCCAAAGTGTAAACATACTAACAAACGTTAAAGGAGTTCGAGCCCCCCCGGTGATTTCGAAAAAAACAAAGACTTCCCGGGGAAACAATTTTTTTCTGCGGCAATGTTGTGCCCACCAGCGCGCGTGTGTTACGAGTGTCCTTTTATGGAGCGTGCACGCGGAGTACCGAGATGGGCAGACCAAATGGAAGCTGTCAAATCGAATAAATAAAACCGCATTTGTTGTTTATTTAGCTGAGTCAACTGTGAAAATTAGAACTTTTTTTTTCTTCTTTCTTTTCTACCGAAAACAATTGTGTTATTACGTGAGAAATGGAATTTTACTTACAATCAGGTCTTTTTTAAGTAGCTGAAATATAAATTTTTCTTTGAACAAGAAATAAGAAAAATAGAAAAATTTTATTGGCTAGTACCAAATTATATTAGCCGAAGGAAAATTCATTTATTTTTCTTACTAAATTTGAAATTTAATTATTATAGTTCAAAAGAATTAAAAGATAGCTATACTCTTACCTCTCAAACTTTCTTTTTGACCTAGCAAAATATTTTAATTAATCTCAAATTAAAGCTCAGCCATAAAAAATAAAACCTTCCAGGACGACAAATCAGCTGAAAGGCATCAGTCAGCTAGCAGCTTTTCTACCTCTCACTCTGTCTCTTTCCCCCCCTCCCCCCCTTCAAGCCGGTGGAAACCCTTCGTAAGCAGACCGCGTCGTCGCGCAACGGCAAATGTTTTTGTCGCTCCCTGCGCGCAACATTCGCGTTCGCGCGTCTCCTCCGCTACCGCTACAGCTTGTGAAAGTTTCCCAAAAACTTTTCTAGCATGCGCAGGCAGCCAAACGCATAGAGGTATATATATACAGTCAGCATGGAATCGGTGACGGTATTAGTTATGGGATGTAGAGAGAGGGCGAACTGCAAAGTAGCAGTGCTCGCGCGCGCGCGTAGCTCGGAATTGCGCGCTTGGAAAACTCATTCTTTCGACTGCACGCGCGGCGAAGCTTTTTTACCGTCGTCCTTTTGTGGAAAATCTCCCACGCTCGAGGTTCTCTCTTTTTAAACTTTCGTCCCCCCCGCGCTCGCGCGTTGCCACTGCTACTGCTGCTGCCCTTTTTTCGTTCGTCCTCGCGCTTTTTGCATCTGCGTACTCGCGCGTTTTCTTTTTTATTTTCACGTATAGAACACTGCGCAGTTGCAACGGTTAAGGCAATGTGTCTTTTTGCGTCTCGTGTGTGTGTGTGTATGTGCAGGGTAAAAATTAGCGTGTGCGTTTCGTTTCTCACGAACATTGGTGCCAGTTGGAATGAAGGTAGTAAATAAACGAATACAGTTTGTCGTTGATTTAGTGGGCTACAGCCCGAATATATCTCTTAAAATTATTTGATAAATATGACGATAATTATTTGTTTTAAATAAACAAAATTTTATATTTATTTTAAACCCTTTGATGACTACTTTAGCATAAAAAGTACGATTGATTTATTCGGAAAAATACTGGTCTTCAAAGGGTTAATAAAACTCTCTTATGTGTACATGGTCTAATTAATTATGTTTGTTCTTATGTTGCAGGTGAGTCATGATTTCTGAAATCTCGAGCAGATTCTCGAATCTCGAACCAGAACCTATCGTACTGTAAGTCATGGAATTAATGCAAAACAAAAAGAGAATTCAATTTATGATTCTGCAATAACAATTTTGTATGTTCCGCGATTTAATATGTCGTCGCATATGGAACACTCGATTCGTTACACTTACTGCCCAAACCTATATATTCATCCATCTAAATTTACAACATTCGTGTAATTAAAGCTCGAGCGTAGTAAGAAATTCAACCGTCAATCTCGTCACCGTCACGCTCGCGAGAGCTACCATATACCGACGTGCAAAGCCTCACCCCTCAAATCTCCAAGTCAAGATACACACAGCTGCAGAAAGCTCTCAATCTCGACCTACACTCACAAAATTGCTCAAGGCTGAGTAAGAGAGAAAGCTACCGTATACATACATATATATGTGTCTGTATACACGCTCGCGCGTGCTCGCAATGCAGCAGTACAGAAGTAACCGTCGGAAGGGAACCTCGCACAGGCATACCAACCTTATTCCTACGGCGTCGAATCGAATGAAAGGCTCTATGTATACATAACGAGGACCGGTCAAGCCCTTTGCTCCTTTCGAAATCATCGCAGTATATGGACGTGGATAAGGTCAAAGCGACCGCTTTGAAGACGAGCACGTATATACGCGTGAATACGCGCGCGTCGCGCCGTCACACCGATGTCGTCGCTATGATTTGGGTTATTTAGCATTTGGGCGTGCGCGCGTGAGCAGAGGAGTAGGAGGTAGGTAGAGACACGATTGTCGCATTATTCGAAAACCGCGGCTTTCGAACTTGCGGTTTGGCGCTGAGCGTGACGGTGGCGGTGGCGACGACGACGGAGGGGTTCGTCGAGTGGATCCTCTTGACAAAGGCGTAAAAAGCTAAAGAGGGTTTATTGGAAGCTTTGTGGGGAGATTTTCGCGCTTTTTTCGGGACGGCCGCGTACGCTTGCGACGCTATACAGTGTGGGTTATTTGGCCTTTTTTGCGGTTTTCATAGGCGAGGATTTGGGAGGAAGACTACTTAGTGACCAAAGGGGGATGAGGGTAGTTTTAGAGGTACGATTAGGGTGGTAAAAAACTAGTAAAAGGTATTGTAAAGTTTTCAGCGTGATCAAAGTGTTAATGTCGTGTAGATTTTATTTATTCAGGTTAAATTTAATATAATATACGTAGAATGCTTATTTATAAGGGAAATTTCTTATTGTGAAACGTAGGTAGATATCACACCTCATAAATATATATCGCACGACAATTTCCCATAAATCCAACTATACACTTACTTCTCGTTATCTCGGAAACAGACTTTCGCCCCGTATACCCATTACCATCTCCTTGGCCTTCCGTGAATTCGCACTTTTTTCCAGCTCTCCCCCTTGCCTGAACCCTTCGTGCAACAGCCAAGAAAGAAAAATAACAAAAAGCGAGGAACGTCGCACGAGCGCGGCCGAAAAGCCAGTTACGTCGGAAAATTTACCTTGAGACAATGTCAAGTCTCTCTCTCACTCTCTCTTCTGCAAGTTCGCTACTCCCGTCGTTCTTCTTCCTTCGCTCGTATACGCGCGAACAAGAGCTTTCACGGGAAAACGAGCCGCTTAAAGTCTTTAAATACGCCGGCGCGCGCGGCGGAATCGTCTTTGCCGCTCGCGCTTCGACTTTCGCTCGAGCATCTCACGGGAACAAAAGCTCTCTCTCTCTCACTCTCTCTCTCTCTTACTCTCTTACTCAATGTCGTCGTCGTCGCGGCCCGGATGCAAAACGCGGTGCGGGGGGTGAAAGAGAGAGAGAGAGAGAGAGAGAGAGAGAGAGAGAGCGACGACGAAGCCCTCGGAAAGTTATTCGACGAATTTAGCGTTTCTTGCCCGCCCGTGGCAGTGAATAACACGGGGGGACCGCTCGCGTACTTCCAATTTATGCGTCGTCGCCCGCGCACAGGGAGTGAGAGAGAGAGAGAGAGGACTCGCGTGCTGCATTCTCGAGAGTCGAGGGCGAAGAAGGCCGTGGCTAAGGAGAATGACACCGGGGTGGCAGCTCTCCCTCCTTCCTCTCCTTTGCCTCTCTTTCTTCTTCCTCTCTCTCTCTCTCTCTCTCTCTCTCGCTCACTCTTTGCTGGAGAGACTCTCGGAGCTGTCGCTGCCGGTTACTCCCGTTCCTCATTCGCGTTCGCGCCGCCAACTTAGATTTGCTTTCGTAATGTTAACATAATCTCCGAGTTTACATGCCAGACGCCTTTCCCCACCTCGCCTCCCCCGCTAGAAGTAGGTCGTCTTCGGTCGCCTCCTCCTCCTCCTTCGAGAGAGGATTTCTGAAAGAGCCTCTGCCACTGTTTGCGTGTGTGTGTGTGTGTGTGTGTGGGTAGAGGAGAGGCGCGGGAGTGCGCGATAAACCGATGGGGGCGCTCGATGCCGAAAATAGCTTCGCGTGCCCCGACGCCGTTACTCTCGCGAGCGCGGGAACGCGATTTTTCGCGTGGCAATTTCTAGCCTTTTTCGTCGTGGGTGTGTGGAGAAGGAGGGAGGGAGTTATTTTCTTTTTGGAGGTCTTTCCGAAAGGTTTCCTCCAACGCTGCCGCCTCCTTTTCCAGATTCGAGCCGAGCTAGCTGCTGCATTTATGTAAAAGCTGAAAGACTTTTCTAGTGCTCTTATAAAGTGCAGTAGAGAGGGTGAAGGAGGAGGAGGAGGCAGTGGGGAATCCAAATTCGGTAATATTATCTGTGCATGTGTGTGTGTGTATATGTGTATGCGTATGTGGAGGTTGGTAATGCGAAAGTTTCTCTGAAACTGGGTAGAATGGTGTCGATAGAGTTTTATCGGCTGAATGATTTATCGGTACTCTTTGTAATGAATTATTGATAATCATAGTGAAAGTTCGCTTAAATTTTTATACAAAGAAAATTGGTAGAATAGAATTGTATATATAAGTGGCTTTTATTTATAAATACAATATATAATGTGATATCGTCTAATGCATCTGTATAATTTAATATTAATACAAATAATTTAATAATTATAATACGATCGGTGACAATTGTAAATATTAAAATATTAAAAATAAGTCAAATACACGATAAGATAGGGGAAATTCAATTGGGAAAAATGCTTGATGATGAAACGTAACATACTATTATATTATTCATTATGGATTTAAGATTTTATCACATAATATAATTACCTTTATAGAATTACTTTTCAATATTAACAATGAATCAGCTTAATTTTGAACATACAAAACCTTTGTTTGTTTTCACAATAACGATATTATAATGATCATAAAAGAAAATCCAAACGATTCATGAAATGAATTCAACTTAATAATGCGTACATTTTCAATTTGTGGTTCGTTTCTCAACGACTCTCATAACCGCTAAAGCAGTAAGTATTCCGTAGCTCTCGAGCAAGTTTCAAGCCCGAAAAATCATATCCATCCAAACGGCGTCGTTTGCACTTCATAAACTCGAAATAAGACGGGCGCGGAATTGCCCTTTGCCGTTGAAGAACGCGAATGGCCTCCTCCTTCTCCCCTACCCACTCCGCAACTCCGCAACACGTGCCTGCCGGCGAAGAATGAGATTCGCCTATGATTCTTCTTCGTGAGCAGCCCCCTCGCATATACACACACACATACATATATACATATATAGGCGACGTCGACGACTTCCAGCACTGCAGCCAACATACATCTTTATGTCAGAGCAAGGGGGGATGGCCGCGTCGTCGCTTTAAACGTCGCTCGCTTGCCCCGCATGAGATCCATCAGGGAGCGGCGGCAGTGGCGGCAGCAGCGGAGAACGAAAGGAGAACGCCTCGGAAGAAGAAAGGAGGAAGGAGAGTGAGTGAGAGAGAGAGAGAGAGAGAGGAAGGAGAGGGAGAGAGAAAGAGCTCGCGCGCGCGGAATGATGTATGAGATGCATTTGTAACTTACCGTGCGCGCCGCCGTGCTTCAAGTGCTCTTGAAGGAAGAGAAGGAGCAGGCGGAGGAAGAAAGGAGAGCGGGAGCATAACGTCCGCGTATACAATCCGACTCTGTCAACCCCAGAGGACTCCTAAAGCGTTTATGAGATTGCGCGAGCGCGCATACGACGTCGTCGACGTTGCCGCGAAAAATGAATTCAAATCTCATAACGATTCCCTCACGCATTGTGCGCGCGATTCTTCGTGGTTGCAATTTACTATGGCTGGGGTTTAGTGCCCGATGGGTGTGATTAATCTTGAGTTTTCGATGCGCGATTAAAGTGTGAATAATAGACGCGCGAGTGATAATTAGGTAGTGCGATGGATAATTTGGTTTCCGTAAATTTTCGAGTTTTTGGGTGTGATGCATTTGGTTGGCAGAAGCGACTCATCATAGTTAACTTGATTGCAATTTACGCTTATATTTTCATTATAGAAAACTTAATATACTACGCTATGTGGAATAGTTTTCAACGATAACACGTCATTTATTTTTATGATGAATATCCGCAATCATTTTTTAATATAAATGTTTAAAATATATTTCAATTCAATTAAAAACTCATGTAAACTATTATAAGACAGTAGGAATTATTACTACGAATTTATAAAATTTAATTTGACATTCATATAAAGCAAGACAGTTAGGACCACTTTAGAAAATGCTGACAAAGTACGTCTGTCCGAGAGTACCAGAACGCAGAAACATAGTATTACTAAGATCCAGATATAAATGGTCCGGTACCTATAAATTTCGACGATCACATACGTACGTACAGCCGCCTGTAAATTAGATCGCCCCGACACAACTGTGTGGACCTGTTTTCGACGCGTCCAACCTTCCTGTGCATCGTAATCGTCATACACACTGTCCCCAAAATATATAAATCCACGTCATCCTGTCTTCACGTGCTGACACTCTACATCGTAATTTATTTCCGCCACTATTTTTTAATCAAGATTTTAGTCTATACAGATATTAAGCGATATGGAATGCATCATCGTGAGAGAGAAAAATTTATACTCTCACCTCGTAACTTTTGTGTGTTGGCGGCAGGGGCAGTCGTTGTGTACCTATATACGAGTCTCTGCGTTTTGCTCGTTTTTGCAGTTGCTTTCGAGCAAATTACTTTCCTTATCGTGGCTTTTTATCGCGTGCTCGCAAGTGTACACCTTAAACGCGAGGTTATACAAATAGGATGGAAATCAGGTGCCGCGTGAGATGCCGGCCAGCTCGCGTCCTAGATTTATGACGAAGTATATTAATAGTGAAATATCTAATGATATGTTAATTAGCTTAATATATTTGCCTGGACGCTCAATTTTTCGTCATAATGAAAAAATTGCATTTTAGGGAAGTTGTTCTAGAAAATTGTCTACCCTACTTATCATCTTATAATTCAAGGCTAACTATTTAATAACAACTTAATTATCATTATTATCATTTTAAAAGATAACAAAAATTTTCTACATCAATTTTCGTTTCATAATTATAAGAATTTTGACTTACTTTAGCACATCGTGGCTGCTCTATATTTTTCCTCGTTAGAATCGTCGCGGAGAAAAAGGCGCAGGAAATTCACCTCGTAAATGTTTATCTTGGTTTTGCGCGTGTGCGTTCGCGCTCGCGCAGTGAGGGACGCAAGAAATATTTGTCATACACCCGGGGATTTTTTCAGGTTTTTTTTTGTTTCTCGCGTTTTCTGTTTGCGCTCTCGCACACGCACGCTCAACACTATTGCCACTGTCGCGCATTGCTACACTACTGCAGCGTAAATTTCTCCTATTGTAATAAATAAAAGACGCTTTATGTATATGATGGAACTTCCTCCGCTAACGATACCATTAATCAAAGTGATAACGGCTTTGAGAAGAAGAAAGAGCGTGCGAAACGGTATAAAAAAAAAGAGCGAGCGAGAGAGGAAAGACGAACGCAGAGGACGATGATAGCTTCAGTTTCGTAATTTAAAAAAGCTTATCTGGCACAAAGCCCCTTTCTGAAGCATTTATTATTTCCCGTGCGCGACGCTGATTTGTTCCTCCTCGTTACTTTTCCCTTTATTTTCCTCGCGCACTCGCATGGGTGCATAATAAAAGAACACCGGAGTGCCACGATGAAGCCGGAAGAATCCCTGCAGCGCCAGAGTCGGGAGGAGGAATTAAAAGTCGGCTAGAATTTGGCCCAATTTTGGGAGAGTCTTTGTGCGCGCTGCCAGAGCCAAAAGTGACTTCTGCGGGGGGATAATGGTATTAGTTTTCTGCACTGTTTACCCAAAGATCCACTCGCCATTTTATTAGAGTTGATTCGACTCTGTAAACTTTTTCGCTAGCCGACTTTACAGTTACATGAAATTAAAGTAATAGAAGGAACCAAGTTTGTGAATCCAAAGATTGCACTGACAATTTATTTGAAAACGGAACAGTTATGAATACATCTCTTTACTTAAAATCGCCAACTCGGCCAGCCATAAAAGACAAATTCGAAATATCAATCTCAATTAATACATTCGCTTCTCCGGCATTAGTAGCAAGACGTACGGATGTCTACCGACCTTAAGTTATAATTAATAAAGAGGGTCACGGAGATCGCGAAACTCTGCCTCCCTTGTCGCGGTAGAAAGAACGAGACGACGTCGTCACTATATGCTAAATGCCGCAACGCGAATCTTCTCTTTCTCTCTCTCTCTACCAACCAGCTACGACCTGTGCTATATACTACACACCATCGTAGAACGCGTGCACAACCTTTCCGCGCGGCGCGTTTATCGGGGCTAATGGACCAGGTTGCCACTTGCGGGGAGCCTCGGTGTGCATGCCAAGTTTAGCGGTGCGGAATCCGCGGCGGGGCTCTCCCCCCTCAAACACCACCGAAATAAATGGCTAATCACGATTCTTAATCAGTGGATCCCGTGGCTGGCTGGCTGGCTGGCTGGCTTGCTTGCTGCAACGAGCTATATATAGAGGTGTGTGTTTGTGTGTGTGCGCGTGCGAGACTGCCAACTTCGGAGCTTTGCTGGGCGAGAGGAGCAAAAGTTTGTTCGCAAGGGGTTGGCAGTTTCGCGCGGAGGTTGTGTAGTGCTGCTACTGCTGCTGCTGTTGCTGCTGTTGCTTCTCTCTTGGGCTAGTTAGTTGAGGGTCTTCGGTAACAGTAGAAATCGTTAGGTGTGCGAGAATTTATTTGGACAAAAATGAAAAAGTATATGGAAGAACTTTGGTATATTCTACGAGATTCTTTATATGATTTATTTACTATACCGAAATTTTGGTGAAAATAAATTGAGTTCAAGATACTGTGTATAGTATATGAATTTTAGTATGTTTATAAGGAAACATTATATTTTAGTATTCAGCGACATTTATATTTCAGAGGTGAAGATCAAAACGAAAAGATCAAATAAACATAATGACACGAGGGGAACAATGAGTTGAAAAAGTACACAAAAATATGGGGACGAAATTTGCGTAGTTGCTTCCGTATCTCATTCCAAAAAGAGCAACTAAAAATTAGCATCTGCAAATTTATGCGTGTCCCTACAGTCCAACTCGCCTTGTCGAGCCGACACATCGATGTGTGTCCGGCGCGCAGCAAATTGGAAAACGGCATACTGAAACCGGTGTATAGGCCTCGTCCAGTACCGCACACCGGCAGCTGCAGTAGTCCCCGGAGGTGTTCTCCGCACATCCAAATAGACAGATAGCAGAGTCCGCAAAGCCGCACACACACTCGCGCTCGCAAACAAGAGTAGCGGCAGCAGCAGCATTTCCAATACCCGCGTTACAACATCCAGCAGCAACGGTCGGCTCGCGATAACGAGCTAAAAGCAAAGTAAATAGGAATTCTCGTGTCGTCGGGTCTTCGACCTTTTCCCTGCGTACGCGTCTTGTCACAATTCGATTGTGTGTATGTGTGTGTGTGTGTCTTTATAGTCGGACCTCGAATCTCTTGCACCACCGCCGACTTTGGCCCGCTCACTCGCAGCTTCGCTAATTATACTGTGATCTATGTTTGGCTGCCGCCGATACTTTCTGGCATTGACAGTTAACGGCATTCGAGTCGCGCGCGCGTGCTCCGTCGTTCCTTAATCGGGCGCGTAGACTACGAGAGAGAAAGAGAGGGGATTCGAATTTGTTGACTCACTTTGCGAGATGTGTACGAGAAGCTAGCGCACGCCCTTTACTTTGGCTAATTTCTCGATTGGATTGCACGGGAGAGCACCGAAGAGGGAGACTGGGGAGTTTAGTTTTCAGTGCCAACTTTATTTGGAAGCACAGGCAAGAGAGGCGGTGGTGGAAGAGAGGATTTTTTCAGGCCGTTTGTCTGGCTGCACGAGATGTTTTTCTCGCTGTTGAGGCTTTATTAATACGGGGTCTTTTGATATCACGATTGCATTAGTAAGAAGCTTTTCTTTAGATGAGATTATAAAAGATTGCAAGAAAATACATTTAGAATTATAAAATTGTACTTTATATTCATTCCAGTTTTGTTTTAGATGTCAGAATAAGATTATAGTCGTGGAGTTATTTAAGAATAAAAATATTCAAACTAAATTTCTAGGTTACGTTGTCCTGGAATTGGTTATCCGAATGTAATTTGCATAAATAAGCAGTGAATGTAATGAACTAAAGGTTAAATCCAATGAAATTCAATATATGAAATAAGGACAAAGGAAATGATATTAATTGGTTTAGATTGGTTTTATTATTGCGTTCAGTTTTCATAAAAGCAGATACTCAAAAGCTTATTCTGCGTAATCGAAAGTTACTGTAAATATATTATATGAAATTAAAATAAAGTTCTAATCTTATTTAACTTTAAACTAAACGCTATCTTTTTATTATTTATCCTACAGCGAAACCGATCAACTTCATTTACTTTTAGCTAATTGAAATTGATCACTTTAATAACGTAAAGCAACAACAAAATGACAGTCTTGTAAATTGATAGCATGCTACACCTGGTACACGTAATCATCGTCACGTTCCACTTTTTCACCGGCCTCGTTCATTACACAAATTCGATCTCTTTCACTCTCCGATCGATTAAATCCACGTCGAATCCTGATATTACGCGAAATTAAACGATCGTAAAGGCAGCAAAGTCTTAGCTCAACTCAACGTACGCGCTGATATTCCGATATAATTACACCGAGCGTAGCAGCGTCATCGGCAGCAGCCACCGCCTCGTTTCAATTAAACAAGTGCTGCTATCTGTACTCTCTCCCCCTTGGCTGCTGTTAATGAGATTCAGCCTGCGAGCTGCTCGGCGTGCTTGTGCACGTTATTTTTACGCAAATACACGCAACGGTGTACCGCGACGCGATATCAATCGCAGATGCAAGCGATCTTCTCGAGAATGCGATGTGCCCGCCCTGTTCAACGTCGTATATGTATATATATGTGTGTGTGTGTATTGTATGTACGACGGCCATGCGATCGATACGCTCGAATTAAAACGGCATTTTGACGTCATCGATACATTCGATGCGCAGGCGAGAGGAGAAGAGAGAAGCTGTTGGATTGCCACGGGGTTAAGCGAGGTTAACTGGCGGATCTAGCGATGAAGAGAGATGCCGATGGCTTTTTTTCGATTTCCGAGTTGTGCTTGTCGCGTAAAATATTTCGAAGGCTGCGATACTTTAAATATTATTATGAGATAGTAGAATAAGAAAATGTTGAAAAATTACATGGTTCAATATTTTAATAATTTATATTGATGATATACGGATGATGAATTTTTTAACTTAAACTATGATTAATTGCACATTTCTATTCTGGTTTGATGAATTATAAACTTTTTATCGAAAAAGTAACAATAACACTAATATCTAAAACCTAAATCATGAATTATTTACATTCAGCGCGCAGAACTTAATCCTCTAAATTTTTAATTCAGAAAATACGCAGAAAACGATCTACCGGCGAACGTATTTTTGTAAGCCCAAGAATATGTCCGTATACGCATGCATATACAACCCCATTCGCATGCAAACACGCGCACAGAGCCACTCATATTCATACCCGTGCAGCAACGCCGAAAATATACATTCTCACCGACGCGACTTCGGGCGGCTCGCTGCTCCGGAACGGAGGCGAAGTGTGCGGATCGGCGATACAATCGGCATCTGTTGCATCATGTATTTGGGTTGTCTCTCCTCCTCCCTCTCTTGCACGCGCTCGCACGATTGGGAGAATCTCCGGACGGGCGAGAATGTCGCTCGCATTGCGATTGCCAGGCTCTTTTGTATAACCGAAAGCCTCGTCGTCGTCGTCGTCGGCGGCGGCGGCGTTGCTCCCTTCCTCCCTCCCTACTTCCCCCCTTCGAAATCGTTATCGTTTTCCCCTCGATTGCGAGCGTCCGAACACCCACTTTGCGCACGTAAGCCTCGGCATTGTATGGGCCGATTGACCGGATACGCGCGAGCGAGCGCGCGCCGCTGTTCGAACGGTGCAAATAAGCGATTGCGGTATTGGGATTCTTCGAATCTGATTGATTTACGAGCATCTGTGTTGGTTCTGTTTTTTTCGATGTTTTTCTTTTTAAAATTTGTGAATTTATTGGGGCTACGAGTAAGATTGTTTTTGTGAATTTTTTAATGATATAATGGTATTATAAATTTTGCATCCCTGAGTGCGCAGTTGATAAAAACGAACGATATAAAATTAACTCCGGACAATTTATTCGGCGTTATCTTCCATATTTATTTATTCAAATTGCGTTTTTAAATGATAATGAAATAATGAAAGCAAAGAAATAAATCATATCGCCGTTACCATTTTCCAAGTATGCAAATTTATCTCCGTATTTTAAATAGCATTATATAATGTATACAAAAACGTATGTACATATTTATGCATGAGGAATTGTCTGGCGAATAAGATTTTGACTTTGATTCTTCTTCATATGTTTATTTTAATCATAAAAAGAGCATAAGAGCATAACATTCTAACAATTGTAATATATTCAGCCGATTTCAAAACAGAAATTAGGAAAATTACCCTGTCTGTTAAGGTAACTTTGAGCTAGAGTTAGTTTATTTAAACTATTAATTTTTAATTTTATTTTATGAACACATCTACATGTCTCTTCATAACTGTCCCATTAATTAAAATTATAAATCAAACAAGAGATGAACTAATTATTTATTTCTCTGAGTCCAAAAATAAGGCCATATACGTACAAGTATATACACCGAAAACGAAACGCTGTAACAGGGAAATCGTATTAAGAAATCTAGCTGGATATTGCATTTTTGATTCGGTCTGCAGCGAACGTCGGCTATGTATATGGCGGCTGCTCTGTGCCTCCTTGTGCGCGCCTAGACTCGCGAGAGAGAGAGAGAGAGAGAGAGAGAGAGAGAGAGAGAGAGAGAGAGAGAGAGAGAGAGAGAGAGAGAGAGAGAAAGACTTGGCGGCGTCAAGCTTTCCTATTGGATTGAATTATTAAATTCAATTTTTCGAGTACTAAGGGTCGTGAATTATTAAGCCGCCCCCCACCCCGAATAGTCTTTGTGATTGCAGCCTCATCTTAGTTATATCGTCGCTGCCGCCGCCGACGTCTATGTTCTCTCCGTCGTTTGTTACTTCTTTTTTCTTTATAAATAGCCACCCGTTACCATGGGCGTAGTATTCTAAAATGATTTTCAAGTATTTTCGCTGGTCGTTTGGTGAATGGAATTTCTGAAAGCGTGACGTCAGATGAGTCTGCGATAAATTAGCATAACTCCGTTATGGTCGACCACGTCGATCTTTAGTTCGGATCACTTATCGGTTTCCTTTTTCTGCCCGTTTGAATATGTACTACGTACGTACCCCGCTAAAGACTTTCATTTCTGCATAGCGATTCAAATTTATTGTAATTGAGACTCGAGAACTCTTTGATAAGCAAAATACATTTGCTTTTATCTTTTATTTTGCATTTTCAGCCTTTCACATTACTGTCAGTCTGCAAAAATTTGCTAAATTTTTACTGACCGATAGGAAATTCTCTTTGGTAATTTATTTAATGGTTCAGTGAATGCATTAGAATAATTTTGCTGAAATTATCTCTCAGGCGAAAATTCCAAATACGATATGTGAAAATTCGTTCAGCATATGATACCTTTTAGATGCGCTTATTAGAAATGGTGTTTTAAGAATATCATTTTCTCAAGAGCGGTCTATAAGTGATACTTCTGAGCTCACTTCTGAGTATTTCAAAACTTCTTGATATTCATAAGAAGTTATCTGTCTACTGAAACATAATAAAAACTATATTCTTTCACACGATTATCGGCATGGAAAGATACATCCGCGTCTGAAGTGGACGAACACGCAGACAAATTGAATGAAGCCTCGAAAACCGAACTGGAAAAGAGTTGCTAGCTGAGAAAGAGAAAAAGAAGAGGGAGAGAGAGAGAAAGAAAGAAAGCAACCCAAAGAGTCTCTCACACTAGCTAGCAATGAGCGAACGTGGAAACGGCCAGGTCTTAACAGACTAGTTTTCCACTCGATTTCCCGCGAGAAAAACAAAAAAAAGGATTGGTCGAGATTGCAGCAGCGAGGTATAAGAGGTATACGGTCGAGCTGGTGCGCCCGTGCCCGCGTCAGGAAGATAAAGAGAGAAAAAAATAAAAGTGAGGAAGAATGACGCTCGGCGAAGGACACAAAGCCCAGGCCAAAATCGAAAGAGCCCGGGGAAAAAGGCTACTTAAGGCGGCTTTCCGCCTCGTTGGCTTAAAAAATAGGTCATATTTGGGATTTTCTTTGACGCTGAATATTCGATAGATTGGCCGGAGGTTTTTACAGGGCTAAATCCTTTCTCGAGGAAATTGACGAGAATTTCTTGATAAAACCTTCGAAAAGTTACGATAACAATTTTCTTTTTTATAATTTCATTTAAAATGATAAATAAATCTTTCGTTTTTAAACTGTGAATGAGTTTTTTCTCCGACGAAGTCAGACATCTCATAAGAAAGACGTAAGAGTAAAACTGGAAAGAATTGAAATGAAGACGGAGAAAAGAACGAGAGAATGAGCTGGGAAGGAGAGAAAGAGAAAGAGAGAAAGGAGGAGGGTCGAATATACCGCAAGGTGAAGAGGATGATAAAGAGATACAGTTATAAGAAGAGGAGGTGGAGGAGGGCAAGATCTTATTCGCGAAATGAAAAGGCACCCATGGAAATAAAGAAAGGAGGGAAGAAAGGAAAGTCGGAGAAATTCGCATCGACACATACACGCACCCATGGCAGAGAGCGAGAAAGAGACGCACCGATCCGTATATTGAAAAGTGGAAAGAGCGAGAAAGAGGAAGAGAGAGAGATTCCGCGTTGCAGTGGCTTAGTCAGGAGGGTATTATATCGTATGAGAATCTATTTCTCTCTCTCTCTTCCTCTCTCGCACTTTCTATCTCTCTCTCTTTCTCTCAACCTCGCGTTCATCGGAGATCCAATAGTTCGAGAGCGAGGATGTGGAATAAAGCTCATCAAGGATTCAGCCCACAATCCGCATTCGATGAATTAAAGATGTCGCCCAGGAGTAACAAGAATGGATCTTCCGATCTCTCTCTCTCTCTCTCTCTTCTTTACCCCTTTCCTTCATTCCCTCTCTCTCACTCTCTTTTTTCTCTTCGCCGGCAGTACGGAATATTTCCTTTCATCGAGGCGATCACGACTCACCGGTTTTTCTCCTCATTACGAATCGGATTAACCTTGCTGCTGCCGTCGTAGTCGTCTCGCAGCATTGCATTCCCTCTCCGGATTTCCGATGCCTCTCCGCTCGCGAGAGGAAAGAAATCAGAGGCTGAATGCATAACCCGAACGAGCGATCGTCGAGTTGCGATACCGTCGGATCCCTACACTCGCGAAGCGCGCGAGCTCTGAGAAAACTGCGCACGTTTTGCATGACAAACTCGAGGTGGTGAAATAAAAATTCGCAGTATCGTCGCGCCGACGCTTTTCTCTCTCCCCCTTCTTTGTTGCTCGCAAGGGATTTTTTCCTCCGCTTTTGGGTCTGGTTGCCGATGTGAGGGAGCGAATAATCATGTAAATTTTGTAAAGTTTCAACCGCGCATGGTATCGCGTAACAATGTTCTGAGGAATGTCTCGGATGTGATTCGTGGCAGTTGGCTTGTTGCTGAGGGTGATGGTAAACGTAAGGGATAATCGTATTCTTGAGATCACCAAGGAAAATATTAGATATGCTGTTTGATTAGTGATGGCGTTCAATTAGGTGTACGTTTTTTCCTGAAAGAAATATGATGTTTAGAAAATAAATATCGTAAAATTTGTTGAACATAAAAATGGGTACTTGTGAATATTTTAAAAGCAATAAATTATTCGATTTAAATATTTAAAGTTAAGTAAATATACACGCCATCAAATTTGTATTAAAAATCCTTAAATTCTTGAACTTACGAATTTTCCAGAAAATATTCTTATAATAAAATCGAAATAATGCTGTATTTAATTAAAAAAGTTTCTTAAAAATTTACATAATAACATTCGAAAACTTTGAATCCGGCATTAAGAGAAATCAATTCACACAATATGATTTTTATCCCTCCATCGGAAGTCAACAACAAACGATCGATTAATCCCACGTAACCTCTCCCTAAGCCCTAGGAAAACACGCTGCTTTTTTCTCCCTTTCTCCTTCTCTCACCCTCTACTCCCCAATTTTCAATTCAAAACAAGTCCGCGTCTCCAGCGTGAAATCGATTCTTCCCCCCCCCCCTCTTCTACCTCCTCTCTCGCGGCAGATAAAATTCTGTTTGCTACCGGCTCGACGCTCGTTCACTTGCGCCGGAAAACGCGTCGTTCGCGGCGCTAAATCAACGTCCAATTTTCGTGATCTCGGCCCCCCTAAATCAAAAATATCCCAGACAGCCCCGAAATTCGTCCGGATTAAACTTCCTCCTTCTTCGTCGTCGTCGTTGTCGTCGTCGTCGTCTGGATGCTAGCCACGTAAGGGCGAGTAGTGCACTGTGTTTGCGGCTGTGTACCGCGTACGTGTTCCATCGAAGGGGAAAGAGGAGAGAGAGAGAGAGAGAGAGAGAGATAGAGAGAGAGAGTGAGAGAGGACGAAACGAGCCGAAATAGGCCGAAAGTGGGTTAACCGCGAAACAAGCGCTTGGGCGGCCGCCCTGGGGCGGCTTATACAGAGGCGCGTTCGCTTCTCTCTCTCTCTCTCCCTCTCTGCACTGGTCAGCGAAGCGAGTCTCAGCCGCCGCGTGCATCCTCGTTCTATCTGTGGAAAGGGTTGGAGGCGAACACAAAGTGTCAGCGGAAAATCGAGGATGGCTGCAGTGAGACGCAGTCGACTGGAAGGGAGCGAGTCTGGACAGTAAGGCTATTTCTAGGGATGGATGGACGTGGTTTGATTTGAGCGAGGGAGCCGGTAAATTACGATGGAAAAGTGAAAAGAAATTTTTCCAGAAAAATTTTAGATGGATATGTTGAAATCGATCGTAAGACTAGTTTTTTTTTTATTATCTATTGACGGGTGTACATATTTAGAAATACATGGCTTTTATCAGAAATAGAAATCCAATAAATTAAAACACTTGACTTCATGAATGTACTATCGGTTGAATTGTTCAAACGATTTATTATTAAACAACGTTTATCAAGTTTTCGTCAAATTATTTAGAATTGATAACATTAGTTTGCAAATTTAAATAACATTCAAATACATCCAATACCTTTTCTTTAACCATAAAAATTTCAACGAAATAACTAGAAGTCCACGATAATCCCTTTAACTACATCGAGACCCAGAGCGAAACACTACTCCTTGCAAATATACGCAAGAATCCGAGCGCTCGATTAAAAGGCAGACAGCCGTCTGCATTATAGAACCTCCCTCCAACTCTCTTTCCATCCGAGCGACCTACCTCTACACCAGCGCAGCCCTGCTATATACACCACCACTACCATTACTAACGCGTAGCACAGAAGTAAAAGCACCGGCCGGCACGGCGGTCTATAAAAGGTGGCGGGCAGCGTACAGGCTGGATTTGTACCTGCGCGCTGGATACGGTGCCATCATTAGAGCGAGCGAGACAGGCCATAGCTGCAATGCGGGCGTCCATGCGCAGCCGGCCCTGTGCCATTGCCCTCTCCCTCTCTCTCTCTCTCTCTTCTTTCTACCGCCACTACTACTACTACCGCCAACCCCCCCGAGGTACCCGTTCATCGACTATACATGCAGCAGTGGCAGCCGTGCTCGCGCGATACACGCGTTGGCACGAGGCCAGGTAGGCTTCGGGGGTCCTGTCACACCATCCCCCTCGCGATGTATGGTTACCAGGAGGGGGGGGGGGGGTGCTGGCGGAGGTGGCCCTATCCAACTGACTACTTTGCACGTTTTTCCGAGACGTAGGATTCAATTGCCGGGTGAGGTCGAGTGCAGGGGGTTTATTGATTCAACTTATTTTGTGGTGCGGCTGGGTTCTTTGTGGTGAAAGAGAGAGAGAGAGAGAGAGAGAGTGAGGATTTCGAGCTGACCAAGGTTCGTGAGAGAGGTGGGTGTGTATATGGGGTGAGAGAAGCGAGAGGACGTTGAACTTGTGGCTGTTTCGAAATTAGATTTTCAATATCATGGCGGGCTGTAGGATACAGGTTATTGTCGTCGCTGCGTGGAAAATTTATTTGTTTCGGGGTAAGGGGCGAGACTAAGCAAATGGGTAATATGCAGAAAGAAGCGAAAAAAAAAGATTGGTACCAAACAGAACGAATAAAATGTGGTTTTTAAAAAAGACACTGATTATTGTTAATTTTAAGATATAATTATGTAGTTAAATGTTTATCTACGAACCGACGATTAACAACGTTTTGGAATCAACAGTATAAAATACATGCGTTCTAGACATGACTTTTTGGAACAGTATTTACATACTAAATACAAACTGCGAGTTCCAAAAATGAAAACATTCTCGTTTGCTTTCACACTGGGAGGTCAGAAAAACAACCCAGAAAACCTAAGCCGCACTTCCATATCACTCTACTCCCCATCCACCGCAACACTGTCTCGAATTCACGGGCACAGCGACGACGTATATCTCCTCGCTCCTCCTGGTCGCGCCATCATCATTTTAACGCGAAAACGGCACTTTAACGAAGTGAGAACTAAGAAAAACGTTACTCTCCGCATACGCATATACTCGCTCTCCGGTTATAAAGAGGGGTAGAATTGCAAAGCGACGCTGCAACGACAGACACGAGAGCGCGGGGCCTCTAAGTTTGTACCTCCGGTTAACGGCTCGCGTAAAAGCTCTTATTTTTTCCCTTTGCAATGCTGTCGCGACATCGTCGAAATAGACGCTGAGGCATGCGAGCAGGAGCAATTCGACAACAACGACAACGACGACGACGACGAAGACGACGAAGACGACGACGATGGCGACGCGCAAGTGCACACGTGTATGCGTGCGACGAGGATCTTCGATGCGTATACGACGCTGACGCATAATTTATATTTATTCTATCGTCTGTGTATGTGCGTATGTACGGGGACATGGTAGGTAGTTAGCGTTAACCTTATGAAAGTTAAATTTACTTGTTTGCGATCGTCTTCTCTATGTGTGTACACGAAAGTTTGCCAAGCGGTGGAATGTAAACTTATGTGCTGAGTTTTACTTGGGAAATACATTCGAGGGGTATTAAAACCAAGAATCCATAGAATTGATTTTATATGTACGTTTGTCTTTATTTATTTATAAACTTGTGCTAGGAAATTTCTTTTCTCAATCTTTATCTTAAGAAAGTAATATCAAACGTTGAAATTGTTTACTCTAACATTAGATTTTATATGATGATTGAATGATAAAAAATAGTCTTCAGTAATTCGTTTGAAAGCAAAAAAGCTAATAGAATACACATAAATAAAATGACTATTTCGACTCTGAAGAAAACCTACACTTATCCTCAATTTTCACGCGTCCAATTGTCCCCAGCAAATCCTCTCTCTCGTTCACTATCCACCTCGCAGTCTCCATCACACAAGCCACTTACGTAACCCGAAAAAAATCTTAAGCGCGAAATTGTCCCCCCTCCCCATCAAGGATCTCTATCCAGCCGCCATTACCATAAACAACGTTCTCCCTAACGTTCATTATCTCGCATACTCTCTATCTCTATCTCTATCTCTCTCTCTCACTCTCGCAACAAACATTCACGAAAGCCGGCGCGCTACCTATACACCGTTTCTCTACACCTATATCCACCTCCGTCGCCTCCGGAACGGCCTCCGTGCGCGCCTAACCGTATAGATATTGGTCATTAATATTACAGCCCCGTCGCCTACGTCGTGTGTCCTCCCTTCCTCGTTCCCCTTATAGTCTCCTCTCACACTCCCCCGAAATCGTAACTCCGCGTTTATGCAAACGATGCTTTAGAGGGCCGTGGGATAAGTAATCCTAGCGGATCCGCATCGCGCAAAAAAAAGCCGACCGAGGCGCGCAGCCAAGAAGAGGAAGAAAGAAGAAGAGGTCTGCCTAGAGAGGTGCCCAGGCGGATAAAGAAGCAGAGCCCTACTCTTCTCGAAAGCAGAAGAAGGCGAAGAAGGAGGCGAAGACCATTCGTTTCAATGAACGGTCGCTTCTAGAATGGAAGAGAGAGAGAGAGTGAGCGGCTGCTCTCCTCTCACTCGATTCCCGCGTGCGCGCCCTCCCGAGAGAATCCTGTGCGCGTGGAATGGGATGGAATAGAGACGAGGCGCGGGGAGAGTATATAGGACTTTATATGCGAACTCGGTTGCTGAATAGAAAAACACTCGAGAGCGGCTACGCTCTGTTGAGTTCTCTATCTCGTCTCTCTCTCTTCTCGCGAGGAAGGCGCTTTTTTGCGTCGGCGCGTATACGTATACGTATATATATATATATACTGGTACATATACACAGAGCTTGCCCGTTCGCTCTCTATCCTCTCTTTCCTCATTCCACGGAAAAGATCTCATTTGAATGAAACCCATAGACTCGACGAGCGAGAGTCCGGGGCTCAATATGTTCGGGGCGGGCTTGAAAATCTAGGTTTCAAACTCGAAAGACGCAAAATGTAGAGAGAGAGAGTGGGAGGGTTGTGTTACCGCCTCACGTGTATTTGTGTGTTCGAGGAGGATGAAGAAGGATGTGGAGGGCGCTTCGCTTTCGTTACGGTTTTGTGTATACACGTATCTCTTGGGATCTAGTTCTTGTCGAACAAATTCAAATTGTTGCGGCGATCTTCGGTATTTTTCGGCGGATCCGTCGAGTGCACGTGGAAGAGAATCCTTTCGACAACTTGAAAATATTGTTTCTTTTTATTTCCTGAGGTTGCATTCGAACGAATGTATTTTTGTAATACATATGTTCGTTCTGAATAAACATATAATACATATCCGCGTTTCTTTTCATATTGGTATTTCATGCTGAACTTGAATTTTTCGAGTACCACTTATAAAGTACCCAATTTTATGCGGACTATATTTCATTATAATAATAGAAACCTTCTCAAACATATAACTGATTGATTATATTTCTATTTCACAGGGAACGAATCTTTTATGAGAATAACGAAATTAAAATTAAAATATTATTTGACAATATTTCGAATATTTTTTAATACAATAAAAACTGTTTCTTTTTTCAACAATCAACACTTTTCTTACTGCAAATTAAAAATTATTAAAAGGACACTATCTACCATAATTTTAATAACTTTTAAAACAACACATTCTACAAGATTTTATTCCATCACCGCTAGCAAATCTCCGGAAATGTAAAATCAATAGCAATCTTCTTGCAGACGCAAACAAAGTGCTCCATTTAAATCAAAATCCGACACTTCAATTAAGAGCCTGCGCGCGCGCGCACGGGGCGCTATACCTCCGCGCGAGTGCGATTAAAATTCCGAAATCCTCCTTCGATCCATCAAATTCTCAATAACAGCCCTTACTACCTCCACTCGAACCAAAACGAAAACGACTTGCACTCCTCCTCCTCCTCCTAAAACGCTCCAAGCGTAAAAAAGAGCCACGTCGTACTAACTATGCGAACATAGCTAGTTATGCGCCGAAAAAAGCTGGAGTGGGTAAGCTGCAACTCTCTCTCTCTTTTTCTCAGCGACGTGAGAAACGGCTGTCAACCGGTGACTTTATTGACTCGCGCGGCTGGCACCTCGGCGAACAAACACCGTTGTAAGTACGGAGTAAGTCGGCCGAAGGAGGAGAGGTAGGGAGAAACTAATTCCTTCCGAGGACGAGAAAGTCGCCCGCGCGCGCTCTCGCTCGAGTCCTCACACGCGAGGCAAACATTAATAAACGCTCCCTCGCACCACGGAAGTAGCTTCCGTACTTTAAGCGCTGGCACGAATTGCCGTCGGCTGCGGGGGGGCGAATTTTTGCTCCCTTCCCCTTCTCTGCACCAGT
Organism: Torymus texanus; assembly: GCA_036873485.1. Classification (NCBI taxonomy): domain Eukaryota; kingdom Metazoa; phylum Arthropoda; class Insecta; order Hymenoptera; family Torymidae; genus Torymus; species Torymus texanus. The sequence goes on from JAYJLV010000011.1 coordinate 5,588,105, forward strand.
AGAACATTTCTTACCCTCGCGCATACATGCATGCACGTATGTGTACGCGTATATATACATTCCTCGGCTGCGCGCACGCGAAAATTTGCGCGCACTGTATGTGGGTGCGCGTCTGGATTTTCATTTCCCCTGTCGCGCGAGTATCGTCTGTGCCAGGAGAGAGAAAGAGAGAGAGAGAGAGAGAGAGAGAAGATCAGCAACTCGCGCGTATTATAACGCAATCGCGCGGCTTTATCTTGATTGTATCGTAGATGCGCGTGCTCGCGTGTCACGCGCGTCCTGCTAATAAAATAATTACTCACATGCCGGCTTGGTTATTTATGCGCATAAGTGGTCATGTCGGTGCGGGTGTGTTGTGGAAAGAGAGATAATTGCTTCGCACGGAACGGTAAAGGGAGCGAGAGAGAGAGAGAGAGAGAGAGAGAGAGAGTTTTCGCGCCCTGCAGGTGCGACGCGTGCGGCCAATGCTTATAAACTTTCGGGGCCGCTGGAATGCCGAAGCTCGCGCTCGCGATGCTTATCCTGGTAATTTAGATAACCTCGGCGTGCTTTGAATGTTACGGTGGAGGGATGTGTGACGGTGGTGGGAGATTTTTTTTTTTCGTTGGTTTGCTTTGGCATGTGGTTTGGCGTTTGGGATCTTATCGGGTGATATTGAACGAATGAAAAATGGTAATAGTTGGGGAAAATTTTGTAAGTTGGACGTCATTAGAGGTGTTGAGGGAATCAGCGATCTTAATTATTCAGTTACAATTACGTTAAGGAAATTAATACCAAGGACCTTTCCTAGTAATTGTATAATTTTACTAATTCGTATTCATCAGATTATAGTTTACACCTCTGAATTTTCATTATCGATCAAATTAATTTTCTAATTATTCGGTAAGGAAACCTGTAGTTATGTTGAGTATTGAATTATTCAAAGAATTACAGTGCTATGTTTAATGTCTAAAAATAATGGTTGGAGTATTAATTAATACTCATTTGTTGTCGAAAAATTATAATTTCACTCATAATATATTTATAGATGTTTTACACTTTAGCAATACCAACTTCAACAAATATCATGACAACTGGATTGAGTCGTAAAAAGTGACACTATCCAGAGAAACGATTGTAATTTTTAATTTTACGCCCCTGGGGCTTAAATTAAATTTACGGTTTTGGTATGTAAAACATTTTAGACCGCATAAGTACTTCTTTCTCCCCCCTTTAAAAGTAAGTCCTACTGGACGAAGAACAATTAAGGAAATGACACTCGTAAATTCCAGCGTGGAACGTTTTAAAAGAATCCGGGAAACGACGAAATTGCTTCCATCAATCCGCACCCAAAACAAATTAAAGAACCATCGGGAATGGTCGACTAAGAATCTCTTCCTAATGTTTGTTTGAAATATTTTTTCCTTCTTTCAGTCAACTTACAAGTACATCAATTACATTGACGAGTAAATACACCAATAATTCTAGAAATTTTCATTTTAACCGACTCATTAATTTCCATTAAATCTTACATTACACATTTATATGATTATAAAAGCAACTACGTGATTTAAAAGTTAAATTAAATAAACATCATTATAGTAATTATTTCCTCTGCACATTCACTTGAATGCGTACGCATCGAAATGCAAAACGTAAACGGCAACGCGTGTTTTAAATAAATCTTACGCACTTGCAATCAAAATAGTAATTCCGCTAATGTTTGAGTACGGGCGCGCGTCAACGTTATGAAAACTTTATGTCTCGAGCGTACATGCGTTTCGAAACCGCGCGCCCGTAATGGAAATGCGGCTAACCTAATCAGTAAAAGTGGGTAATTACTTTCGCGCGCCTGCGCGTATAAGCGCGGGAAAGATCAAATGTTTAGTGCGCAGAAGAAGCGCGGCGTGCGGCAGTGTAAAGCCGCGCGACCGCAAATATTTGGTTAGAATAAATTTGACGTGTGACGTTAACCTAAGTATATATTCATAAAATCTCGTCATGGCAATTAATTTTTTGATTTTTTTATTCTCGTTTTTACACAATATGTGATTTTGCGAGTAAATCGTGTTTATTAATTAATTTTTAGCGTTATTAGCCTCATTAACGATGCGTAAGCCAAATTGAAGGTAGCGCCTTTGTTAAAGGGGGTGGAGAGGTGGCGTTACATCAATTGTTCAGAACGCTCATCAATACGGATTAGACAATGATTGATTGAAAATTCCATTAATTCGTGAGTACCGTTCCATGTCAACACTAATAGCGGCTATATATTGAAATGACCTACTAATATTTTTAATCATTGTCGCTGTAAAACAAAGATGTTTCGTCTCGAAATTAAACAGCGGGTATCATGACGCACAAAATATTAATCAAAACATTCACAAAACAAGCTATCAATAATTTGTTCTTTATTGCGATTAAATTTTTCATACAAATCATACAATCACACTTGCATTCGCTCTAAGTAGTAAAAGTCTACGCTAGTAAGCCAATTAATTTTTTTCTAATATTAACACGAACGTTTCCTTCCCACTGATAACGCGTACATACACAAATTCCGGAGCTAATTTAGTCCTAATTCTTCCCACCCACTTTCTTTCTCCCTCTCCGGTATTTAAATGCTCCCATCGCAGTTAAACACCCCCGGTAAACAAACGTAATGCAGCTTCACCCGCAGCTTACACACGGGATATCTAGGTAAAAATTAGTTTCACCCGAGAGCTTCGTGAACTTGTGGGGGCGATTTGGAAGCGAGAGAAGCAGCAGCAGCGTTCGGGTCGTTTGGGCGGTTGGCCTGCTTTTTTGCCTTTGGTCGAGGGCAGATACGTAGTTCCACGGTTTATCGAGACTCTCTTTCTCTCTCTCTAGTGGCTGGGGAAAGTAAGTACCGAGGCGAAAGGCGTGTGCAAGAGAGGGGCGGCACTTGGGCCTTTAGAGCCTCCCCGTGTGCGCGCGCGCGCTCGCGCTCGCTGGATAAAACAGCGTATAATTAGATAGGGTGTAAGACATATTTGGACCTCGGCCACCTTGGCCACTTGCCAGCGTTAGTTCCTCCCTCCTCTTTCTCTTCTACCGAAAAGTCGACGCGAGAGAGAGAGAGAGAGTATGCACCGGGTTTCCTCTGGAGATAGAGGGATATAAAGTAGGAGCGATAGGTGGAAGACAATTCGCATCTGTTACGCTACGTTGCGTACCACTGACTGCAAACCAGACCGGGAGGAAGAGAGTTGTCGCGCGTAGAGAGGTGGGCGCTAGAGAAAGAGACACACAGCTCGACGACGACTACATTATCCCAGTTTAGTCGCTGAAATCTGCGAGAACGGAAGTTGCTTTGTCGATAAGCTGCCTTTGTTGGGCTAATGGTACTAAGGATCTATCTATATGTATTAGTTGCTTTCTTAACGTTACAGGCTGTACACAAATTGTAATAGAAACGAATGATAAACTGTTCATATATTTTTTATCGTAACACTGTTTATCACGTTGCAGTAACATTTTTTTAAACGTAGATTTCTCTCAATAGTTTTGTGATAACAGATCTTGATTAAATTCTGTCAAACTATGAGATTTTCAAACCAAAGGTAAAAATTTAACACATTTTCTTGGTCGTTGTTTTTTTTAATAAGGTTTTATCTAAGTGGGTCTTCTTTAACGAGTCGTTTAAAATTTTTCGAAAGATATCACTCTAACGATAACGCGATTCCACGGTAAAGTGTTGGGCACACTTCCGTCTGGTTAAATGGATTTTTTGAAATTTTTCAATAAAGACTTTTTTAGTTTGCTATCGCGTGTATGCGAGGCCTCGCGTTCACGTTCACGACGTGATACAGATGAGTCCAATTATCTCCAACCCGTGCTCCGCTGGCGAAAAATCAAACTTTTAATTCAGTCTTAAACAGAGCTCAGGCTCTCTCACTCGCTCTGCAATTACGAAAGTTTTGGTAATTGGAAGAGAGGCGAATATGTATAGACCGCGTGGTGGTAGGGGTTAGGGAGGAAGATGAAGGGGAAAGCAGCTCCGACGTGTGGGTGAAAGGGGGGAGGGAGGAGGAGGGAGCACTCGGTACGGAGTACTACCTTCGTACTTTTGGATTTTTTGTTGTATCCAAAAAAGGAAACCAGTGGCACTCTTTAGTGTCTAGACGACTAAACCTAATAGCTCAGGCTAGAGCGTGTATATATATGTAATATAGAGTTAGAGCAGTAAAAAGGGAAGTAAAATCTGAAATCGCAAATGAACTTAATAAAGCAAATAATATTTATAGTATATTTTGATTAGAATAATTATTGGTACACTAGAACGAACGTAGAAATATTTTGACCTTGGAGAAACCTTATTTTAGTTTTGGTTACTTAAATCACAAGAGATAAGTTTATGTCAAATGAAAGAAACGCATAGATGATAAATTAATCTAAAAATCCATTAATAATAATTCGTTTATACCGAAACGATGTGATTTAATCTTGTAGTAAATTTTAGTAAAATGAATTTTAGAGAAAGACAAAGCCAAGTAAAACTTGCATTCAACAAATATTTTCAAAGAATATTTGAAGTTCAGTTTAATCATTTGTAAAGTTATTATTTACACAAATGTTTCTGCTGTTATTTATAGAAAATTTGAAAATACGAAGAAAAACAATACCTGTATAGTATGGCTTCTACGCGGCAAAGTGCACTTTAAAACGGCGATTCATAGGTGATGTCTCAAATATAACGGTGTGAAAAATCCTTTGTCATCAAGGCGATTTGTACCTAAGATTATTGAGAATTTTAACTTCGGAAAGGGTGCAAGCAATATGTGCGTTAATTGGTGTTTATTCAGAATAGTAAAAATTCTTTTAATAAATGCATGAAAAAAAAGCTTTCCCGAAGATCGCGCACACAGAACCTCTACCGGGCATACAGAAGAATTTTTTATGTGGATGTAGAAGCGGGATGTAACAGGAGCAGCGGCAATTGGAATATCATATCTGCAAAAAATGAAAATCGTTTATTAAAAGAATTCGGCCGGCGTAGAGAGGATTAAGAATTTAAGAATTATAGAATTACTTTGAGAGAAAGGATATGGGGGACCGGATGGTGTAGATAAAAGGGTCAGCAAATTCAATTTTTGCAAATCCGCAATTCCGCTTTTTTCGCGACGCTGGCGAAATTCGAAATTGCTATCAAAATATACAGCTTAACGGGAGAACCCCAGTTTCTAGAAAAATTAAAAAAGGTTCGATATATTAAGGTAGATTGTTAGTAATTGCGTTTTAAATTGAGTTAGCTTCCCGTTTCTTTTTATTTTTTGAAAAAACGTAAATTTTTTTTTTATTTTATGGAATACATGCATGTTTTTAATGTTAAAGATGCAAAGATATGAACTACTTTGTTTACGTAATCTCCATTATATACTATTTCATCCAAGAAAATCAGTTTAATTGAACATTTTATACGATGCACTGTAAAAGATCCTCCATCTGACTAATAGAAAGTGATCCGGAAATTCATGGACAACAATAATCAGCGCGTAGCTTCACTCGACCAGCACACGCGCGCTAACTAGACCTCTTAGCGTAACTTTTTGAATTGTAACCCTCTCAAAACTTAGAGAGGGGTCTCTTTCTCTCTCTCTCTCCATAAAAGTTCACCTTGCTCTCGCTCGCTCGTCGTTAGTGTGCCAATAACAAACAGCCCGACGAAGGCGGACTCGTGAATAAAAAATGAAAAAGCGAACGAACGTAAAGAGAGAGTGAGTGAGATAAAGAGAAGTACTCACGAGAGAGTGTCGGGTAACTCACTCACTCTCTCTCCTCTATATACGCGATCGTGGATAAAAGTTTTTCCCGGGGCGGTGGCGGTGCGCTGCTGCTGCTGCCGTGCGATCGCGAGTTTACAGCGCGCACTTAAAGCGTCGACGCGCGCCATCGAAGGAGAGCGCTGGGTATATGGTATATAGTAGCATAGCGGCAGCAGCGGCAGCAGAGAGAAACGGAAACAATTAATAGACCAGCACGCTAACGACTCCGGAGTTTGATTCCTCCATAAATTCCGGGCCTCCTCGTTCCGCGCACTTTTACGGTCAATTCTCGTGAGTTACGACGAACGACTACTCGCGTGTGTAGAAGTGGGAGAAGGAGGAAAGCTACGTTTGTTTCTCTCTATATCTATCCAGCGAGCGCTTTCTCAATATTGCGACTTTTCATTTTGCAAGATGTCGCGAGCGATAAAAGTAAATCTCGCGCGCGCGCTTCTTGATTTTTCGGCGCTATATAAATAAACGTGAAAGAGCCTTGAAAGTTTTGCGATCGACTGAGAAAAATTTGAAAGATCATCTAGTTTGGGTGATGCAAGTTTTCTTACTGCGACTGTGTGTGTATGTTTTATGGGTAACATTGTCAGATGATCAATAGTAAAAGTTTAGTTTGAGATTTATTATATAGACTACTCCATGCTTTTTTTCTCTGTTCGATAAGTTTTATGTATATATATTTTTAAGTTTGAAAAGATTTGTATCGATGTAAAATAAGCTAAAAAGGCACTATATATAATATGCTACGTTTTCGTTTTATGCTATAATACACGCGCGTATACGAAAGTTTTATAAGTTTTTAAGAAGTCGAAAAGAGTTCAAGATTTTTCTCTTTTAAGTAAACACCATCATAACATAAGTTTGAAATACATCACATTATTGTCAGAGTTTCATCATATCAAAACAAAATAACATACAAGTAAATAACATGTATTTCTTCAACAACAAGAAACAATAATTAACATTGAAACGACGATTTCTGTTACAGAGAGTTTGAGGGAGTACTTCACCAAGTACGGCGACATCACAGAGGTCATGGTCATGAAAGATCCGACTACGCGACGATCAAGGTAAGTCCTTGACATGTTTAATGATTGTAATTAGGAGGCGAGCGGCAGCTCAGAGCGGCCGCCTTGTCATGTATATAGTCTTGCTCACTTGCCCCGTCGGCGCGCGAGCAGCTCCGCTTGAAAAACGAGGCGCGCCCCGCAATATCAACACTTCGCCCCCGTTCTTAATTAAGGCGATGATGGCGTTGCGTACAAATAATGTACTCTTCGGCCAAATTAATACCCCCGGTTATTGCCGAGTTAACAACGCCCGTGAAGAGAGCGTTTCTTTTGAAATGTGTAATACTCGTGTATTAAAGGGTAATTTACCTGTGATTAGGGCGATTGTATTTTAGTGTTTTACGACTCTTTTCTGCGAATAATAATAATAATGTTTTATACATAACATAACACTGAGTAGAGCAATAAAACGTACCAATAACAGGCAGAAAATTACTGTGAATTCACGATTATCATAACTAATTATAGAGATGTCAGTCTATGCTAATTATAATATAGTTTCATTGTATCTTCGTACAATTTAAATATTTTAACAAAAAGACGCGACATCTATCGACAGGTAACTATATAATACGTGAAATCATAAATTTATATAGTAGGCCACTAAGCTGATCCATTTCCCTGTGGTGCGCGTGATACGCTCGTTCTCCATGCGTCTCTGCATTATAATAATCCTGCGGCTAAATTAACTATCGCATGAAGAGAAGTGGGTGGTGGTGCTCGTATTGCCGATATCGCGGCTACACGTCGCGAGGGGGGACGTGATTTCGGATTTGTATGGTACCACTTTCGCGGGTGCGCGAAACGATGCTATATATATATATATACACACACACACACACACACACACACACACACGCAACGCGAGTTGCATCATAGAATCGTTTTCGTCATTGGTCCATTAATATCGGACGAGCGCCTGTGGTCGAATAATGACAATCATTACGCTCCGGTCTTAATTTCCACGAATTACTGGGGGATGTTGTAACAGGCTCGTGTATGCGTATACACTCTAGTGCTTGCCGTAATCGTCGATAAAGTAAACGTTGTGTAGAATATATATATACGTAGATGTACCTTAATCATAGAGATGCGTGCGGTTTACAGAATTGAGACATAATTTAAGATTTTGTAAGTATATTCTGTGGGCATAAGAAGACGAATGGGTTATACACGTTGCATTGATTAAAAAGGCAAAATTCGTGTTATAAAGTGATGTTGGGTTATGACTAGTATAGTAAATGTTTAAGTAATACGTATTACAAAATAAACTGTTAATGAATTACAGAGTGTACGCATGTACATAATGTACAAGCATTTTATAAAGGTTTTTTTTTTAAATAAATCTTCATTAAAGAGAAAAAGAAATTACCAACCATTTTTCGGTAAATTCAAATAATATATCCAACCTACTTTCCACGACAAAACAAAAAGAAATAAAAAATAACAAAAAAAAAAAGTGTAAAATGTCAATTAAAGCCCCGACCTCTAAGTCTCATTAATCCTGGGCAATTATTTCGTCCATTTTCGAAAATCCCCGGGAAATAATTCAGCGCCAAATTAAAAGTCGCTCCATTATTCATCGGGGCCGGCGGCTGAACACCTCGGTTTGGCATCGCTCGCGAAAAGCGCTTTATATCCGGCAGGCAGGAGGTAGGGGATGAGGCACGGCGAAACTGCCCATGCAGTTGCCGCCGCAGCAGCAGCAGTAGCGCACCGATGCTACCCGTTCATTTTTTAAGCGCCGAACCGCAACGGCGATACGTCGAAAACATCGCGAGAAAAATGCTATTTCGAGAGACCAAAGAGAGAGAGAGAGAGAGAGAGAGCGCACACACGCGTGGAGACGACCCGCATGAGAATTGGCAGCCAGTGTGTATGGGAATTCGAGCGTCCTTTGTCTGTATATGTATGTGTGTGTCAACGATCTTTTTTTTTCCTCTATGTCTTTTTCTCTTCTCGTATAAATGATGTTCGATCCGGAAAAAAAACGTCCGGGAAAAGATGATTGACGCGAGAAGGTTACGCGAACGATCACGATGGTAGCTGTACGTAGACGTGTGTGGTGTGTCTCTAAAAATATTAACGTCATGTCACTCTGTAAATAGCGTAGGTACAGCATTTTTTCATGCTTGGCAGGAGAGAAGGGGATAGAGCGTTTCTCTCGTGCGCTCCTGAGATTCTTTTCTCGGGTACTCGACCTCTTTGCCGCGCGCGCGACTGTTTTCTTAGCTATTTCCTAATGTGTTGCTCGTTAGAAAAGCTGTCAAAATTCCCGGGTCGTCGACGACATATTTTCAGAAAAATGAAATTTTTATACTCGGTGTTTATTTATATATACGAAACACTGAATTCTTCGGTTCTGCATTTACAAAAATATGACGTTAAAAAGCAATAATGACAATACTGTATCATACAAATATATTTGATAGCAGAAAAGTGAATGTGCATATAGTATTTTTCAATATTAATTGCTGCCTCTATTATTTTACACCGTCATAGAATCACTAAACCTCATAGAAGCCGAAATCTTGAGCTGGTAGAACATCATCTCACTTCTGTTCCTCGTAATCGGCGTTTAAAACTTTCTCACAAAGAACGAGGGCAGAAAGAAGAAAAAAAAGCATCCGCGTCTTGCAACTTCCTCTCTCACCCCATAGCGTCGAATCTCTCCTCCTTCATCTTTAATCCAGCCGCCCGGCATCTCGACTCTCGTGCCTGTTCTCTCTCTCTCTTTCTCTCTTAAAAGTTGCCGGACGAGCACAAAGCGAAACATAAGACAACTTACTTCTGTCCTAAAGTTATGAAGCAGCAGCGACATCGGCGACGGTAGCAACAGCCGCGCCCATTCACACTGGCTTATTAAGCGGAAATAAAGCCCGTGCCGCCGAAATATTCCATTGTGCCTATACACATTTATCTCTCTCTCTCTCTATCCAACAATTAAGAGTTTCATATTCTCTCTCTCTCTCATTTCGCTCCCCCCCATCCTCACTCTTCGAAGTACGAATGATGCGGGGGCGCTTCGCGCTCTATATCCTTCGACATTATTCAGGCTTCCGACGCTAATTGAAATTCGAAACTTGCGATTCGCGCCAGCCGAGTGCTTAGGATGCCTCGACGCGCCGACCGACTGGCTTGGCTGGCGTGGAATCGGTGCGAAATCGTTCCGAGAGCGATGCGACTGCTACCATCGGTGCTGCTGCTGCTACCGTTGTTATGCGGCCCCCCGCTTGAGAGAATGCTTTTTACGATGTGAACGCCGTTGTAGCAGCGAGAGCTGCTCAGAGGGGATTAGGGTGTTAAAGTTACGGCCGACTTTCTGTTGACTATTGGCATCTGAGGTATTGCTTTGTATTGGCGCGGGTGATGAAATTTATGTTTTTCGCTTGATTTATATTTATTTCGTAGATGATGAATAATAATTTCTAATATTTGATTATGGAATTTTTATAAAAAATTATGTAGTAACGTTGCATCGTCATGATTCATTTCATTATCCATCATAACAGTCATAGATTTTTTAGATATTTCTGTACATAATTCGTACTCGAACACTTATAAATATCAAGTGAACTGTTGATTTATCGAATGGATAAAGAAGAACGTCAGCGAAACATCAACTTTAAAAAATTCACCAATGCTTCGAATTCCTATTTCCAACCTCACATGAAAAAAATCACGCGCACGCTCAAAATTCATTTCTCTCCCCTCGTGCAGACAATCAGTTTCCGAGTCGCACACTCGTATGCGCGCGGTAATCATTAAATATTGCCGACACGCGGAAAAGGCGCGAACGCTAGCACGTACACGCGTCGAATAAATCGCCCTGTACACACGGACACACACATACATTTACTATAAATACACCTGTGCGCATGCGCTTACCTACCGCGCATAAATTAACTGCTCACGCGCGCGCGTGCGCTTCCAATTACTCACGCCATCGCCTCTTTGAATTCACCTTATACCCTCTCTCGCCGCCTTTCTTTTTCCCCTCCTCGCATTATGTATACATATATATATGTGTATGCATTCCGGCGCGTGCGACATTAATTACAATTGCGCGTGCGGTGAAAATACCCCCGAGAAAGAGAGAGAGAAAGAGAGGACCGACATCTCTGCCCAATCCCTTTCATGAAAGATTGAAAGTGCCGCTCGTGAGAGAGAGAGAGAGAGAGAGAGAGAGAGAGAAAGAGAATAGGGTGGGGGCAGGTACTTAGAGCGCGCGTTGCGGCTCCAGCAACCTGTCATTATTTTATTACCGTAATTACCGTTTGCAGGTGTACGGTATATACGTGTATATGTGTACGTGCAGCGCGCAAATGCGACGTCGGAGCTCACAGAGCACGTGAGTGGGCGTTCGATTGCGCGCGACGCGTCTTTGCTTTTCTGATTTATTTCTTTTTCATCTGACTACAACTGCGTTTGTGAAGTTGTTGCTTTCGCAACGAGTTACTTGATAGATGTTCTATTCGTATGGTAACTCGTGATGCCTTAATTCTGATATTATAATGTTAGTTTATTATAGTGATAAAGTGAATGATTAATGTAGGAAAATTGATGAAACCAAACTTTTTAACATTTCTTTTTATTCAATATTTTATTTTCATATTATATAAAAAAATAATAAAATCATTCAATAATTTAATAACACTTTAACCAATTACAAATTCATTTCGTCGTCATACGTGCCTAGATTTTAATATTTTATCGAAAATTCAATAAATAATGAAAGAAATGTTATTAGGTCGATGGAAAATACTTTTTATAAAACCAATAAAATATTCAACGCACATTACGGCAAATACGTTTAATTTGGCTGAGAGGCCGATGTTCTACATAAAATGCACAATTTAAAAAAAAATATTTCTGATTATAAAACGTATAACCACTAAATGTCATACTTTTTTAGTTTATTTACAAAACCAAAACTACAAAAATATCATCTACACCATCTCCTAACATCTTTATAATGAAACACCTTATCACATCATCAAGGAAATTAGAGGCTCATAATTTTTCACTTTCCCAACACCATGACCTACCCCTTTTCTTCGTGCTCGATTACCCTCTCACAAAGCGAAACGCAACAAACCTAACCGTCATCGGTCAAAGGCGGTCTCCTCTCGCTCCTCTTCAAACAAACGCGTTGCTGAAAGGACGACACAACACGCGTGAAAGGGTCTCTCTATGGTTCGGATAAAGGATACGCGCTAGAAGATAACGCAGCGGCGCCTCAACCCTTTCGCACGGCGGTCGCACGATAGATGAATCGAGAAAACGCGCACACCGTTCAAGTTGTCCCGCTCGTTCCTCATATTATCCCACAAAAGGGTGACTCTGCGGGTCGTGAATTAATGGTTGGCACATGGGGGCGACCCTTTTCTCCATGTATGTATATGTTTGATCTATGAGTCGTGTGTGCGTGGGTGGCGCGATACTATATACGATACGGGAGAGAGATTCACGCGCGGATCTTAAAAGTGGCCCTTCGCATGCGTGCGTTAGGCCGATAAGATCGATATGGAGTTGGGGGGTGTGCTGGCGTGTTATTCTCGCACCGACCGCGGCGTTTCAACAAGTTTCTGTGACCGCAGGATTGTTTCGGTAGGGGGATTTATGGTTGCGGCTTGGAATTGAAATTTTACTACGTAGCTCGGCTCCACCGGTAATGTGGCTCTCCCTCCTTCTCTTCTATGTTTCGGGCTTTTCCTATATGTATGAAAATAGGAAATTGAATGAAATATGAATGCGATACACTGATATATATATGCGTTGCGTTACGAGTTTTATTTGCTTAGAAATTGAATGTCGACGAGATAAATTAAAAATCAAAATATTCGTTTCTTATTTATTTTGACGATGTGTAAGAAATATAATCTAATATTAATTTGAAACGATGCTACGTTATTATATCAATAATTAGAACTTTCTCTCTACGTGAAGTCAGAAAAGATACTGTAGCACTGCTTTGAAATAAAAAAATAAATCAGGCTTCATTTATTTCAAGTATTTCATTCGTTAGAGCGTTCGCTGTAGACGAGCGAGTGGACTTGTTGAAGAATCCCTATAACGATAACAAGACAAAGTTAGTTACATTCGTTAAGGTACTCTCCATTATCGACAGTCTCATTTCCCACGGCGAACTTATCAAGAAAAATACACGGCCACCACCAGCTAGCTACTTTCTTCGCGTTGCGCGCACTTCGCTACTGGCTTTCTAGTGGAAAAAAGAGCCGCTGTCTAATGAACAAACTATCCCGAGAGTCTGGTCGAGGTCGCGGCTAACTAATCTCAATTACGAGAAGCGATGCGAGTACTATGTCGTGGTGTAGACGTATTTCGTAGAGAAGTAAAACAGATTCTTGGGGAATTTGCATGGCGAGCTGTATTCGGCTATTTATTTCATTGCGATGAGTATGCCTTGAATTAATTAATTTATTTGCTAATCGATGGTTAATAATTTGTACATGAGATCAATTTGTTTTTTTAAATATATTTGGTTACGATACGGTTTTAGAAATGAGAAGAATGGTTGATGATTTAAAAGGTTTTATGGGAGAGGCATTTTCTTTAATTGCTGTCTCGTATTTTCTATTTAAATTTAAACTTCTAAGCCAGAAGCAAACATTCCAACACCGATCACGTATCCAAAAAAGAAAAACGACGATTTAATTGTCAAGCGCTCCATGAATAAGTAATGGACTTCGAAAGTGATTTCCCAGTAAATTTAAAGACCAGAAGAGATACAGAGGAAGCAAAAGAGAGCGAGAGAGAAAGAGACGAGGTTAGAAAAAAAGAAAATTCGAGCCGATAATTCCGGTAGCGACGTGCAATCCGCTAATTCGATCGTAAATTATAGTTAGCGGAAAATTTAGTTGGAACTCGACGGGCAATAATTACCAAGGTCTTCGCGCCCGCGCGTTGGACCAGACGCGCTACCTCAGAGGGGAGGAGGCAAAAAGAGAAGGATAGGAGAAGGGAAGAGAGAGAGAGAGAGAGAGAGAATGGAGACAGAGAGGAAACGAGATAAGGTGGAGAACAAGGAGGCGAACTAGACCAACGGCGGGTGCGAGCGCAGCTTTATTCCTTGGAAGTGGAATTTATTGGGCGATAAGCTTCATGCAACGTCGTGGATCGCCGCCGTCGTTCTTTATCGACGGACGCTCGCGAAATTGACGGCTTAAATGGAATATAATTGTAGGTAGGAGAAGTTATTAATCCATAAATTCGCGGATAATATCCTGTAGAATGTAGGTGTCTCAGTAAGCGCGGGGTTATGTCATGTACAGGGATACTTTATTATTGGTTATTAAGTGTATCATAATTAATAGTTATTTATAATAATTTATTTAATGTGCAGGAAGCTTGGGAAGAGTGATTTAAAATATTTCTCGTCTGTTTGTAATGAAGCATAATTTTTTAAGAAGAATATAATATTTTTCTCATTTTAAAATGATAATAAATGGTAATAAAATATTATAAGAATAAATTCTACTGTTATAAATTTCTTAAAGTTTATTAGATTTTACAAATTTTATTAAAATTTCAATGAATTTGATGAATTTTCAATTGTATATGCTTTTAAAAAGAAAAAAGATTTAGTCTCTCGTATAATAGTCGTGTCGTGTAGGTTGCAGGGAATTACGACAGATGTCGCTACTTCCTTGAAATTCAAAATCTCTAGCTTACTACATTTTTCTCAGTAAACCAGAAGAACGACCACGAAGGAGATTTTTTCCCATCAAACCGTCCAATAAATCCATTTTTAGTAAATTCCAATCGATTTAAACAATACTATCAATACTACTGAAACTTTCAAACTCCAAATACCCAGACACACCACCGTATCCAAAATTTCCATCCAAATCAATACACACCTCGTGTACCTTTAGTCCTACACTCCGAGCGCTTACCTAGCCTAAAAATCTTTACCAACTACTCTACCACCCACACTATACCTACATCTACTCGACTCTCTCCCACACACCCCCACCGACAAAGCACTCGCGCGCATCCGCGTCGCCACATGCCGCGTAGGTACGGGGGGGTTGAGTAATTTATCAGGCCGAGTGAAAGGCGCGTTCGTCAGCAGCAGCGAACGCTACGAGCGCACGAGATGTACCGTGACCGCTGGCCTAGGGACGTTACCGCACACGTACGTCGCCGTCAGCGAGCGGCCGCGTGTGTGCGGCTACCGCCGCTGCCACCGCGCGCATCCTTATCAGCTCTCCAGGGGGGGCCCACGATGCCGTATGTATGTGTGTTGGTAGGTAGGTAGGTAGATGGGTGAGGGTGTTGAGGAGAAGGAGGAGGTGGAGCTGGGTAAGCTCCGCTACGGCCAATTTCCAGGAATTGCCGAGCTCACCGAACGGATTTGGAGCGAGGAGGTATAGAACCGCGTGTGTAGGTGTTGTGATGGTGGTGGATGATGCTTAGAAATGGAAATGTTTAGTGTGGTGGTGGAGAGTTTTTTTTTTGTATTATAGTGGTTTGTATAGAATGTGAATGTTTAGGTGGATTAAGGGTTAGAGATCTGTTTTGAAAATTAGTGTAGAGTTATTTAAGTAGTAACAGGCGTAACCAACCAGACTAGTCGTTATAAATTAGCATCTTCTCATTAGACGAAGGGTTAAACACTTATGCATAATTGATACGGATTAATTGATCATAAATGATAAATGCAGAAACACAATTATGCACATAATAATATGATACGAATGCAGACAGCGCGAAAGATTTACACATCTCGTTGTCAAAATGATCAGTGTTTCTGCATTACCGCGCACTATACATCACATTCTGTATCCCATTCTTTATCAGCCCCGCTAACTTAATTAATAACGAACGATTTCTCATCCAACGCGCGGACAAGCTCTACAACATAGCAGTACACACCTCGTTGTAGATACAATCTCTCGCTGCACATCAACACCTATCCTCCGCCTTCGAAACAAAAAATCCTCTTTAAAAAAAATAAACGAGACAACCTCGCTTTAGTTGCTATACGGTTTGCTTTCGTAACGAACTCACCCGCAAAAATTACCTCGCACATGTGCGCACCTACATACGTACCTATACACATACGCTATATACTATTGCGCGCGTGAGCACGTTCCGCACGCGATTTCCGCGTTAAGTTTGCCGACGAGCCCCCCGCGGAGAGCACAGCACGAGCTCGCGCCTCTCCGCCCTTATTTATTCTTCGATTAACCGCGTACCGGCTGTGCGTCGGAGGCATATAACCACCCGGCGCGCCGTCGTGTTACGGGTTTCAAGTCAAGCGAGAGAACGAGAGTTGGAAGCTCGCGTACTCGCGTCGATAAAACGTACGAGCGCAATTAAGAAGCGAGGTGTACTGGAGGCGGAAATATTCCGGGTAAATATAGAGGAGTGCTGTTCTGGTGGTATAGCGGGGAAATTTCACGGGAAGTCGATTTGGTGGTTTTGGTGTTCATTTGTTGGGGACTTTAATGGTGATGATAATTTGATAATTTTAGTAAGGTTTGGTTGTATTGTAAAATGTTCATAACGTTTCATGATTTTTGTATAAGGGCTTTTGTAGTTGCAAAAACTATAATAACAAAATATCATAGTACAGAGTTGAAAAAGAAATTAAGTTTTGATACAAGTTTTGTGGTGCGTAATTAAGGTTTAGTAGCAACAAAGTGCACAATATTTTTGTAGTGCTAATGTAAAGAAAATGGAGTTATAACACACATTTTATGTAATCGCACACAGAATACACGATTTTTCAACCATGTATAATAAATCAATACGTTAAATCATAGGTCAAACATATTTATTCAAACCATCTCTTGTAGATATACCAGCGATAAGTAAGTAACAAAACATCCCAACTCCACCATCAACATTACGATAATTGAATATTCAAGTAATCTTCGCGCTCTCAACCACAACATTGCGAGCGATCTTACGGCTTTTACACTAAACGCGAGCGCGCGTACGCTCACATAGCGCCGTATAAAAATATCTCGATGGCGCATTAAGATAAAATCCCGCAGGTAATTGAATCCAGCACGCGCTCAACGTATATATACACATACTCTTCCTCTCCTCGGTAATCCAGTCTGCGAAAATCACGTACGTACCCCGTTGCTCTACAAGGATATCGAAAATTCTCACTCGCTCGCTCTCTTGCTCGTCGCAGCCTATTTACGAGTCCGATAATCGTGTGAAACTCCTCGCTTTATCCCCGGGGAAATAGTAAACCCCCTCCCCCTCGTTCCTTCTACGTTTGCCGTGCCGAAGCAGCTTAAGTCGATTATCGTCGCGCTTCTGATGCGCTCGCTCGCTCGCTCGCTGGCTGGGATATATTTCGTTAGCGTTCGGGGTGCAATTACCAAGCGGGCCGACGTTGACTTTCGAGTGCAACGTACGCTGCGCGCAAGCGTGTGAGATTTAATGACGCGGGCGACATACTAGCTCGTAAACGTAAGTGAGAGAAGGAGTTTGAGTACGTGAGATGGGGAGAAGTGTACGAGTGTATATAGTAGTTGGCCCGCCCGCGTGTTTTGCCGCGAGGGCTATCTTTCTTGCAAGACTTTCTCTCTTTCTCTCTGATGTGGGTGTTGTGCGCAACGACGGTTAGTTTCGGGGTGAAATTTTCTTAGGATGGTTAGTCATGAACTGGTCGTTCGTAGACGAGTAATTGGAAGGACCGAGTGTCGTCAAGAATGTTTTTTCATTAGTGTGAAATAATATTTTTTTTAATGCTTGTATTTAGTATTTACATTTTTAAATTAATAAGAATCCTATTTTAAATATTAATGGTTTCACCAAGACATTCAATATTTCTATATAGAAAATACATATATTATTATTCCAAAGGCTGAAACGCAGTAATATATGAAGATTAAATTTTTTTTTATAAATATATCCAATACAAACTAAAAATTAAATTAAATTTTTTCTGATTTCTTTAAAATTTTTTCTCGTAACTTTGCAGAATGAAATAAAAAACTACAAATCAACATAACTTTTAACAGAAAATAAATTTTATGAAGCCACGTGTTATATTTGGTACCGAAAGTATAAATATTCACTCAACTTCATATCCCTTTCATACCATAACTTCCTCCGCCGCACATCTCCACTTCGTCTCCATCATCAAAGAAATCACTGCATCTGCCAATATTCGCACCACGCACAAAAAAAAAAAAAATAAAAGCAGGAGAATAAAAAAAACATATATATACCCAACCGATCGCAATACTTCCTCCTCCTCCTCCACCTTCCCCCTAGCCGTAATAGTCCTCCCGGCTTTTCTCGCGGGATTACCTTCACTCTCTCTCTTTCTCTCCTTCTTCTACGATAAACCTTCCCCCTCCTCCTTCTCCCTTCAGCGTACACCTTCACTTCCACTTATCTCCGAGAGAAAAAGGAAGAAGTCACGTGACAGACACTCCAGCCACGCGGACGGCTGATCTATATACGCGCGTGGCTGTCAATCCTGCCTCGCGAATTTTATGGACAGCGCGCGCGCGCGCTCGCGGCTCCTTTAACGGCCTCACCGGCAGCAGCAGCAGCAGCAGCAGCTTTTACGATACGGCTCTATAATGCGTCGGCATTACACGCTACACCGTTAAAACGGCCTTATGCCTCGCGCGTGCAGAGGCGAGCTTTATTCCCCGGGAATAGGCGTAAACGTCGCATGCCAGGGTATAGAGGTGAACGGCGATCGCGGGGGCGCGGAATTGATCGATATAAATGCTGTTAGCCACTGGGGAGACTGGGGGAGAAGGAGAATGAGCGTCTCAATTTCGCGTACTGAGACGTTGATCTGTTCATTGGATGTGCGGATAGCGCGTTGTGACTGTGGTTGTGATAGGTGGAAGATGGGTTATTTGTGAGTTGATTATGCAGTTTTTTATAGTTATTTCCTACTGTATGATTGAATAATCAAAGTACTTTTATTTTTATACATTTGATTAATGAGATTGTATTTTAATAAAATTTAAAACGTATTATTTTATTTTAATTTTCTCGTCGGATTCTAATTGATACATACATTTTAAGTTGTTTTGGTAAAATATTATCCAGACAAAATACTCCACTCTTTAATCTCATAATGACGATAACATAATAATGCGTTTGATGCTCAATTATTTACGTCGCAGCCAAATCGAGCACAATTAACAGGACTATTTTCATTAATGAAACACTCATTATTTTTTAATGCTCGGAATAAATTTGTCATAAAGTAAATTCCCCGGCGTTTCGGAATCATGATCTTCTCTCGGGGCGTCGGCGTCGGCGGACATTCAAAAGCAATGAGCGACATTTGGCAAGCGTGGACGCGCGCGCGTGCACATACAGTACGCGAAACAAAGTAGGAATAATCAAATTAGCGTGACTGCACATTTCTATTTGTTTCTTCTCGATGACAGGGCGCGTACGTATATGCTCGAGCCAAAACACATTCGAGCCGCAGTACGTCACAATCTCATGCCCATTAAATCCAATAAATGATTGTATTTAACTCAAAACGAGCCACGCGTACATATACGCATATAACGTCATGAAATTAATATCATCGTCGGTCGCATGTATGTGTATACGCGTATAATTTCGTGGATTTTATTAAGCGATAAACGTCGAAATGGGTTATGGCCTGTAGAGTGGAGAGAGAGAGGGGGTCTAATAAGTTCACCGCGGGCGAATTGGAAGAAGTGTCATTTTCACTTGACGTAATTAGCCGGGTGCCTCGGCAAATGGGATTTTCGGTGGAAATAGATTTGACTAAAATAACTGTCATTTTCAGTCGATGTCCGATATACCGATCGAGAGTAATTTTATTCATTATACAAATTAATATGAAGCTTTCTCGAATTAACATGCCGTTTGGAAGATAATTAATTGAATTAAAATGGTTGTCAGATTCATTTTGAATATCATATTGACACAAGTTTGGTCAAATCTATTGTGATTTTGTTTATAATATCTATAAATATTTGTAAATACAGCGCTTATAACTTTGGAAGGATCAACAAATCATTCACAACCCAATCTGGTTCCCAAAACAGAAACCAACTTTTTTTCTTTTTTCACTTAAAACTTACACACAAACTTATATCTTCGACGTCATTCCCCAGCAAATCAAGCGCAAATTTTCTATAAACTCCTCATCCGCGTGACCGCGATTCTTGCCGGCTTCTTTAGCGGATATCAATCCTCTTCGCTTACCCCAAAAATAGCCAGTCG
Source organism: Torymus texanus (assembly GCA_036873485.1). Lineage (NCBI taxonomy): Eukaryota > Metazoa > Arthropoda > Insecta > Hymenoptera > Torymidae > Torymus > Torymus texanus. The sequence goes on from JAYJLV010000011.1 coordinate 5,608,179, forward strand.
GCCGTGCGCGCGCGTCCCTATAAATACCAAGCCGTGTGCGTTGCAGTCTGCAAAAATTCCGGCGAAGGTCTTGGCACACGCGACATCTGACAAAACATTTTCGAAAATCGCGCGCTTTCCGCGAGTAAATCACGCGCTAGCTGTGAATTTAATGAGCGTGTCGTGAGCGCGAGCACATGCAGCAAGCTCTGTATAAATATACGCATGGTACACGTGACAAAAAGGGTGCGTGTGTGGGAGGTGGCGTCCTCTCTTGGGGGAGACAGACAGACAGACAGAGAGATGGTTTTCGTGCGTATGAGTACTTAGGAAAGCTAAGCGTTTTATTGGCCGGGCATGATGATTCTTGTAATAACATTGCTTTATCATGGGGAATCGCTGGGAGTGCGCACGTGCCCGTCTAGGATATATGGCATAGAGTTCGTGGAGGATATTAATGAGGTGACGAAAGAGTTGCGTGGTGGCGTGCGTTATGATTTCCTCATGTGTTTTGATATCTATGGTATGTCAGGGTTATTTAGATGGCTGATTGGAGATATAAACTGAATTTATCGAGTATGTTGATGTGAATATTTGTATTTATGTACAAGTTTTGTGTTGTAATATAAGGTATATTACAGTGACTAAACGTATACAGATTACTACTGATTTATACCTATAATTTAGAGCTTAACGATATCTGATAATGCTACAGGTATTTGAATAAACCGACTAAATAGAAAACGATGAATTAATACAAAATATCTTTATAAGAAGTGTATCATTACAAATAATTCTTCCAATAAAAACAAAGTTGCAACTTTAATATTATATTACTTTGTATAAAATTATCGACTCGAAATATTTTCCCAAAATCCAACTGCAGTCATTCTTCAATATACCTGACCGTATACCTACAACCAACGTTTTATCAACCGCAACCACACCGGCACTCGTGCGCCTATACCCACAATATTCCGTAAAAACTCCAGCAAATCCTCCGACCTATTAATAACGTCGGTCTAAAGCTACTAGTCCACGCGCTTATCGGAGCCTAATTAATTCTCTCCACCTACCGCCACGTACGCAAAAATCCCCGAAACACCCTTTCCGTGCGATAAAGTGGCAAAACCCATAGCTCTCTCTCTCTCTCTCTCACACATACACACAGGCATTTGCACGTATATAACGAACGATCTTTTCATCCTCAGCCGATAAATCCCGGCCTTGTAAAATTCGCACGCACGCGCTTGCGAGAGAGCGCCGATGCCATATGCACTGTTGGCCGCAGCTCGATTTACGGGGATTTCGCGGAGATACTCCCCGGTGCTATAAATCTCGCGGGTTCTCGCTGAAAATTAGTTGCGCACGCGCGCAAGCTCACGAGAGAGAGAAAGAGAGAGTGAGCGGCTTAACATTTTAATTACGGCGTGAGCGCGCGCGCGTAACCCGGATTCGGACGTGCGCAGGGAAGAAGGGGGTTGAGAGACGGACATGACAAGCCCATTCGGTCTCTCTCTCTCTGTTCTCGGTAGCGTAGCAGAGTTTTTACGAGGTCGGAGTGCGTGTCTATTTTAACATTTGGTGAAAATGCACGAAAACTTGCTCTTTCAGATGGCTTGGCCGTTATTAATTTTGGAAAATTAATTTTCTCCGGATTTCCCGTCGTTTCGTGTTTTTTTTTTATCCGTACTCAAAGTACACGCATGGTAAAGTTTCATGTAGGGTTGAAGTGCGTTGTCAACGCTAGTTTATCATTCAGCTTTATTGCATAAAACTCGTTTGTAAGTATAAACAACGATAGCTTTTTTACGAAGTACATTTCACATACCCAACAGCAATAAAAACAAGATCGCTAAGTATCATGCTATTATTTATTTAAAATACTATACCACTACCGTGGAATTAAACAAAAACACCTCTTTCAATCTGGCCGCAAACAGCCAGTAATTGAAACTAGGAAAAATCGTCCATCGCAGCATCCGTGAGTACGAAATCCCAGCAGTAGTAGGATCGAAAAAATTACCTTTCATCACACTCTGGTCACTCAGTGCAGGCACTCGCGTGGCAGCCATGGCCAATGCAATCCAACAGATATATAACCCGGCTACAAAACAAACGCAACGAAAGTTTATAGTCCGTATAATAGGATTACCTCTTTCAATTCGCTCTTTACTATCCTCTCTCTCTCTCTCTCTCTCTCTAAGCTTGCTCTCTGCACGTCGAACACACACATACACTTGCCCACGTCACTGCGAATCCCTCCCGTCGCTTCGCGTCCAAAAGTTTTAATTAAAACGTAATAAATCAGACTAAAAATCTGCGCCGCCTCTCTATATCACCAGTGTGTGCACAATAGTTTCTGAACGCGCGACAAAGCCATGCGGGTCGGAGAGAGGAGGGAGCGTCCCTCGTATAGTAAAGCGAGCCTCCATGTATGTGCTACCGACGAGAGAGGAAGATTGCTGCTGACCCGTCGTTAAGTTAGTTCGCGTCCAACGCGAGTAGTTCTACTAATTAAATGGGATGCGAGGAGGGAGGGAAGAGCGAAGAATTCACGTTATCGTCGAGCGCCCTCGCAAGCACAGGATGCGCTGCGTCCGAATTGAGTTTACGCGCTCTGAGAAATTAGTTGGTTGGTGCAGCATGTGTGTGTGTGTATGTAAGGATGTAAGTGTAGGTACGCTTATGTCTCTGGATAACATTGACAGCAGAGGGCGCAATGAAGAGATGCGTCAGATTGAAAGCTTAAGGTTGGAAGAGACAGATGCCTGAGATATATGATGAAAATAGAAATTCAGAGATTTTTTTTTTTTTTTGGCCTATTTGAGAGAGGTTTGATTAAGCATAATGAAATATTTTAAATAGAAAATGTAGGTCAGAAAGCTGATAACAATTTTCTGTGTATATTGTGAAATTATTTATACGCTAATGGGAGGATTTAACCTTTCTGGGGTAATTGCGAAGATGCCTTGTGAAAACATTTCAATGATGAAACGTTCATAATTAATGATCCGGAAAATCATAGAATTGACTTTACCTATCGTGTGAGTGTGTACTTAATGAAAGCTCATTTCAAAGCATTTGAGTGACGAATGTGTGTCGCATAGGGGTTAAATACGACCAAAAGCCGAAGAATTAGCTAATACGGATTTGCTGTCTATTTAATACGAAAAATTAAATATTTTATTTTACCTATAATTTAAAAATTCATTATAAATTACCATCCTACTTTTTTTTTATCACAAATTCATTTACCAAATAAAAAGGTTAAATTTATCTAAGAAATAGTGAAATTTTGATTCCCTTAATTAAACATTTAAATCCTCTTTGCATATCGTTAAAGCTTTTAGTGCAATACAGCATTTACTATCAAATTCATCCAGGGCCACCTTATCATCCGCCAAAAACGACCTGACTAATTTCATTTTCCATTTAAAAATAAATATCACATATCACGCGCATATTTAGAACGGTGCAAAACGCGTGACGTCGCACGCGTAAACGCACAGATAAGCGCGCGCACACGCGATTATCAGTGACATTTTCCCGAATTAAAACAGTCCCATGCACCCTCCCCCATCAGCTCGCTTGCGAATCTTTGCACCTACCGAATTTGAATATATAATCAAAATCCAACGAGAGTTTAGCTGGCCGTACTGTACCAAATATCGAGGGGTCGGCTGGCTCTGTTAATAATACCCTTGCTAATACGGGGGAAAGCGCACGTGTGTGTATATATATATATATATATATATATATGTATGTGAGTGCGAGCTCTCTCTCTCTCTCTCTCTCTCTCTCTCTCTCGCTCTTTCGCGCGCGCGCGGTTATCTTTAAACGACGATAAAACAATTACGCTTCTAAATTACATGGTCATTGCTGCGGCGACTAAAGCTAGTGTTACAGCCCCTTTATCCTTTGCATTTATCGATTAGCCCCTACTGCGCGCACGCGGTCGCGAGATATGGGATACTATACGTATATATATATATATAAGTGTATGTGTGTATGTGTGGGTGCACGACCAGGACCGAACGAGCCCTCTCCAACTTTATCGACGTTAAAAGGGCAAAACTATCGTCGTCGCGGTAAATTCGCTGAGTTTACTTGGCGCTGTTAAAGTTTAACGGTTATTTATGTTAAATACACGCGATGCATTATTATATCATATGGGTGGGTGATTGTTATAAAAACCAAAGTTATTTTGACGATATTTCGTTTGTATTTTGTACTTAACATCCTTATTCAATTGTTTGGTAGAACGTAAAGATATGTTTATTTTGAAAAGATATCTCTGATTCATGAGATGTAAAATTTTAAAGGGGATGTAACAATTAATATGTAAGCTCAGTAAAATGATAAATTTATTATTGAACCGAAATACCTGCGATTGAAAATATTAATACATTAAACTCATAAATAGTACATACATTTATAACTCTTTTGATTACCTTATTAAATAATTTATGTCAACTAAATGCAATACTAAATCCATAACCATAAAATCCGATGAAGTTCGCGTGCAATCTATGTAACTCATCCTATACACATACTCGTGTCCCCGCATTATCGTATATTTATTTCACTAAGCCAGAAAAAATATCATTCGAATCCGATTCAATTCCTTTGATTTCTCCCCGCGCTCTCATCGTATATACACGCACATACGAGCTAAAGCTGGCCGACGAAAAAAGGCATTATCGTAATATTTCGCGGCAGTCGCGCATATAGTCGCTCGGGCGATGGCTTTAATCGAAAAGCGAAACATTGACAAATACCTTCGGAAAAAGCGTCGGAAGGAAAATAAACAACGCACACACCCGTTAACTCGAATTTATACGTATGTTTATACACACAGCTCGTGCACACGTGGTGGAGAAAACTGCAAACTGTTGGAACAATTTTTCGGCTGCCGCGCGCTCGCGACAAAAACTCGAAAAAAATAAAACAGTAGCGTCGTAAAAATGAATCTCCCAAGCGATTAATATCGCGATGCTCTTTCGAAGAGGAGGTGAGAGAAAGAGAGGAAAAAGAGAGGCGAGTATATAGTGTGTAGCAAAGCGATGCGCAAATCGTATATCACGCTAAACGCGCGAACGAGGGGCGGTGGCGGCAAACTTTTGCGGCGCACGCTACAACACTGTCGGCTAAACAATCCGAGGGCGACCTGGCGCGCAATCGCTCGCGACTATACAACTGTACGCTTTCGCGCGCTAACTCTTTATTTTTTTTTCCTCTGTTTGTTGTTGTTGTTTTTTTTTCTCGAGGGGTGAGGAGAGAGAGAGAGAGAGAGAGGCACACGTACATACGCGCGCGAACGCTTTGTGCTGAGCAACGCGCGAATATCGTAAAATGCCATTTGAAAAATTCGCAAACTGGCGGGGGTGTCGAGCGCCAAAAAGAGACGCGTGCCCGTGTCCCGGAATTTATGGGACCTCGAATACGCGCTCGTGGCATGGGGCAAGCTCTGGATTCCTGAAGTTTTTCGATCCTTTCTCTTTCTCTCGCTCTCTCTCTCTCTCTCGCCCCTTTCCTCTTTCCCTCTCTTTTTGTCATTTTTCCGTTTGTCAACGGCGTTATATTTATATTTGGAAGTTTTACGGCAGATAAAGTGCAGTTACGTGTTGGCTGTGGTAACGCGCACGAAGCTATGTGGTTTTTATTTTTTTTCGCACCAGCGTTCGCGCTTTCTGCCATTTTTTTTTTCGTTCCAATGGTCTTTGGGAAGATGGGTGTATGTACGTGTGCTATTTTTGGTTTTAGACGCCCTCGTGTTTTGCCTTTTTCGGGTTTTCTGTGTCGAGGCCGATAGTATAGTAGAAAAAAGAAGAATTAGTATTTTTGGAATTAGAGGGGAAAGTGAAAAATGGTAACTCGTACTTAATCCTATAGCTGGATCAAATTGTATTTTTGTTGCACTTTTTTTAGGTATTGGTAAAAGCTTATTGGATCAATAAAGGACCACTGTTCAATATTTTAAAGCTAACTTATCAATAAAGCATTTAATTATTATACTTATAGAAAAAATGACACTACAAACAAAAATTAATGACGCATATTGTTACGATTTTATTTTCAAAAGATATAAGCTAATAAATTAAAATATTAAATCTACTAAAAGCCGTATAAAATTAATTTACATTTTTAGTGTCACTTCAATTCTTCGAAAATTCTGAAAATTCATTTCCATACAATTGGAAATTTTAATCAAGAAAGCTCCACTCCTCCACACCTTTCTCGGCCAATATACCTCTTACATCCCTGCAATCCTCAAAACGACCCGACAAGACATCCGGCAGCCCATTCCTGCTACCCCATTTTCCCCAAAAACTGCAATTAGCAATTCCCCGCTCGATCGGTCCAGCTTCCCGTCTCTCTCTCTCTCTCTCTCTCTTTCTCTCTCTCCCTCACTCGCATCACCCTACTACTACTACTACACCAGCGCAATACCACCCTATCTCTCTCTCCGCACATTACCATCGGCATAGCGCGTACATAGAGAGAGAGAGAGACCGAGAAACCGAGAGACGGTCGGCTGGCGCGCAAGGGCCAATAGGATTAGCGCATCGCATCGCGCGGCCCTGTGCTATAATGAGTATCCGCATTAATGAGCAGTGGGGATGAGACCGAATGATTGGATCGGTCGCCGTTCCAGCCGCCACCGCTAGCCGTATATAACATCATTGTCGGCTCGCTCTCGCGTTCTCTCTCTGTCTCTCTCTCTCTCTCTCTCTCTCTCTCTAATCAGCGGAGCGCGATGTCAGAATCGCAGCTCGAGCGGGTAATCAGGTTACCCTTACCGATTCCGATTACCGACGTTAATTTGCGAATCGCAATGATGCGCGAGCTAGCGAGGCGCTGTGCAGGGTGTGTATATAGTCGAGGGTCGACGCCGGTTGCTGCTGCGTTACACGCAGGTGGTACTATTATTTGGCTCGTCGATGACGGGAGGGAGAGAGAGAGAGAGCAGAGATACGGGCTACTTTGGGCGAGTAGTGGTATGCGATGGCGCGAGGCGAGGAGGCGAGGTCCTCTGCTTTGATATCGCGCAAGGGGCGCGGCGCCGGCCATGCGATAAGAATCGCGATTGTGGCGTTACAAGTGGGTGATTGCGGTTACCGTGGTAGCTCGTGTAACTGCCGGTTATACGGTACTTGAAATTGTTAATTCTGTAATGCTTGAATTTAATTGCTGTAAAACGCTAGTTCTCAGTTGTTTTCGAAAAAAGTTAGCTAATTGTGTCCTACTTTTCTGTGCTTCAGTTTGATATACTTTCTTTATCTATAATATTATACACTGATAGAATTTCCATAAAAATTTCCGTGTAATTTATGGTAATCGAGAAACATGTGAGATTCCAATAATTGTTACCGTGAATCACGGTAAAACTTACCTACTTGTCGGTAATTTTTACCGTGACAATACAGTAAAAATTACCATGATACACGGTAAAAATTATTGGAGTCTTACATGTTCGTCGTAATTTTTACGGGAAAATTCTATCCGTATATTTTCCCAACCATTTAAAACAATTTACCATTTTAAAATAAATTTTAAAATATTTTTCTATCATTAATCAATGATCCGAGTAGAAAAAGAAAAAAGCAATGATTATTCCACAACATTTTCCATCCGAAGCCACGTCCAATAATTTTTAATATTGCTCGACAAGGCTAAACCACCACCAGCAGCAGCAGCACCAAATCAATACACAGCCAGAAAGTGAAAATCTGAAAAGTCACCTTCAACTCCTGCGCACAAAAGATTAAAAGTCAAAAGCGCCATCCGCTTTCTCGCTCTCCCCTCTATACACACACACACACACACAGTGAGAGCTTCCCTCCTCTCCATTCTTCCAACTCCCTCTCTTTCTCGCTGTGCGGGCGCTCTTCGCGGTCTCTCGGCATAATAATGAGTTGTACGTGCCGCGGAATGACGGTCAAGTTGAATGGAAAAAGTCGCCCAGGCGAAGAGAGTTCGCTGGCTTGGCTGCCGTCGCCCTGCCAGAGGACGTTAATTAAAACGAAGGCGACCGATTGATTCTTCGCTCTCTCGGGCGCATAACTAAGGGCTCGGAGAGAGAGAGAGAGAGAGAGAGCCGACAATGCGCCACTGCGTGTGTACAGAAGACGATGGCAGCATCTCTTTCTCTCTCTCTCTCTTTCTTCCGTAACTCGCGAGAAATAATTGAAACGTCGGGCCGTTTGATTCATTTCCTGGGAGCTTTTCTTCTCATTTTATGCAAAGATCGCTGGCTGGCTGGCTCGGTGTGCAGTCGGAGATCGCGCGACAAGGCATGAGAAACGTCAAAGGCCCCCGCGGCTGGAGCTATCTGATTGGACGGGACGCCGCGGCTCTATGGGAATACACTTATCCGATTGGCTCCGGCAATTCCGTCGCGTCAGCTACTACTACCATTGCTAGCTGCTGCTGCTTCTACTACTACGACTACTACTACTACTACTACTAACCCCTTGCTACCCCGATTCTGCCCTAGCAACTTTCATATCAGATAGGATTTGAATTTCTTTAAAATAGAGAATGCAAGCGGCGCTAAAGGCGGAGAAAGAGAGAGAGGGAGGGAGAGAGAAAGTTGATGGAAGAGAGCTCGCGGAAATAAGAAAGTTTTCCACGCGCGCTTTTGGAATTTAAGCACGCGGCATACTTTGAGCTGCTCCACATGTGTGTATGTGAGCATGCCGTTCTCTTTCTTTTTACTTTGCGTCCTTGTTGCATGTGCGCGTGCGCCTTTTCCTATCTCCTTCTTTCCCGGTATCTGAGAGAATTTTCCGCAAGAAGAATATCTTCCGCGTGTGTTTTTGCGCGAAGACGCGCGGTGCATCGATTCGATTTGCAAGAAAATTCGAAACTTTTAGATTTATATTGTCGCGATGCGAGTTCTCTCTTTCTCTCTCCCGGCTCACCTAAGACAATCTTCTTTATGATGTTTACGGGAACTCTCCTCCTATCCTTTTGAATTGTCCATGCGCGCTGCAGTTTTATCCGCGTGTACGCGTACTGCCGCGGGCTGTGTCGAGGAAAAAGGAGTGTACTCCAACTTTCGTAATGCAATGCTTGGATGATTCGATGTCTATATTGGTATAGTATAAAGAAACTAGAAATACGTATTATAACAAAGAATTAATTTTATTATACGATTCGTATATAACTCTTATTTTATAATTTTAGTCTTTGTAAATGTTTCTCATTTTTCAACAAATACGTATTAACCAATAACAAAACGAAAAATCAAACTCTAACCTCTCTCGAAAATTCCAGGAACTTCTTTAATATTCGAAATTTATGGATTTACCATGAGACCATTCAAGCCGTCAACAATTTCGCGTCTGCGTATACGAGTGCGAAATTCCAGGGGCGCCAAGCGCGGGTAAAAATTCCCCGGTATCGGTGGAATTAGCATAATAATTTCCAGAGCTCGAGTGTTTGAATCGGGCTCGGCAGAAAGAGAGCTTCGCCCTTCTCCCATATTCCCAAAAGGGTTCGTGCGAGGGTGCGAGATATATCCTGAAAAGAGGCGAGAAATAAAAGTACGAGAGAGGCGAGGAAGGAGACGTTATGGGTGTGAGAGTATGTGCTGCTCGCGTGCGGCAACAGAAAGAGAACAGCGATGGCGGAAATGGCAATATGAAGAGAGCAAGAGAAAATTTGTGGAAAAACGCGACAGATTGATTGATTTGGTTATTATGCCGTGTGCTCGGAGATTTTGCTCTCGTAGCAAACTGAAAAGTTTTGAGTGGAAAATAATGTTACTAATATCTTACAGACAAAGCTTGAAATATAATTACAAAAAAAATTAAAATAACATGCTACTTTTCGTAATTGTTTATTTCTGTTTAACGAAATTACCTGCTGATATTCGATCCAATTCACGGCCCTTTGTCTGCATATACATATCGGCATCAATAGAAAATGCTCGCCGCCACTACAATAACCCCATACCTTCAATCGACCCCGTTCACATATATCCACCCTCTATCCAGTTTAATCCATCCCCTGCGTACAGAGTCAACGTTCAGCCCTGTACGCATGCATTCGCAAAGCGCAGCCGGAAAATTGAGTATACAAAATACAAGAACTCGAATGCCTCCTTTCCTCCTCCTTCTCCTTCGCATTTACCTCTCAGAAAAAGCCTCCGTCGCCGTAAATTCAAACTCGCCGTAGGAAAGTCGAGTTCGTTCTGGTAGTTGTGGCACCCCCGAGGCCGCAGCCTCCGGCCGCATTTTCATTAGTCAAGATAATCCTGTTTATACCGCCGCTGCTGCGCCCTTTTCGAGGAGCCAACCAACACGGGCGACGCTGAATAGTGCATGCGTCGCGATGCATCGTGAACCAAGTGCGTATGCGCGTATGTGTGTGTATATGCATATATATAATATATATATGTGTGTGTGCGAGAACGTTACGCGCGCGTCGCGCCATGGTGGATATGTCAGGGTGCGTCGGGAGCAGCGGCGAGCGCGGAGAGCCAATTGAATAGCGTGCGAGAGCGGACTGCTGCTCTGCATGCATATTGTACTGGACGTCGTGGGAGTAGGGATATATGCTGATGGTTTGTATCTCTATCTCTCTATCCGTTTTCCAAGGAATGCGAGAGGGTGGATGGTTGCGGGTGCGTGGCTTAATTGTGCATAAGTTATGTAGGGTGGATTGACTTGGGTTGTCATGGTTACTTTTTTGGTGCTAATGGCCTTTTTTCGCGATGGTATAAAGGGTATAATGATGCATTTTGCTTTGGTACTTTTCGTAGGTATAAAGATTAAGGGTTCCTTTGAAAATTTGAACGTGAGATATTCGTGTGCAATAGTTTATTTTATTTGAAAATGTTTTTAATTTTCCGTATCAGTGAAAATATCTATTTTCAAGTATAGAGAAACATATAAAATATAGAAATATAAATATTTTCTCTGAAAAAGTGTCTATTACATACCGCGTGAAAAACTCGAAAATTATATAAAACATTTATTCCGTCTGGCTCACACGCGTAGCGACGCAAGGAGCACGAATAATTCATAAGGATGTTGAAATTTTTCAACATAACCTTTTCCTTCTTTTCAATTTTCCCCGACCTCCTCTCTCTCCCTCTCTCTCTCTCTCTTTCATCTTTCGACGACTCCCTCCTCATGCTCTTCCTTTTCATTGCCCTCTTCTCTTTCCCTCTTTCTCTCTTTCTTTCTCTCTCTTTCCACACGGCAGATCCACCGACTTATCCCTCATAGAGCCGAAGCCCTTTACGAGCGGCGGAATTCACTTCTTTTTCCCTCCTTCTACCGCCCCTTACCCCAACCTACAACCGCCCACCCACCTCTTCGCGAAATTCGTGAAGGAAACGGGAGAATTCCGCTCCGCTTTGAGACGTGAATCTCAGGCTTCGATTGCTACACGGACAGAAAGGGAATGGCGATTGTTTTCGAGTGACGCTGAGAGAGAGAGAGAGAGAGAGAACGTCGTCGTATAGTGGCACCCACAGGATCGGCCTCTCGGAATTGATCGTCTTTTTTATCACAGGGCCGACGCGAGCTTTGGGATTGCATTTTATCGGACTGGCCTACAAAGTGATTCGGAAAACAGCTGACCCGACGGCTTTTCCGGCGCTCGCGCTTCACTCTGTATCCCTCTGCCGTGTACGCGCTAAACTGCATTTTCGGTCTTACTGCTGACCGGTTTGCAGGGTCTTTTTTTCCGATTGAGATTGAGAACTATTGCCTTTCATGTGTTATTATTTTTATGTTGTATATGTTTCAATTAAAAAATATTTATAAACTATAAAAATACAAAGATTCAAAAAGCTTTCTGATATATTGATGAGAAAGTAAAATCTAATCGAAATATGCTACCCGTAAAATGTACTAACATTATCTCTAATATTAATGAATGTTTAATTTGTTCAAAATAATTTCGAATTCATCACGTTTTCAACTTTAGAAATAACATTGTAAAAAAAATTCTAGAAATTCTAGAAAGATAAAAATAAATTTTACCCGTTATTATTCTGAATATTATTATTATACAAAATTTTAAGGTACCACCTTTTACAATAGAATTACCCACATACCCAGCCACTCATTAATCCACAGTCATAACTAATAACACACCACTACCACACGTACATCTCCCAACCCCCTGTCGACTCAACCCCGCGATTCTCTCCACCTCATCACCGTCTCTAATCCCCTGACAAACAGCAATAATCCAAGCGCGTGCGCCACACCCGCAACCCATTCCCCCCTTCTACACTGATATAACGCTCTCGCGCAGAATTACAAGCTCCCGTGCTCGCTCGCTCGCTCACTCGCGGCTTTGGCGAACCGCGCACTTTTTCACGTACCGCGCGCGTTCATTCGCGCTGAATCGTCAAGCGCCCAGGGATAATGTTGCACAGGGGCCATTGTTCTTCCTACCGCTACCGCTGTTGCTACTGCTGCAGGGATGCGGGCGTCATGCGCTTTCATTCTGCGCTCGTCGAGCCGAAAACCCACCGAACAATCGAAAGAGAGCAGCTATACACGACGAGGGGAGAGTGTATGCGTAGACGAGTGTACAGCAGCAGATCGATGCGCACATCGATGCGTATATATATATATATATATATATATCTATATATACCTATATAGCAAAGCGTGTGTTGTTGCCGTTCTTGCTGTTGTGTCGAGCTGTCGTGTTGTTACTTATCTGACGAGGGGTGTAGATCGGCCGACGGGTGCGAATTGTTGCGTGCAGAGATTTTGTTACGCGGTATAGAGAGGCTGGGGTACACGCGTGTGTGAGAGATGATCTTTACGCGTTTGTGCACTTGCAGAGCGAGGGATAGGAACGTGTTTATCGAAGTACTTGTGTGCGTGCGCGGTTCGATCTTTTTTTTTTCAACGCTAGCGTGTCGAGTTCGCGGTGATTGTATGTTGCGTGGAGTGTTGCAAAGGTTTGCTGTTTTTTTTTTTTTGTGGAAAAAAAACAAAACTAAACAACGAAAATACGTGTTGAAACGCGAGCTTCAAGTGAGATCGAATTTTGACCGGTTACATAGTTGTTGATTACAGGAGCTGCACTTCTAACTTGAAAAAATATAAAAGCTTTTATTGTAATAGTAATAGTTGCCATTGGAAAAAGACAAACCTATTTAAATAAGTCTATTTTTTAAATGTCTCATTTACAATAAAACCAACATTTCCGCGTTTCAATTAAAAAACAATTAAAAGTAACTTTAATATTCCATCATGAAATTCACGACTGTTCGCCATCAATTTTCCCCTTCCTCCAAAACTCCCTAGTGCCCGAAAAAGCCAGCGAAAAACAATAACTCATCCGCGTGCTAGAGATATAGAAAACACGTCAAAACTCTCGGAGCAACAAATCGGAATTTCAAATTCCCGCGCAGAGCAGCACGCACAACTCTCTCTCTCTTTCTCTCTCTCTCTCCGTCGCTAATCAGTTCGCTGGTGTGTGCGACGGCCAGACCTCGTGGAGCCGCAGTGCACGCGCAACGCGGCAAAGCCGTCGCGGGATTAAAGATGAGCGGCGCTCTGGTGCTGCTCCTCTCCGCAGTTCGTAACAAAAGATATCGGGAAAACTTTCCAAAAGGATTTCGCGATTCCTGCCTGCCTGCCTGCCCGGGGCGACGCTCCGCTAAACAAAGTCGTCGCGGCCGTTAAACGCATTCCGAATGCATTATCCGTGCTCGTAAATCGCGGAAACAGTCGTAGATCAATAATTCCATATCTCTAACTCTCTCCCTCGGCACACGCGCTCGTACAAGCTAGCGAGCTTCCTCGTTTATTTATCGCTGATGCTCGCGCTCTTCCTTTTTGCGGTTTCTCTCTCTCCCTCTCTCTCTCTCTCTCTCTGTCTGTCTCTCTTTTACTCGTACATTCTTCCTTCTCTTTCTTTCACCACGCGTTTCTCGGTAGAGACGACCACGACGACGACCCGGGCATTCGATCACCAGCACCACGCTCGCGCCGGCTGGAAATTATTCCAGCTAGCTGATTTACGATTATCGCGCGTGACAGAATGTAAAGGAGAGCAGCAGCAGCAGCGGGAGAAAGAGAGCGAGCGAGGCAGTAGAGCGTTATTGCGCAACCGATTCGCAAATCCTCGCCCGCGCGTGTGTGGAGGAACGTAAGCTAGAGGAGAGAAAGAGCAAGCGTGTATGAAGGGAAAACTCGGTGCGCATCCGGGCGCGTGGTTTGCTTCGCAGACGTTTTGAGGAAAGAAGAGAGAGAGAGAGAGAGAGAGAGAGAGAGAGAGAGAGAGAGAGAGAGAGAGAGAGAGAGAG
>JAYJLV010000011.1:5622550-5640865 GCA_036873485.1 Torymus texanus
GAAAGAAGAGAGAGAAAGAGAGAGAGAGAGAGAGAGAGAGAGAGAGAGAGAGAGAGAGAGAGAGAGAGAGAGAGGAGGGAAGGAGGTAAAGGATGCTTCGTCTTCTTCAAGAAGATATCCGTGATAGCGATTGCGACGGTGCGTCTGCTGGTGGAATTTGAAGATTTTCTCTGGGATATTGTGCGTTGAGAGTTCGAGATTGCCGATGTTGAGTGGAAAAGTGATGGATGCTTGGGCAATATTTTTTATAGTAATGGTGCATAAGTGATGTGTAGGATAAAACTTTATGATTATAAATTTTTATCGAGAGCAGAGACATTTTTGAGTATTATATTGGTCGTTTTTTTCTAATTATGTTAGTTTGTAATCGGAAACGAATTATACCGTTCTCTATACAGTTTGTCTCACCATAGACTGGACCTTTCTACAAGAAAAATTTTCGAATCTATTTCTGTTTTTAAATTTTATTAAAATCTTTTCGTAGTAAGTTTATAATATAATAATTATGTAATTAATTTAATGGTTAACTTATGATTTAATATGTATTTCCAACTCTTTAGTATTTGATTTATAATACAAAATAGGAAGCATTAGAATTTATAATGGTAATAGAGAAAATTAATAATGAATAGTTTTCAAACTTTTAAATATAAAGAATGAAATTTTCCACAAATATACAGATATTCTTAAATAATACTAATTTATAAAACTTTTCTCAAATCTAACAAGTTGTAATTTTCAACTTTTAATTATTTCAAAACAAATCTGAAAGTTATGTAATAATAATACATCATCTATATGATTTCCTCTGTCCATTATTTATGACCTACGAATACTACAGAAAAACTAACTTAACACGAATCCGACCACAAAAAATCTCTCGAGGACCGTCAGTCAGAAAAAGAATACACGAAAAAGCATTTCGAAATAAATAGAGCCGAGCTTCGCAGTATACGGACACGTGCTGCCATCGGACGGCAGACCGAATGAACTACTCTGCGCGCGCGCTCGCTTCGTCCCGCTTTTTTTGTGTCGCAAGCGCCGCCACTTGCTTCTAGCTGCTTATACTTGCACCGTTGGTATATACATACTCACGTATATGTATCTCCCACGCTGACATACCGGTATATTAAAAATGAAAGGACATTTGTTATTCGTATCGCGACGTGTCGTGGCTTTTTATCGTGCGTCGAAGGCAAACACGTGACTTTCGTTATATGAATACTTATTTAACAGGATATTTTTAATATCGATGCAAATTAATTCTGTTTTTTAATATATATTTTAATTAATTTTTGTTTATTTCATGGATATGCTGGAGTAAAGTAAAAATATGTGAGCATACGTAATATTTTCCTGTATTACATATATAAAAGAAGCAATGGTCAAACGCCATCAATCGTTATTATGCAAAATATATAGTATATATAAATTAATAAAGTCCTATTTTTCATATATAACATTTGTTTCAAACTGATATTGTAAGGAAATAATATTTCCAGAACTATCGTATGCATGTTCTATTTGTACCTCTATAAATTCTCATCCATATTCATGCAAACATCATTTCCAATTGTCGCCTCGTAACGACGTATCAGCTTTAAATTTCTGTTTGTGTTTCCGTTTCGCCAGTAGCCGTCTCGGCACGAAGAAAATATGCCTCTTCCCTACCTTATTCGGTATCATAAAATCGTTCTCCTCCTCTCGAACTTTTATTTTTGTAACCCAGCCAATTTGAATCTTGGCCATCTCTCTGATAATTAAAAAAATGAAGTTATACCCAGCGTAGTGAGAGAGAGAGGGTCTTGCTTTTTGCCTCGGAGTGATGAATTTTCACGGGCGAATCCAGCTTGTAAGAGAGAAGCAAGGGGATACGAAAGAGAGTCGTCGTACGAGCGTGCAAGTGCCAGGAAAGTGTGGAAACAGGAAGTGTTAGTAGTAACGGTTTCGTTCTGCCCTGCCAAATCGACTGGTCGCCTTCTCGTTTCCTCTTTTCTTCTCTCGCGCTTTCTAGCGCTGCGAAACTGAGTTGTGGATACATTTGGGGCATGTACAACACTGATTAAATGGCTCATTCCCCGTATTCTCCCTGTATATATATGTTCTCGCTATCATTAATTCATAATTATGCACTCGTGCAGTCATATAATTTTGTCTCCAGAAACGAATGTTTGGCTACGAAAAGTACAACGGTTGAGTATATTGCTATCGTAATACATACTTAGATTGCTTTTCATGAAGTGAGCGTTGGATAACACTTTTTATTTATACAAAACATTAAGATTTCGTTAGACTTGATTCAATCTTACTATTGATTATCTTCATTATGGCTAACAAATTTATTTTATCACGGTTAAAATACAACAGTATAAATAAGCTGCTATGGTCAACAAATTTTTTTACAAAACAACCCAACATCAAATACCTTCTATCTGATGAGAAATAAATTCAAATAATGCTAATTAGAACTAGAAACTTAAGAATATTTATATGCGTTATCTGAGCGCAAAAACTTACTCCACCATATTTTTCAGAAAGCCTAGTTTTTCCCGGCACAGTTGCCATCCCGTCGCTCGCAGTAACTTTTTTCACGCGCTCACCCGCGTTTTTCTTAACGGCTGCGCACTGTACGCGCGACGACGCTCTGTGTATGCACCGTAAAGCAAGTCCCGTATGGTTATAAGAGGGAATTTCAGTTGAAATTGCCGAGTAGGGGGTAACCCCCTTAGTACCTAGCATTACTATCGCCTTGCAAGTCCGAGAATCTTAGCGATAATCGCGAAGATTTAGTGGGTCTCTCTCTCTCTCTCTCTCCACGTTGCGCTGGTACTGCTACTACGCGCCAGTGTTTGAGTCCGGGGAGAGTTCGTCGGTGGTTATAAATTTCCTCGCAATCTTCGCGTCGGGGACGATAAAATTTATCTATGGTTTATCCACTTTGTGTGTCACATTAACGGCGCTAAAATTCGTTACCAGACGTTTACGTACGCGGCGCGTGCACTTTCGGCGCGCACTCTTCCTCTCTCTCTCTCTTTCTCGCTCAACAAATTGCACGCGGGAATTAAAGCTGTTTACGGCGAATGGAACTAGTTTACAGTCGTTTTCGCGGCTTTTTTTGCCCGGAAGCGTGCACGCGCGCGAGAAGAGAGCGAAGTAGAATGGCTCGAAGTTTATGCGGCGTTTTAAAAAGTTATCTCGGAGGAAGATGATAATTAAACGAAACTTTCAGCGTGTTTGCCACTTGAAATATAGGACAATCCGTAATTTTGTTTGTCCTGAGAGATAATTACGAAAATCCCGTGTGCGAGCGCTCGCGCTTTTCCGTCAGAAAAAATAACTCGAACATTTTTTTACATTACTCCAGCTGTATATAGATCAAGATTTAGCCTTTTATGCCGGAATTTATTGTTAGAATTTAAATGAAAACCATTTGTGTTATTTACTACAGTACTTTATAAATTTACTACTCCGAGATTAACATTTTTCCTTTTATTTTTCTTTGTTTCAGGTAAGTTACGTTCACTCCACACAATCGTATGAGCTTAATCTATTTCCATAAAAGCGAACACGTAAGTATATCATTCACGATGAATCATTGATAAATCTCCCCCGCAATATAACCGAAAGATTTTTCACTTACTCGCAAGTCATCATCTGACGGGCTAAATCCCAATCTTTCGCCATTTCGTAAAGTGCCTCTCATACCCCGATTCAACCCATGAAAGTAATTAGATAGATCCATCAAACCCCATTTATCGATCCACCTCAACTTTCATCCTTCCCATCGTCGACATTAGCCCGTCTCGGACCTTTTAACATCCACCCTGTGCGACACAATCCATCGCTCTCTCTCTCTCTCTCTCTCTTTCGAAAAAATCTCTACTCTCTATCCATATATCCCTGGCGATCCTCTTCTCCTTAAAACAGCTGAGAGCAAGATAGAGAGAGACACTCTTTCATCGTCCTTCCTCGAGTCAAATTGAAATCGAAAAACGATAATTGCGGCGTGAGGCGAGCGCGTAATGGCTGGCCTTTTAAATACAAGAAGCCCCGGCAACGTCGACGTCGTTGCTGCCACTGCTGCTATACTAGCGAGTAATGTAAACCGAGCGAGTGACGGACGGCGGATGGCGCTTGGCTTTCGCCGTCGCGCGCGCGGAGGAAGGACGACGCACAATGGGCCGTCGGCCGCTTTGCGGGAAGGTAGCTTCCGTGCAGGAGGAGAGGAGGGGCGAAGAAGAAGAAGAGGCGGCAAATGGATCTCTCTCCTCTATTCTACCTCCTACTCCCTCCTCTTCGTTCTACGCCACCGCGCTACTCGCGGACCGGAAATGAACGAAATGGCCGCTAAGCGAAAAGGGGTTCCTTTCTTTGATCGAGCTCTGGTCGTAGTGGTACGGGGCTGGGGTTGAAAGAGGGGCGAAAGAGTGGCGAGAAGATACGGTGATGGGGCGAGGCGTGTCGATATATAGTTTTTTGTCGTTTGTCGATGACTTTTTGAAATGTTGTTCTATTGTTTGGATGATGACAATCTCGAAGTTGTCTTAACAATAAACAATAGTTAATATAAAAAATAAATATATAGCTGATTTACCAGATAAACTTTTATTTTTAATGTTGTAATATTTATTTGAAAAATTATTAAGAAGTAATTCGTTTTACTTTCATTTTTAAATTTTTAATGCTGAAATATGTCAAGTATTCTGTAACTACATTTTCACCGACTCAATGTAAGAAGCTATTAAGATTCATTAACCTGAAAACGGAAAAAAGTTTCATTTTTTAAAAATGTGGCTTATATAACAGTTTTAAAACTATAATTCACATAAAAATCTCAAATTTTTTTTGAATTTTTTTGAAAAACAATAAAAAGCAACATTTTCACGCTTTCGAGCGCCGGAGACAAACTCAACAAGTCATCACCTCATAACTCTTTCCCTTCGCCTCCTCCAGCACACACTAGCCGATGGGCCCCTTTGACATTACACACAACGTTTCATTTTATTCCTCGAAATTTCACCTCAAAGCTCCTCGGATCTTAAAGACGAGATCCATCCGACCATCTCTCTCTCGACCGCTCAACCAACCATCCCACTGGAGAGAAACCTCCTCACCCCATTCCTTTCTCTCTCTCTCTCTCTCTATCCGTCGCCATCGCGACGACGCGCGGGCGCGCAATATCACGCGAAACCCTTGCGCTCGCATACACATACACACACAGAGGGCCAGTGCACGCTTACCTCTTAGCTCCCGCGTGCGCACAGGCTGATCCATATGTAACGCGAATGAATATTCAACCCCTAACCGAGCCCTCGAAAACCGACCTTCCGCCCTCCCCCCATTCTACCTACCGATGCGGCAGCCTCACTTTTGCTTAGCCGCTGAGATCTCTACTGGAGTACTAGACGGCAACGCCGACGACGACGACGACTTGAGTGCACTGATAACGTTGAGATGGCTGCTGCTGGTGTGCGCTTTTTGCTGGGAGTATCGTGAGAGAGAGAGAGAGAGAAAGGGGCTAAGCTGGCCGCGGAAGGAGGCTGTTTCGTTGAATGGTGTAGCGTGCGGGAGGGTCTAGAGAGAGAGAGAGAGGCTACAGAGTAGTGTCTTTGGAAGGGAGAGGCTCGGTAAGCGCGAGCGAGATGATGTTCGAAATTACGGAAACGTGGCTTTGCATAGCTTTGTACCGGCCCGCCGGAGGTTTGTTTTTGCATGGTGGAGTTGGGAGGGTCGGCATGAAACGTACTCGCGGAAAGAGGGAGACAAAAATTATGTAATGGATGTAGTCGGGTCGTTGTAAAAAGTAAAAGTTTTATCTGCGTAGACAAAGCCTTTGGAATAATGAAGTTTTTATTATTGTTAACTAATTTCATGTATATGCAAAGAAAATTTCTTATATATATGAATTGAACTTTAAAATTACAAATAACATATCCAAATATTATCGTATTTTTACAAGTGGATAAAATTAATAGAAAAAACTGTAGGAGAAAAACATTCGTATAATATCAGGCGTTATAGCACCTCATTCATAGATACGCAAAGCTAAGCGTCATATTTCAGTATAAATTATTGACATTCCGCGAGTGGCGCACGATACGCGGGAAAATTAACATCGCTTTGCGAAAAGTTACGATTCCGAGTGAACGTTCGATGTCGGCTACTAATAGCTCTTATACTAATGTGTTTACCAGTTGCCGAGCTTCGAAAATCGAGTTCGCTCTCTCTCTCTCTCTCTCCCTCCCTCTCGTTCTCGCATTCGCACGCTTTCTCCCTTGCTCTGCACTCACGTACACACACTCATACACTTTCCTCTCGCCCTCTTTCTCGATAATCCTTTTTCTTGCATGTTCGACAAGCGAGAAAATATTCCGCGAATAATCGCGATCTACTGCATCGGGCAGTAACGCTCGGCGTATCTAATGATCCGTAAAAATGTCAAGTACTTTGGCCCCGCATGCGCGCGTGCGACCGCGCTCACTCGCTCTCCCCAGGAAACTTTTCCAATTTTATTTCAACTTGTTGAGAAATCCAAAAAGTTTCAGAAGCCCAATATACAAAATTATTTCACGTAAGAATTTGCCGCTGAAATACGTTACGGCTCTTGGACTTGTTCGAGCGTGATGTCAGACCAAGACTTTCCGATATTTAAAATACTAATTTTACAGATATATGATTGCTTTATAAGCAACAGCGTTACACGCGCGTAACAATCCTCTCTCGTTGTTCATCTCCGACATAAATTGCACTGATTATCATAACGTTGTATTTTTGCAAATAATCTACGCTTCAGTTCCATCAAATTTTTATTAATAAAAAAATGAATTTTCAAACTAAACTTCATGTCTTATCGAAAAATAATTAACAACTTAACTTTCATAAAATTTCTTTTCATATCCTATATATTTACCCTCAACGCGTAATCACTCAGCATGCACAATAAACTCATCAGCAAGCCAACCCCGACCCTCGGCGAGTCAACAAAAAGCCGAAAAGCCGAGCAAAAAGCAGACAACGGGCGCGTATCTTATTTCCGGGACACCATTAAAGTTCATCGTCGCTTAGCGTACATCTCGTACGCCTGGCGCACTTCTCCGTTCTACGCATCTAGTCAGAGCTTTAGCTATATCCGGCCAGCGGTCGTCCCCGCGTAGTCACGAGAAAGACAGAGGACGCGAACGGGTGAAAAACGATACAGACCCTCTCTTACTCTCCCCGGAGCAGAATCGCGCAGTCCGGTTCGTTACGAAAATGTCTTTTGTGGTGGAACCGTGGGAGAAAGGGAGACAGAGAGAAAGGATATAGGATAGAGCCAGACGCGCCCGCGCGCGCGGTCGGATTAGGGCTCGAGGTATTCGCGGTATGCAGGATCTGGTTTCCTTTGTCCGAATTTTTGTGTCCATTTATCCGCGCTTACTCTCCTCTCCTCTCTTGCTTCCGTACTCACTGTATATACGTATACACACGGCCTTTCTGTCACAACTTTTCATTTTGCGAGGCTACCCCGCAATCGCTATTTCTCTCTCTCTCTCTCTCTCTTGCTCTCCCTCGGCTAGGAAGTCGGAAAATGCCTTTGTTTTCGCAATGGCGCGTCGGTGAACGCGATTCCGACAAGCGTTTTCTCACTCTCTGTCGCCTACTCTGCGATGTAATGCTACTGTGACTTGGCCGAGCGGAGTGCCGGTAGTTTATGTTACGCTTTTGAGCCTTTATTAATTATGAGGGGTTACAAGTCACGCGGTTGCAATGCTCTTTGAGTCTCGCCTCTGCGCGAGGAAAACTGCCCCCCTTTTTCGATGTCTATGGCAAAGGTTCTTTCTTCCTTTTCGCAGGTGTATTTATGATTTTCAGAGGATTACAAGAATTCCTGTGAAATGGTTAAGTAATTTAAAATTATGAAATATGAATAACATGTATTGTGAAAGTATACGAAAGAAATTTAAAATTAAAAGAAAATCAGTATTTCTAGTAGAAGAGTCGCGTTTAGTCAGCCACAATTTTACCGTAATAGATGAAGACGTAGACCTCAATTTTAGCATGAATACATACTTATATTCTCGTAAAGTTTTACCCAGCGACGACGAAAACCACGACATTTTAAAATCGCTGTTTGCATATTAATCGCAGGAAAACATTTCCACCTATCTTGCCTCTCCTCCACTGCCTCTCTATTTCACCCTCAAACTTATCGAGCGCCGTGGAATTAGTGGAATGAGAAAAAAAAGGAGGAAAATTTCATACTCATATCGAGTTTATGTGCCTTGACGTGATTTTCGACGTGACACGGCGGAATCGACGAGGAAAAATTTCGCCTTCTCCCCCGAGGGGAAGTAAAAAAGGAGTGAAGAGGGTGGCGCGAGCGAGCGGCGATTGAATTTCTCAGCCCCCAAGGCGGTCTGATGACAAAGAAGGCTATAATGAAACACTCGGCAAGTTCTGCCTCGCCGACTCGTAAGCCATTAGCCCTGACACTTTCACCTCTCTCTCTCTCTGCTGTTTTACCATCGGACCTGTATAGTTTTACCTTTATGCGTTCTTTAGTATGATGAAAATCTTCCTTTGCAAGACAAACTTCTTATATACGATTCACCTTTTAGTGGTAATTTATTTGTGACAGTTTTATCATAAAATCTTTGTTTTATGTTTAAGATATGTACAAAATATAAATAAGTATAAATAAGTATAAATTTCATTCTAAGATGGTATATATGTAGACACACAAGTTCTGGATAGTTGTATTTGCAATAACTCATTTAATGATAACAACTGGATATTTATGACCTTCCTTGTTTCGAATACCCACGTTCATTTACGTACAGAACACGAGAATAATAAATTTAACAATGTAGTTGTTTAATTATATAATACTTCTAGTGTTCAAATGTAAACAGAAATAACAAAATTAGGTCATTGACGTAGTCCACCTGAATTATTTTACAACTTGCGGTACTCACAATTTAGTTCACACAAATGTTACGAGTTATTAAATTTCAGCAATTTACTTGTTCATATTCCAACAATTATAAACATTTCTATACAAGTTTTAGAGTTCAATTTATTAGATTGATAGATAAAATCAATATTCAACAATTTATAAACGAGATAGAAGTAAAACTTGGAGCCAATTGATCTGTTAATTCCTCTTCAGCTTTACCACGTTGGGACGATCGAATAACCACCTACGATAAAATACAAATTACCTCACGCGATATATTACACAAAAAACTCCATATTCACCTTTCAATTGCGAGCCCGCGAATTTACTCAACAACGCAGATCACACGTCACACAGATCATGTTTTTCTGCAAAATGAAAGAGCAACAATACCTACCGCACCTCCTCTCTCTTCAGTACCCAGTTAATATTATTTCGGGGCTATTTCAACAGATCACGAAACTCTCTGTCTTTCTCTCTCTCTCTCTCCTTCGTTTTCAGAGCCAGTGCCAACACCGTGGGCCCGTACCATCCATTCCGGCGAAACGCCCGGGAATCAACGCCCAACTAAGAAACGTAATTGAATCCAGATTTGCATTTATATGTATTCCCGGGTGCGAGAGAGCGAGAGTTCTACCACTGAGCTGCTACCCATCCTGGATCTATCCTTTCTCGCTCACTCTATACATACACATTTATATATATATATATATATATACACACACCCATACACGCGCACGCAGATTCTTGATCCACCTCCGTTATGAATAAATTGGATCGTTCCTCGATATACGATTAATCAAGTTCGTGTGAGAACGTGACGAGATATCCAGACGGAGGTGGTGACGGCGACGGCGTGGCTAATCTCGATTCCAGGGCCACCATACGCGTGTGCGCAGTAGTGTGTATAGGTGTATGTGTTCCCAAATAGGAGCTGAGAATACACCACGGAAGAAGAAAGATGGAGACACGCGAACGCCCGACCGTTGGGGAGATAGCAAAGACAAACTCGGTTATTGAAATGCAATTAATCAAAGCCGAAGAAGCCCTCGCTCGGTGCTGGTGGTGGTGGTGGTGGTAGCGTTATGAGCGATATATCCCAACCGCCATCTTCGACGTGTCCTGGACGGCATCGATTCGCGGTGCTGCAGGTCTACTATCTCTTGTCTGTGCACGAGCCATGCTGGTTCACTCTCTCCCCGTGGTGGTGGTAGTGGTGGTGATCGATTGTTTTAGGTTTACCGCAAACACACGCGGGACAGGGTCTGGCTGCCCGTGGGGACCATCGTCGCTCGCTCTTCCTCTTCCTCTCTCTCTCTCTCTCTCTCTCTCTCTCTCTCCCTGCACGTACAACGACGATCTTGACGGCCTTTGATACCGCTTCATGAATGTGTAAAGTAGTCGGGCGAGCGCAGAACTTCCCCTATACTGACGAGCGAGCAGAGACATACACACACATACACATAGACGAACGGATGTCGGGAGTGGCTATAGTACGTATTCGTGGCTGGACACATCGGGGTCGGCTGTTGCTTGCACCTTTCGCGGTAGCCGGACCCTCGCCGAGACAATTATACGGTGGCTGTTTTCCCTTGGATCTACGCCGTCTTCTTGTGTGTGCGTAGATACGTGTGTGTATGGGTGGGTGTCTCGCCGATGCTGATCCTAAGTTCAGGTCGATCTTCGAATATCTTAGGTAGTGGGTGGCCTTTGGGAGGTGTGGACGAAGGAGGAGGCTACTGGTCTTGAGACTCAAAGGAGAAACGCGCAAATATTATCGGCGTAGGACGTTGTCGAGGAGTTTATAATGGAGATGTAACGGTCAGTGGGTGGACTTGATAATGAAAGTAGTCGACAAGAGGATATATTGCGTTTGTTGATGGGGGTATATAATTTAAATGAGTTATGGCTAAGCTCTTGGATATACTGACGCTTTGTTGTATGGTGAAGGTGTTCGATAGAATTCACAGTTTTGACGATGGGGATTGTATGTAGTGGTAAACGTACTTTGTAAAATAAAAACACTTTGGTAAAAATTTTACTAAGGTTGATTAATTTTTTTACCGGAAATAAGCTAATTTCATCTAAAATTTCTAACTAAATCGTGGCTAATCATTGTATAATTGCTGTTCAGATAGTAAAAATAATAATATAAGCAATTCCATTAAAATTGTAGTTATTTTGAATTATTTCAGCATATCGTATAACTTATATTCTGTTACGCATAAAGCACATAAATATTTCCTCTAAAACAATTTCTCGCTGTAAACTCTTCCATCACGCCGATCCCATCACTAAACCAAACATTTGTCAAATCCATTTTCTAATCTCGATGCGTAGGCATTTCAGCACACCATCAGCCACGACCTATCAACAAAAAAGCCTTCGAAAACAATGGTTTTGACGCCATTAGCACTCTCGACATTCCTCATCACTCATCTTTATCTCCCGGAATAGGTCGAGCTTGCGGTGCTGTCGGTACATCATATCAGATTGATGAATCCGTCGCGACGAAGCGACCGATCGAGGTCCTTCGCGTTCTCGTTAAGGGCTCAAATCTCTGGTTATCTCTGTCTCTCTCTCTCTCTCTCTCTCTCTCTCTCCCCTGACCCTTAAGTTGCTATCATTCAATCGTTTGCCGACCGCTTGGCCAACCTTCAGCGCCTTCAGTGGCCTGAACTCTTTGATGTAGATAAATCGATGTTACTTTCTCAGATGGAATATGGGCATATCGTTGTTTCTGTAGTCCTCTTAAAATTAAGTCCAGTTATAAAATTATTATTATTAAACTATTATAACAAAAAGATCTTTGCAAATCACAACTTTCATAGAAACAGTTAGAAGTGTCATTATTTAAATTTGCTCTGTCACTGCTTACATTGTATATGTTATTAACCTTAATACTCTTAATCTTCTTGGTTATTAACGGAATTAAAACATGATAATTATGCTCGCAGAAACGCAAACTTTCGGAAAGCTAATAAATTAAATAATAAATTATATAAATGTAGTCGGATTTATGGTTTCGTCTTTCACAATTGTAAACTTCTCACGAGTCCGCTGGCGTTAGAACTATAGTGAGAAGCGCGACAGCGTTTATACAATGATTTGCCGCGTCTCTGAACAATTTCTACCGCTGTAATTTCTGCGCTTGTAATTTATTTCACAGTGACGTGTTTGGCTAAGCTAAAATAACAACGTTGGTAACTGAGAAATTACAGTGGGAAAGACGTGCACGGCGGTGTATTTTTAAAGCACTTGAACTGCCCTTTATAGCTCGTGAGTACTTGGTTATTGACCGAAGATATGTTACAATGGCTCATTGTAAGCTGTACTTCATTTTGATTCAGTAACAGATTTTGCGACAGTTAGAAATTTAACTTTCTTTTTATAAGAATGTATTTATTTTAAACTGTAGAATGGGAATAGATTTATACTAAAATTTTAGAATAAAAAAAGAGAAAGAATGCAAATATGTTTTGGGAAAGTAGAATGCCACCATTCCATGAATTTCAACTTAACAAAATCTCTTTGATCACATCGTGATCGAACTTTTACGCTTCAATTCGCGATTCAAGGATCCGTACATCTATATTCTTTTATTTCTTTTCCTTTTCCAATAGTGATACACTTTCTCAGCGTTTATAGTATACGTAAAAACGTCGAATGTTACCCCCATGTAAATGATATAAAGTGTGAATGAGTTTCGAGTAAAAGTAAAAATAAAATGTAAAAAAAGTTTTTAAAATAAATATAATAAAAACAAATTTCAAGAGTCTTTACACTGTCATATTAGACACCGAAAAAAAGTATCAAAAACTTCTTTTATCCGCACGAAGCTTTCATTTCAACCGAGAAAAGGGCAAAACGTGCGTAACACGCGATTTTCTCAAGCTACTACCATCGCTACACGCTAGCTCCTCATCCTCTCGGGTACCTCGGATCTCCGGCTGATACAAAGCGAGCAAGCAAGCGGGAATTTTAGGGGAGGCCGAAGGGACAAAGAGCGAGATTCGCCCGGGCGAAGGGTGGGTATAAGTAAAGCCGCTTTGGTTAAGTGCCGAAACGCCGATTAGAATTCAAAAAGAATCCCTGAAACACGCACAGTGTGCGCGCGCGTGAGCAGCTCAAGTGCATCATCGTCGTCGTCGACGACGACTACGACGACGAACTCTGCGGAAGAACGAACGACAGGGAAAGATTGTAGTAAGCGAAGAAGAGAGCCGGTGCCCAGCTTAATATTCATGAAGCCTTCTAAACTGCACAGCATCGAATTATTCATGAGCCATTACGTTTGTATTTGCGTATATAAAGGCCATGTTTTATGGGATTCATTGATTTGTCCGAAATTCAGAGCGCTCGCTCGCTCGGCTACTCTTATAACGCGGTAGTGCGCCTCTTCCCCACCCTCTGCACACTCGGCCTACATATATTTACTCGTGCACACGTGCGATCTATAGGCGAAAGAGAGAAAGCGTGCATGTGGGGGTATTATGCACACGATACGATTTAACGTAAGTGCATCAGTGGCGCAGCTCGCCATCAATTCCACACACTCCCTCGTACCATGCGCGCGCGCGTTTTCTCTTCTATGCAGTGGCGCCCCCACGAGCAAGCTTTGAAAACGTCTACAGAGCACCGAGGCAAAGAGATACTTATTCAGAGGGACTACTACTACTGCTACTGCTCGACTCTCTCTCTCTTTCTCTCTCCTGCGGGGGGCAGGAGGTTAGGTAAGCGTGCAAGATGCAATTTCCGGGAGAGAACTCGAAGCTTTGTAACGCTCATACGAGCACGAGGATCTCGTGCGTGCAGCGTATCTTTCAGGGCCTTCCCTTTGAAAGCGTTCGCATAGGTATATAGTGTGAGTGTGTATGTGCACGTATTCGCATCGAGAAAGGAGAACGCGGCAGGCGCGGAAGAATGTAATATGAATGTGCGCGTACGATAAGAGTAAACCAGGACAAATCGAAGGGCCACTGCGAGCGCGCGCTGAATCAATTCGTATCTGTTATCAGGGCCAAAAGCCTATATACCCAGATGCGAGTGGTTGCGCGCAATGACAACGATGCCAGCTCTGCCGGTGAGATACAGTAATCGAGAAAAATTGCTTTAAAGCTCTTGCGAGAGGTAGAGACACTTACCGAACGCCGGCCAAAAGCTCATACTTTATTGTTTACGTTGCACGAGCGTCTTTTCTTTCTTTCGCGTTCGAGTCGTTTTTATCGCCGAAAGTTGGCTACTTGGGTATAGTGTTTTGATTACTCGAATTGAAATTTATTATACGATAGAAGCGGGTTTTATTTCAGGTATAATAGTTTTATTCAGTTGTTGATAGCTATAGCTAACATAGAATAGTTAACTAAACATATAAGAAATTAAAACTTGTTATTTAATTGAAAACTGATTTTTTGTGTATGAAAAGTTTAACTGATTGAACGAAAAGAAATCATTTTGGTACATTTTTCGCTTTATATATTGTATTTATATATTTATAGATGTTTATTATCAATTTAAATTTAAAAGCTTTATAAACTCATTTATTTGTTCAACATTTTAGTAAATAAAATTTATTTTACAATATACCTATATATTATTTGTTTATGAATATTTTATTATAATTCCTTTCATTTCAAATCATATATACATATAAAAAAATTTGTACAATTTTATTATTCATATTTCAAAGCATAATAAATGAAACAACAATTCTGCCATTATATTACAATTTTTGCTCGTCTTCTTTGTTTCAGGTAAGTTGCCATCTCCAAGGTCCTCATCCACTAGCCGCTTCTCTCCCTCTCCTCCGGAAATTGCTCCAACACGTTATAACGTAAGCCTCTCCTAAGCGAACTTGTTACAATTAATGGGAATTCCCCGGACGCTCTTTTTGGTTCGCCCTCATCCACGCGCGAGCTCACGTACACACGAGGGTAGCGCACACGTACGAACTCGTCCCCTCCATCCATTCTGTTCTCCTGCAAACAAGAGCGCATTCGAGTTTACATCAAATCAAAAACGGGCTAATAGAAAACCCACGCGGCCGAAGTGCCTCTCCTCTGTTTCTCTCGTTCTCGGAATAATGAAATAATTCCCTCTTGGTAACGACCATGCTTTTTTTTGCAACTACTGATACTGCTAGTTGAGTTCTTGGTAGAGCGGGAAGTTAATTATGGTTTTGATTAGATTTTTCGAAATAACAGGAATAGAAAAACATAATTGGAATACCTAAACTTTTTAATGATATTGAACAGTTTCTATTATTTAATAATTCTAATAATGATTATATTGCCCTTTAAATCTTTTATATATATATATTTCTAACAAAACTTATTAACTATTTTAAGACTCACTTAGGACAAGGAACCTTTAATTATCACAAATGCTCCGTTTCGAACATGCTTAGTCATTGCGGTAATACAATCCGCCCTAGGTCGATACCCAAAACACAGGCTTTCACGATTCTAAAACGGTCTTATCGAGTGGGCGCAGAGGGCGCTCGAAATATCCGTTTTCGACTCAAGACTGTGAGCGAGAGAGAAAATTTATTTATTTTCGCGGTGATTGATGAACCTTCGATAAAGTGTCTCGGCGCGCCCTCGCGAGTAATCTGCCTTAGTCGAAGCCTCGACGATGGAGAAGCGAAAGGAGGCGGAAAAGAAGCGAACGAGAAAAAAGCTTGCGACGACGACGACGATGATACGCAATAATGCGCGTGGTAACGACTTCCGCGTTCTGCGTCTCCCTCCCCTTTTGCTACCCAAATATCAGATTCGCATCTAATCTTTTTAATCAAGGCAAGCCCTAGAAGAGATTTATGTGTTCGCTACTTTGTGCCTTTTTTCTTTCTTTCTCTCTCTTCCTCTTTCTGCGTAGCATGATTTTTTTCTTACCTATTACACGTAGAAAGAATCGCTCGTGCTTGATCTTGTTCGACAGTTGGAAAATCAAATTGCCTTTATGGAGTCGAGAGGGGAGATTTTCATTATTCAATATCGCACGCGTGCGTCGTTGCGACGTATATTCACGCGGGATGAGTTACAATAAAAAGCGATTTAAGGATTTTCCGAGCTACTGCCGATTCCGAAGTGTCGTGTAAACACGGCATCGATAAATTTTTATGTCGGAATATCTTGAAGCTCGACGCACGCTACGGTGTGGTGGTTATATTCGTGCGCTCTCTCTTTCTCTCTCTCTCTCGCAGTTGCAATTTTATGCGCGCGTAAGCGCGTTCACGCCACCCCCACGTATATAAGCCCATAAACGCTTTGACGATTGTTTTGCCCGTCGTGGCAATGAACAAATTGTTTTTAAAATACATTGATACGGCTCTTTTATTCGAAGGCATTAAATTTAAATTGGTATAAAAGTACGCCTTTATGAAAGACCTTGAATTCAATGTACGAGTTGCAGAAAAGTAGACGTATATTATTCGAAATCTTTATTTCTTCAAAGAATT
Source organism: Torymus texanus (assembly GCA_036873485.1). Lineage (NCBI taxonomy): Eukaryota > Metazoa > Arthropoda > Insecta > Hymenoptera > Torymidae > Torymus > Torymus texanus. Next base: position 5,638,945 of record JAYJLV010000011.1, read on the forward strand.
TACACTCTTGTAATCAGCAAAAAATTTTATTTTAATAGAGCAATATGAATGATTAACTTCGTTAAACGTTAAATACAAATTTTTACTTCTAACTAAAAACTATATGTATACTTATATCTTTAGCTATGAGAAAATTAAGTACGCAATGGTGAATATTAGTTTTTATATTTTTTATTTATTATTATTCAAAACATCAGACATCAAATCATTTATTATTTATAATTTCAAAACATTTTCAGTCTATCTATTTCTTACTTACTTACAAAGTGTATTTATTGATTCACAATTTAACTTTTTAAGACCTCGTCCCCCCACTTTCATAACGCTACTGAATAGATAACAAATAAACACCCATTGACCAAAACGGCCTCTTTCATAAGAAAAAAAGGATAAACCCATACGAGATAGAAAAAGAAATCATGGCAAAACTCTTTCGAGATATTAACCTCCATAACGACGCGAACGCCATAAGCCCGAAGTAAACATGAAAGCTTCGCCAGCCTCCCTTCCATCTACAAACTTTATTGAGGCGACTCTCTCTCTCTCTCTCTCTCTCTCTCTCTCGCGATCGCACACGTCTGATGAGGTCACGAACGCGCAGACACACATCTACAGCTCGCGCCCATGCAATCGCTCATCTCGACCCGTATAATATCTCACGCGCGCGTAAACGCTATAACGGTCTCTCTCTCTCCCACTCTCTCTCGAATCGGCCCTCTGGGGCCAATACCTTAAAAGCCCCTCTTGCCTCACCTCTCTCGCTCGCGAGAGCAATCGCTATCAGATTCAAAGCTCTCTCTCTCTCTCTCTCTCTCTCTCTCTCTCTCTCTCTCCGGCGCTCTCGTGAGATAATCCCTCTCTTACGTCTCCGCCAGCGCGTTTCCTCGTTTGCACGTATGTGTGTGTGTGTGTTAGTGTGAGTGGGTGAATCGACGCTTTTCGAGCCATCGACGAGAGAGACCAAGCGAGCTTCGCCGCAGAGTTATTCAAGGAGGTGATTCACCTCCCTCCCACCCTTCCTCTCTATCCTCGTGGATATAGAAGTAGTATTATAGCTATCGCGAGTATGCGTACTTGCGCGTGTATGGATATGTATCACCGCGTGTGCAGAAACGTGCAATTTTTTCGCTCTTCACGGCGCGTAGAGGAGAGGAGATAGAGAGGGTAGCGATAGGTTTTGAGAGCGCAAGCTCTTCGACATTGAACTTTCGAGGGATATTGCGCGTGCTTTTTTTGGGATAAAAAATGTATGGGGTTGGGAGGGATGGTAGGGAGATTATCGAGAGAGAGAGAGAGAGAGAGAGAGAAAACGACGCTCTAGGCGAAATCCATCTTGAATGTCGAATGATGCAGTGAAGTTGGTAATTTTCTATGGGAGCGTACATGTAGCTCCGGACGTGAACAAAACGAAAGGGGAGGCGCGAGATTTGAAAAGGTCTCGATGTAACAACTTTCCTTTTTATTAATATTAGCATGAAGTTGGCTTTTGAAAAAGGATTTTTCCACGCATGTAGCAATAATTATTTGATAAATATATAATATGTCGTTTAACTTTTACTATGTTCCCTGAAGTTGTATTAATGAAAAACTACTAATTATTACTGAAAATTGCTCCATCTAAGAAATTAGTGGAAAAAAAACTAAATTAGTAATGTTTTCGCTAATTTCTTGGGTGGAACAAATTTCCCTAATTCAACTTTAGATAATAGGTATTGTAAGTAGACCCTAATATAAACCTTTATTAATTAATAGAGTGCACGGAGAAAAATGATGTAGGAAAAATTACTATTTTTGGTAGTAGTCGTGGACAGACTCGAATCCTCGTGAAAACTACTACCTTTTATTACCTGAATATATACACACACACACACACACATATATATATATATATATATATATATATATACACAAAGGTTGTTTT
>JAYJLV010000011.1:5645874-5656702 GCA_036873485.1 Torymus texanus
AGAGAGAGAGAGAGAGAGAGAGAGAGAGAGAGAGAGAGAGAGAGAGAGAGAGAGAGAGAGAGAGAGAGAGAGGATATCGCGTCAGCAGAGGCCCCTGCGTGTTTTCACGCGCGACGCGGTCGCCGGAGTGTGCCGATGAATTAATGAGAAATCAATTTATCTCCGTGAGGCAGTGGCAGCGACGTATACATTTGCAAGGTTGAGCAATAAAAATGCGCATGAAGTGCGTCAGTCTTTTTCATTCGCGATCGTAAATACGGGCAGAGTCGTGTGTTGTTGCGTAAATAAATGTACGATACTTTAGTGATTTTTGTTCAAATATAGCAGTTTAAAAATTTTATTTTCACGTTTAAATTAATTGTTATATTCCTTAATATTCAAAGAAAAACAATTGACATTTTTACGTAGTATAGTGTTTTATAAATAAAATCTTGAAAATTCATTCCTCAAACGCTGTACAGCTCACTTAAAATAATGATTCCATTTTGTAAGACATCGGAAAATAAAACCCCTTAGATAATATACGAGAATAAAATCCTCTTTTAAAATACCTTCATAACAGCAGCAGCAGCAGCAATCGATGCTTTCATACACCCAGGGCAAAAACTCGACAACCACAATAACAATGACTGATGATCCCTCCGGTAAACAAAAAAAGAAAAAAAAAATCACGCATGTAACGATCGTTAGAAAATTTACGGTGTTTCACGTGGCGTCGGCGCCGCTTTCTCTCTCGCTTCCTCCTGTCATTTTTCTCTCACCTTTTTTCACCCGAATAGCCTCGTGCGCGCGCGGTGACTGAAAGTACAAAATGAATACGCTGCTCTCGCGGCACCACCTATATCGCATTAATGGCGATTGCGAACATTAACAAATTACTCGCGCAGCGTGCGGCGGCTGATCTCATTAGGGTTTCTCTCGCTCGCTCTCTCTTACTCACATACATACGAGCGTGCGCTCGTTTCGCACTCATGCAAATTGCAATTCGACTGTACTCATTTTGCTTAGTTATACGGTATTATCGCGCGCGGTGGCCTGAAAAATTCATGAGTGCCGCGCAGATTCATCATCGATGGAGTAGTCTCTCTTTCTCTCTCTCTCGAATTGACTCCGCACACGCGCTCTATACGCGAAGAAATTGCAATTTCGAATCGTTAAAGGAGAACACGGCGTGTACAGCTTGAAGTGGATGTATCGTTTTGTAATAAAGTGCCGCTGTCGATCATTCGACGGTACAGAGATTAATTTGATTGAGACGGGCTCGCACTCGTTTTGCATAATGAATAAATATTATTTCACGGTTTAAGCAAAAATAACATTATACTTGAAATTGAAAATAAAAAAATTTACATGTTATTGAATTACCGTCTATACGTTCATTCTTCTAATAAAGCATAATATACAAAAATTTCGTTTGTTTTTTTAGTCTTTGTTTTTCTATAAATGAATCAACAAAAGTTAATCGCAAATAAAATTCTACAATAATTCTAAATTTATGTTTTTCGTCATTCAACATTTACATTTTCAATTTGAAGCGTCAAAGTGGCAATACTGCAACGCTGTAGCAGTAACTGTGCTGGTATATATACGAAAGTACGTCGGTTACGAAAGGGACTATAGAGGCACTAGATGTCGCAGTGGCTTCCGATGGTTTAATCTGTTAGGGGTTTTCATTGCGACGCGGTGCGCGGACTCGCACCACACACTTGTAAGAGAAAGGGCGAGAGGGAGGGAGAAAGAGAGACAGAGAGAGAGACAGAGAAAGGGAAGAGACAAATGGTGGAGTGGAATGCACACGAAAATGGTGATTTAGATTTAGCTTTAGATTTGGATAATGCATTCGACCTCGGCTTTAGCGGCTGAAGGAGAAAAGGGAAATGTTGAGTGAAAGTATAAATAAAGAGGATGTCTAAAATGAGTTTCAAAAGAAATGTGATTTGTTTTCTAGATATGGACAAACTTGAAAAGAATGACATAAACAAGTTGTTTTAATTAAAACATGTGTATAAACTGATGTGTTCGAAACAGAAATAAAGAAAATCACTATTTTATATACTTTAACATGAATCTCGGATTTAAATACAAAATAGTCTTGATTTAAAATTTTCCTATCCTAAAATATCAATCTCCTCGCAACAAAACAAACGGAAAACAAAGCAACCGCCGCAGTCACTTACCCTCCCAAACAAAGCAAGAAGAAAACCAAGCGAAGGGGGAGGAATAAATGGAAAGTGATTTGGGAAAATCGACGACGCGAACGTAGAGAGAGAGTGAGAGAGAGAGAGATAAAGAGAGAGAAAGAGGGGAGTGGAAAAGAAGCTTGGAAAAGCACAGACAGTATATATACGTACAGTACTCACGCGAGTGGGAGAAAGGGAATTCGTTAGTGGAAACTAACGCCCGGAGAATCGCGAGATCTTTTTGCTTCTATAGTGGTATGCGTACTCGTCGGGTATGTATAACAGGGGACGGAATGCGGTTTAGCCCTACCGATGTGCTGTCTCCCTCCTCGCTTCTCTTTCTGCGGTCCACGCAACCGTCTAAAGGAATTTATCCGATTGATATAGGGAGAACGAGAGAATGGAAGGCGAAGGGCATAAAGCGTCGATTTATTATCGAACGGTATGGCGTGTCGCATAAACGTCAGAAATTCGACCGTAGAACCGCAATGTTGAGCGAACTAGATTATATTTGGTCAGAAGTATTTCAAAAATTTCTGCGACATTTTGTTTTTTCAATTAGCTCGAAATTTACGTTATATTATAAAGATAATTTAGAGAATCTTTTATCTAAGAATCGTAACAGAATAATATACGTCAAGTCTAAACTTTATTTTCTTACGCATAGATCACAATAATTTATTCAACATAAATTCTCGCACTCGTATTCAGCGTGAAGTTCAGAACGATAATAATCACTGGCAGCACTTGTCGAAACGACACCTTCAAAAGCAAATCATCAACCCGGAAATACAACCGTGTACTGCCTGCCACCTACCATTATACTATATTTATATATACACACCCACTATGCCTACACACTACAGCTGCCAGATAAAAATACAACGCGGACGAATAATAATTCGCGCGCGCCAATTTCGCTCCAACCGATAAATTATCCACCTGTAATTTTGCCCTCTACCAGTCGGTCGCGTGCGTATATATATATATGGGAGGGATAAGTTGAAGTAGTTTTCACGGCCTGCGTCCAAACGGTTCTCCTTGCCGCGTTTACGCACGCGTTAAGCAGTATAAATGCGCAGTTGGACCGATCGTATAACGCGCGCGCTCGCGTGCTCGCTGGCTGCATTTATGAGCACCGCGTAGCTTCACGCGCCATGAATTATCACGATTTCTCCTGGGAGGAGGCCGAGGTATAGGAAGTGGGGGGGGGGGTGCGTTCATTGGAACGACGGAAGTCGTCGACGCGAGTATCAATTTATTAAAGAATTGGTATAGGAAAGATGAGGGAAGAGGACTGGAAGGAGGAGAGTGATTAACCGCGTGTGTAATGTATTATTCAGGGCGGGATTAAAACTTTGTTGGACCTTTTTTACGGGGCCGTGATTTCGAGAGGGGATATATGTATAAGGCATTTCGCGCAAAGTGATATTGAAAGGTTTTTTATGAGGATTGTGGTGGTTATTGGAATTAAAGCCGGATTTCTAAAATACTAATAATAGATGCAATAATGACGTATGAGTAAAACTTGTACGTGCAGAATATCAGCGGTATCGAAATTCTCTGATGTGGTATTAATGATGTTTATTTTACAGATGTTGTGTATTTCGATATTCCGATTTTTAATAGAAAATAATCGATCTATATTTTCTTTTGTATACTAATACTAAATGCTTCTATATCATAGCTACATTCTTTTAACTCAAATCAACCACAAATTCCATCGGACAATAAAATTCCAAAACCTCTAAAAATCTTTGTTATAAAATATCTTTCTATCTACTAAAATATCCCAGAAATTCCTGAATAAGTCCTTTCTCTCTCTCACTCTCTCTCAATCGATTCTGAACTACCGCGCATAAATACATATTCCCACCCTCTTACGATTCCCCCACACCCTCCCAACATCCAACGCTGCATTTCTCTGAATTTGCTATTCCACACACTCACACACATGAGCATCCAACTACACTGGCCACGCGTGCATCCTTAAAGGCGAATTTTTCCTCCGCTCAGAACGCGCGCGCGCGTGTGAAAGTTCGCGGAAAGGGGGAGGAGCTTCCACCACGACGACGACGGTCCAGAAAGCGTCCTAACGACGAGAGGAAGGGTGTGAAAGGCCCGTATTACCAAGTGGACTTGACGACGGGGCAACGTGTCCCCGGCCCGTCGTCGTAGTCGTCGTCGTCGTCGTAGTTGCCGCGTCCCGAGAGAGCGTTCCGCCTGGAATACGGGACGTAATGGTGTATCCTCTCTCTCTCTGCGCTGTAGCGAGAGGAGAGAGAGAGAGAGAGAGAGAGAGAGAGAGAGAGAGAGAGACAGAGTGGAAGAGGGAGAGAGTCAGCGCTAAGCGTCTGGCAAGCTGCCCGGACATACAGAGCTCTTCCTTCGTGACGAGCTTGTTAAACTTATCGAAAGCGTCAAATTAGGAGAGAATCAGAGTCTTTCCCGTTCCCCTTTTTTCCCCTTCGCATTTTTTTTTTCGTTATGCTTTTCCTTTTTCGGGTTGCCGCTTTTTCTGGCCGACTGTACACGTTCCTGCTGGTTTTAGTATTATTATTTTTCTTCGCTCGTTTTTTGGCAGTGTTTTAGCGGGATAGCTAGCTTCTTTTTATGCCGGATAGTTTGCTTTGTTTCTTTTTTTTTTTATACTTTTATTTCCGTCCCAGTTTTTCGAAGGTTGTTTATGAAGTTTTTAATTTAAAATTTAAAAATATTTCGAAGTAATATGAACCGAGTTTCAGATAATTTTACCACGAATTCTCGGATAATCAGAGTGAAAAAAGCATATGCTTGCTTATTAAAGTAATATATTGTACTTTCAACTATCTTGGGGGAAAAATGATCTCAATTACTTTAACGTGTTATTACAGTTAATAAAATAATTTTTCTCAAATGAAATCAACGACGCGCGGTCCTAAACTGCTTCTGGAATTGCATGCCTCGTCTCACATACGCTCACAAAAGAAACTATTACGACGACCAATGAAAGTAAGAGAGTGAAAGAGAAAGAGAGAAAGGAGAACAGCACCTGGTAGGATACGTTGGGCCGCTATCGTCGCACCCGATTGCATAACCGGAAAATTTCGGATATTTATGGATGCACATACGCGAAGTCTCTCTCTCTCTCGCTCTCTTCTTCTTATACGAAAGTATGCGGCATTTGCCGTTTCAAAGCATACTCACGCGCCTCCCGTAAACCGTTACACTGCAAAAGGTCAAGTATAAAGCTCTCTCTTTCTCTCTTTCGGGAGAATAAGAGAGAGAAGCAATTTTCACTTTGCTCCCGGCTTATGTCCGCGTATGTCTTCTCCGCGCTCGTTTCTTCCTTTCTCTCTCTCTCCCCTCGAATGTTTTTCCTCCTTCTCCTCCTTCTCCACTTTCCACCTCTATTACATTTTTCTCTCTGGCCGCTCGCTCGCCCTGTCCCTCGGTCCTTTTCACCGAGTGCGAAATTTACCGTGTCGCCTCCGCGCGCGCGGGTGTGTGGATTCTCTCCCTTGATTCTTTCGCTCGCTTGCTTTTTCCCTCGCGCCAGCGCAATTGCTCTGACAGTCTTGTTCTTATGATTGGCAGGACGCGAGCACCGCGCCGGCGCTTGACGCACGCGCTTTTAAAATTGGACGAGTCCGATGTCTCTTGCTTTTGTCCTTCACCACCCCCCTTCGTTTCCGTCTACTTCCTACATTTGTATGTTTTTTTTTTTATTTTACCTCGTTTTTCGCGAGACTGTATGAGTGTATATGTGTATACCAACGCAGCGGGTGGGAACCGTCGTTGTGTGAGCGTTACTCCTTACTGAGCGCGCTTGCTCGCTTGTTTTCCTCTCGTTTTTCCACTGTGTTACGTTTCCATTTTGTCTACTCGCGCGAACGCACGCGAGAGACTGGAATGGGGTGGAAAAAAGGGTGTGGGAGAGAAAAAGGAGCGACCTTGCCTGGCACGAGAGTGGATTTAATAAGTGCCGGAACCTTCGCCGATCGTAACTCATACGGGAATTGCACGCGCGCTGTAGAGGTGATATGATGATTCAGGAGTTTTAAATTTTTTCCCTCTACTGCTACATATGCTACGACAAAATAAAGCTGGATCTTCATTTTATTCCTTTTATATACTCGAAATTGCGCTCTTTAACTAGATTTTCGTAACCTTTTTGCATGCTGGTTAAATCAAGCAGTATATAATTTTCTCTTTCTTACATATATTCTGCATAAATATTTCATCTCTATTATTTTTTTCAAGAAATTTTTTCAACCCTCTCCTCCGATTGAAACTCCAACGAATTTTCTATTTACATATCGCTGTTCAACCCTTCCGCCGTACACTACTCGTCTCCCTCTCAACCAACAGAGCCAACTCTCACCCAGCACCCATTTTTCACAATTAATATTCCCGCTCAGCCACCGACGCCTCTCGCGCGCCCATCGATCCTCCTACCGCGACAGCCAAATATCCCCAGTGCTCGCAGCATCTCCCTCCCGTCAATTCGATCAATCGAATCGATAACGGCACTACTACGACCACTCCTCCTCCTTCTCCTCCTTCTCCAAATCGATCAGACCTACCCCGAAGTCCAGGGGGGGCTATCGAGGGACACGCGGTGTGCTCGGAGAGCGAGAGAGAGAGAGAGAGAGAGAGCCTTATTAATATGCATTAGACAAGCCCGGGGCTGACTTACTCGCTCATTGTCCGCCGTCGCCGCTCTCGCTCTCTCTCTCTCTCTCTCTCGCTTTCCCGGCCGATTGGCCCCTTCATTGGTTCGATTTGTGCCTCCCTGTCTGCCCCTCGGGCTGCGAGAGGTGGCAATTTGCGGCGTGCGCGCGTGGGCGGTAGAGAGAAAAAGACGAGTTTGATTACTTCGGGCGCGGAAGTGGGCTAGTGTTACGAAAGTATTACGCGACGGGACGGGAGAGGCGCATTTAGTGCCTTTTAGCGAGTCAATCCCATGGGAAGAGACGGTGAGAGAGAGGATGGGGAAGTCGCCGTTTTGAATTGATAATTCGCTGTTAAGAGGTGATTGAGGATGGAACGGTATATATGGGTGTGCGTTGGAAAATAAAATTGGGCGTGTGTGGTTCGTCGAGAGCTCATTGCAATGATAAATGAACGAGAAGGATTTTTACTTCACTGCCTTTTTACTCCACTTTGTAATAAGTTATGTCGTTTAATCATCCGAGGTTTTGCTTTTGCGTCAATTAATTATAAAATTTAATTTGATATCTCGCATTTCATCTATAAGAATCATTATTTTATAGCAATAATTATAACAAATAATATTTAACTCTTTTCAAATCTAACTTAGTTAGTGATACATTTATCTTCTTGAACTAATAATACAAAACAGTATGCAAGAGAATATGAGATGAACAACGAGCATCATTATTTAATTTAACCATTGAAAATATATCATAGAATTTTTATGATCTAAATTTTCCATACACACTTCTATAATGTTATTAGCATACATTTTCCCTCATACACCGAAACTATGTAAACCAGGTTTATATACCAACTCCGAGAAGTAGTTACCCTGCGAACTACATTTTAGCTCGATCTTACGCCCATCGCGGCTTCCTCCCGCGATTGTTTCGTTCAAAAACAACCGAAACTTTCATCAAAGTTAACGGAATTTCTCCCCATAAACGGCTGGATGAAATTAAATACAAATTTCCCGGTAAAGCCTCGGCGATAGTCGGTGTCTACTCTCCTTGCCGTAAAAATTTCTCCTCCCTTTAAAAACGGAGAGCTAAAGATGTAGCTGCGGGTAGAAAGAGTGAGCGAGCGAGCGAGTGAGAGAGAAGAGAGTATGCACAATCCTTTGAAGATATTCATGAGAGGATTTCCATGTGAAACGCCTAGTCAGACCGGGCGCTCCCCGGCTTCTCCTTGTCACTGCGTCCTTTACTATACTCTCCTTCTTTGTCTCTCTCTCTTCCATCGCGCTCGGTATCTTCGCGCGTCTTTATCGCCTTTCCCTCGCGCGCTCGCGTCGTTCTTTCCACGTCGAGTTTCGCGCTAGCGCGCTTATACGACTTCCTCTCACTCTCTTTCGCTCTCTCTTTCTCTCTCTCTTTGTCTTACGCGCGACGCTGGGAATTTAGCTCGCGCGGGCGCGTGCACCAAGGAAGGAGACAATTTACAGCCGTCGCTCACTCTTCTTCGACGCAGTCGCTCTTCGTCACTCGCTGCTGCTTTTCTTCCTCGCGGCTGAGCACAAGGACGAGGAGTAGAGAAAGAGGGAGAGAGAGAGAGAGAAGAAGCCAGGGTCCACCGCACGGTCCACCGAGCGCACACTGCGTTTTAACGGCAATATATTTTAGCCAAGGAGAGAGGGTGAGGGAGAGAAAGAGAGAGAGAGAGAGAGAGAAAGAGAGAGAGGAGCGGTCTGCATGAAGGAGACTATAATTGATGGTGGCTCTCTTCGTTTCTTTGTGGAATTATGTCGCGCACCGGCTTTCTGCGCTTTTACGACGATGTTTTTGCATTTTTTCTCCTTTCCCTCTTCGCCTCTTTTCTTTTCCGCTGGCTCTTCTTCGTCTTCTGCCTCCTTCTCGCTCCGTTCGCAGTGTCTTTTCTCGAGCGTACCCCACGCTTGTTTCTCCTTTTGCAAGTTAACGTTAAATTACGGACTAAGGATGCATAGTTTTCGAAACGCGCTGCTGCTTTTCTTTTTTGTCCAATGGTTTTCTAGAAGAGCAAGAGGAGGAGGAGGAGGCGAAAGGGAGAAGAGCATTTTTGCATAATGAGCGAGTGCGTGGATACTTTGCTGGTGGAATTTTTGCTTTTGAAAGGAAGCAGTACTTTATTTTTAGACTTTACCTGTGGTAGGTATGATTTATTATTATTTGAAGATATATTTTCTAATTTATCAAAATTTTTAAAAGGATTGTTATATTTATGTATTAAAAACAGAAACTGGAGAATTTTTTCAGATTATAAATTTCATTGCATATATTGAAAATCAATATTTTAACTACCCATACAGACTCTTAAATCAAGTTGTCTCTCTCATTATCAAAACCGCTTTCGGTACTTCAACTCGCTCGCTATCGACGATTCCTCGTAGCTACATGCACCCCCGACTTCTTGCAGTGTAATTTGAAAAGAACGCTATATTCACCTGATGGATTCTAGTGACTCTCATCCATGTATGGCGCCTGCTGTGCTACGCCTCCCCTCGGGAATCGGCTTCTCAAAAGCCGGATAAAGACGACGCGCGTGCGCCCATGACTAGTGCGAAAAGTAATAATCTCGGGAGCGAGAGAGAGTGCAAGCTATAGGGAGGGGGAAAAAGATAGAAAGAAATGCGGGAAGAGAAAAGAGATATCGAGACGCAATGGAATGAGAGTAATTTCCGAATAAGCCGGCATTCTTCTCCCGGTCGACATTGAAATAAAATCAGAAAAGTATCCTCAATATCTATCCAATGAATAGAAATGTCTCGTTCTGTAGCGGCGTCTCTCCACCGCCCTTTCGAGAGCGCTATTTAATGGCCCGGATCAAACGCGCGGATGCTACGCTGGCCTCTCGCGAGTTACTCCCATTTTGACTCTTTTTATCAGTATTCAATTCGCCACCAGCTTAATTTGTGCTTCGCCTCGTTCTTGCGAGGAGAGCTTTTTTCTGCGGGTTGGGTTTACTTTTTGATTGATGCGGTCGGAAGTGTGCCATGTCGCTGTAACGTTGTTTCTGAATAGCGTGAACTTGTAAAAAGTGTGGTATTTATTTTGCGATGAGACGGGATAAAGTAAAATTATTTTAAATGGATTAAGGGAAGTGAGTGTCTTCGGCTTGGAATTTAATTTGAAGTTTAAAATGGATTTTTAAGTGTTACCGGTTGACCTAGTTTTTTCCAGCGCAAAAAAGTGATTTTCAAAAAGTGAGAATTTACTAAAGAGAATACGTTAAATTTAAATTTAAATAAATTCATTGAATTAGGCTTAATTTTGCAGAATTATCTTGAAAGAAATTTATATCAATCAATCACTGTAGTCTCTTTAATCATCGTGAAAATTTACTTCATATGATTTCCATCACGCTTTAGTAAAGATTCTTTCAGATATAATAGAAAAGATCAAGCAAATGATCCTTATGATAATTAGTTTATACGGCTCCAAAAATATCAATCATTCATTCTATTCTTTACAATCCAAATAAAGCATACCTTTCATGAAATGAATAGAACTTACCCTAGCATGAAAAATATCGAGATACCCCAATGTCAGCGCTTATGTATCGACTTTGCACATTAACGTACATTCAGATGTCTCTATCACCACATAGCTATCCATACCCATCCGCCATCGCTCGGCCGTAAAAGCTCCGATCTCAACGACTTCATTTACATTCTCTTTTTACAACCTCTCCCGCTCAGGCACGCACAGATAATCATGAATCTCTCTCTCGCTCTCCTTCCTCCACTTTTTTTCACATCGACAATGCGCGTTCGCACAGCGACACACCTTTGCGGGCTGCTCTTACGCGCTTGCGTTCGCATACCTCTTTGACGGCGGCATCGAAGCGCCGGGAAATAAGACGTATCACCACGCGTACAATGACGCCTACTCGAGAAAGAGAGGAAGAGAGAGAGAGAGAGAGAGAGAGAGAGAGAGAGAGAGAGAGAGAGAGAGAGAGAGAGAGAGAGAGAG
>JAYJLV010000011.1:5656802-5704964 GCA_036873485.1 Torymus texanus
GAGAGAGAGAGAGAGAGAGAGAGAGAGAGAGAGAGAGAGAGAGAGAGAGAGAGAGAGAGAGAGAGAGAGAGATCTTTCTATTATCCGCGCGTATATACGTATGCCGGCTGACAGGCGTACACGCACAATGTCTGTGCACTGCCGCCTCGGCCGCAGTTTTAAAAAGTCGAGGAGGAAGAGGAGGAGAGGAAGCCTGAATGCGCACGCGCCGCTTTAATTTATGTCGGAGCGCCGTATATATACTGAGAGAGAGAGAGAGAGGGAGCAAACGCTTGTGCGATTTATGTACATACGGGGTGCCGAGAGGGCTTTCCGTTCTCGAGAGCCCCGACTGTTCTCTTTTTCGTCGAGTTTTTTCGTATAGAGCGCATAGGGAGGAGGAGGTTTGTTTGTTTGTGAAAGGAGCGAGTTGAATTAATATCTCGCTCGATTCGCTCTCGTTCGACGTGGAGTTTCGGAATCGATGAAAGAAGCTGAACTGGTGTTCTCGCGTGGCATGATGTAGGTGTTGTCCGAACGAGGAAATGCATGTGGGAACTGGAATGGTGGATGTACAAGAGCGATGGCATATTTTGAAATTTAATTTAACGATTACAACCGTATAACAATAGTTATGGGTGTAGTGGGATTAAATTAATTTACAGAACAAATTTTACGCTGAATTTCATGATACCATTATATTATATATATATTCTATAAATATATTCCTAGAATAATTCAGTTTATGTATCTAAAATTATTTAAATTTAAATAAATAGTAAAAATACTTTTTATCTATCTGATTCTATGGTAAATAATTGCGATAATTCAATTTAAATTTACTTTTAATGTCCCACTAAATATATATATATATATATATATAGCGAATATAAATTACCGTCGATACCGAATACGATCGTATAGTTCTGCCGTTAAATTGATTCATTTTAATAAGTTTATATTATTTGATGACCAAGTAACCAATTAAATCATAATGTAATTTATGGTCACGCACACTGCGCTCGCCACGCAATAACGCCATCGCATTTCAAAACGCACTTTGCATCTCGCGCATCGGCTTCATCGCCCCTACCAATAAATCAATTCCGTTTCTAATTTAAACAAGCAAACCATTATCCGAACAATTAATTATTTTACTGTCCCACCGAGTTTTAATAACTCGCGTGTAGTCCACGCAACAGACACAACAACGACAGTTAATTCACAGCTACTTTTTCAAGGACAAACTATAGTATATGTACTTTTGCTCGCGACCAAAAGTGTGTTTTAGATTTCGCAAAAAAAAAGTCAACACTCGCACGCTCCATTTAACCAAAAGAAACTTTCGAGAATAATTAACATTCAGCACGAGCCGAATAAAATTTCCATCGCGCGCGCACAGCGCTTCACACGCTCGTCCGTGAATCGCATGTTAATTTCACTAATTTGACGCCTGCGCTCTCGCTTGCGCGACGTTTCGCTTCTCTTCTCCTCCACACTGTATATAGACTCCGCGCGAATGTACGCACGAAAAAAGAGAAAAAAATGTATATAGTCGTTCCCCCTTCGTCATCGTCGTCGTCGTCGTAGTCGTCGTCGCATCAGCAGCGCTTTGTAACGCGAGAAAAAAGAAAGAAACGAGAAGGAAAAATATTTCCAGAGCGCGCGAGTGTTTTAGCTCGAGAGCAAAGCGCTCTTTCTCATGCTAATCCACGCGCTCTCGCGAGTACTGGGACTCCCCGCGTTCATGAATATACCTACGGTCAAAGCCCGCACTCGCGCGCTACTGTAGACTGGACTCGTTCGCTCGCGCGTCTCTCTTTTTCATCTCTAAGCGGCCTCGCGCACGGGCCTGCACACTGCGCGAAACCTATTTTCAAAGCTTCGGCCGTCAAAGGCCGAAAAGCTATGTGGGACGCGTGTGCACGAGCGAGAAAGCCAGCCGCTTTGTATTTCGAATTCGCGCGCTGTTTCTTTATAGCGCGAGGTGATAAGTCAGAAGCGTATATATATACGTCTGTGTGTGTGTATGTGTGTCTATGTATCTCTTCTCCTATTAATCCTCGCTTCTTCCTATCTCCGTCCATCCATCTACTACTCCTTTTCTTACTCTTACCCTTCTCACCCACTATACCTCTCGCTCTTAGGTGCTCGCCTCTTTTCTCTCCTTCGTGGCCAACGGTAACCTTACAATTACAGTGCGCCCGCACCTCTTGCTAGTGCGAAATTACGCGAGATCGTATCGTACTGGAAACTCCCGTCGCGCGATGTTTGTTTCGACGAGAGGAGGAGGAGGTCGGCGATTAAAGTACGGTGCTAGGAGAAAAGAGAGGCAGATCGCTTGGGAGGATATAACGCTGGAAATCGCTTTTCCTACACGACAGATACGTACCCTTAATTATTGGTGTTAGTGCGCTTAGGATTAGTACGATAATGTGCCTGCGAAGAGTTTTGAGGGATGGAGCGTGTGGGGCAAAGCAGAACGCAAATTACGTATTTTAACGCGCTTTGTTGATTTAACTGAACGGCAGCAGAGTGGCGGTAGTATACAGCCGCCAGTGTTGTTTTCGAGGGGATGAGGAGGAAGTTGCTCTGGGTACATTGCACGAATGTTACACGCGTGTAAATATACGAGGGTGTAATTATATATGTAGTGATGATGCGCTTCCGTTATGATGCTGTCTGATGATGATTTTTAATAGAGATTGGATATGAAAAGTCGAACATTTATTTTCGCGGTGGGTAATTTAATTTAAAATGCGCTTTTAACCAGCCTCGACGCCAAGTGTAGAAAGTTAACATCAAAGAGGTTGCACTTTTAATTTTATGAAAAGGTACCGCAAATCTCGACCGCCGCACTAACTCGTATTTTTAATTAGTCTGCCGGCGCGTTACTACGTAATTTCAAAATATTTTTACTTACAGTGTTGGAAAACTACGCTGCGCGCTATACACTTCAAAAAACTATTTTTTCATGATGAAATTATAACATTCTGCGTTCCACCGTACACTCATCCGTGCATTTTACATTGTAATTAAATTTTAATATATTCACTGTGTTACATCAAAGTTTCGACATTAAAATGCAAGTACAACTGTTTCCGTGAATTGAAACTTAATATTAGAACCGTGATTTACCGCTCTATATATATGTATATACACGACCAATCTAATCCGCCTACAGGCTCAAAATAATTGATCGACTAATCAATTACTCTGCTATTTACAAGGACACAATCCCGGCAGAGCTATAGTAGCCCAACTACGGCGCGCGTGCGCGCGCAGCCCTAAATAAGTGACACCTCGACACGAATAGCCGTCGGAATAGCCTCTGTCAAACGCGCGAGTACATACAACAAGCGTACATGCGTGTACTGTAGATACATATATATACACATACACAGCACTCCCGGCGACTTTATCTCGTCAAAGCCACTTTATACAGTGTCGGAGCACAATTGAACGTCACTTCGCGCGAATGCCGTGCTAAACGTAGCTATTCTTCTTGGATTTCTGGCGCATCTAAAATTCAAGGACTACTATATCGTTCTATACGGTTCTCAAAAGCTGCATTGTCATAGATCGAAGATCAGTATCTCGATGTTACTATATATACGTATCCGTCCTTTGAGAATATAAGTGTCCAGTGTCGTTGGAATTCGTTTCCGCGACAGCTGACTGTTACTCCCGGGGTCGATTAATAACGGCAGCTTTTGCAGCGAAGAGAACAGAGGAGGAGGAGGAGGGGGGGGGGGGAGATTGCCGTCACGTTGTGTATACGCTCTTCGATCTTGATATACAAGGAATTAAGAGCAATGTGTATCGAGGAACGAGTGCGCTGTGTATAGTGTGTGCATAGAGAGCAATGTATGTATATGGATGGACGAGCAAATGGTGATTGACGTGAGGTATAAGTGGGACTCGCGTCGTGCGGACGCCTTGTTTGCCGAGGCGCAGGCTAATCGGCGATTTTTATTATCGGTTATTGATTGCCAAGTACTGACTTGCGCGTTTGACGTTGAATATGTGATGCATTTGATTGCGAGTGCTTGTGCACGAAGTGAAAAAGACTTTTTATTACAATAGCTGTTAGAATGCTATTTTTTTTTATGGTAATTAATATAAAAAACTATTTTCTCTCTAGTAGAACTGTATAATAAGGTGATCTATTGTTACAATCTTAATTTTTTTGTTCAATTAAACGAAAAAAATGGTATAACTTATACATGCAACATATTTTTACTATTAAATATACTTTATATTTTCATTTTTAAATAAACTTTTATATTTTTAATTTATATGTTACATCACATTAACACCCAACACACTTTAAATCAGTATTTTTTTCCTCCTACAAAACAAAGACATGAAAACGACCCAACGTTCAATTACCCCCATAAACGCCAGCACAGAAATTACGCCCAATAATCCAGCAATTGATCGACCGGTATGGCCTACCCTGCAATCCTCTCTCACTCGCGTGCACGCTCGCGTAACCGCACGCGCGATGGACATCCACATAACCCGCAGCTAGCAACCTACTCCCTCGCTCCCTCTATTCCTTGCGCGCAATCTCCCCTCTCACAGTCGCGTTTCCGTTATAACCCTTAACGGGATATAGCCAACCGTGCTTGCGCCGTAACTCGGCATCTAGAGTCTCTCTTCTCCTGCTGGACTTGCGCGCATAATCGCCGTCGTCTGGATTACGAAAGATGCGCGTCGACTATACGCAGAACGGAGAGAGAGAGAGAGAGAGGATGCATCGTAGAGGCCACGCGAGTTCTGGATAATCCGAGGGGCGATTACGTTATGCTTAAATATTTATCGGCTGGCATTAGGGAAACATGAGCCCTCTCTCTATGCATGGGGACCACGTGGGATCCATTGCGCGCGTCCATCCCTTTTAGCTCACTCTCTCTCTCCCCCCTCGCGCCCTACTATAGCGCATTGGAGAAACCGCATTTTCCGTTTCTCTCTCTCTCTCTCTCTCTCTCTCTTTTGCTCTCACGCTTGCGAGGGATGCCGCATGCACCCTGGCGAACTAAATTCTCGGCCGAAACGAGCCCGCAGAGCGTACGCGGATGCCCGCGCGTGGTAATTGTGACCACCGCTCGCGCGACCGGTGAAATTGAACGACCGCGTTGCGTTTTTCGCGAATCTGCGGTGAGAGAGAGAGAGAGAGAGAGAGAGAGAGAGAGAGAGAGTGAGGCTTGGCTGCGTACTGAAAAAGGAATCCCCACGTGTGTATGTGTGTCGCTCGGCCGAGCGCTTCCGCCTTTTTGCGGAATGGTATGCGCGGTAGTTTGAGGCCCGTACTGCGGACGTGTTTGGCAGAGATACAGATAGCAGCGTTTGTGAGTGCATAAGGGCAGAGGATAGTAGTGGTGGAAATTAGCCAGGTGTGTCTGGTTTTAGTGCCAATTTTTTCGGCGCTGCCGGTGGCCCTTTGAACGTGCTTTTTAAGGTTAAATACTTCATTCTGGAAATGAGGATTGCTTAAAGTAGATTGTTTCAAAGTTGTTATGATAAAAACTTTATTAGAAATTAAATGCTATATTATAAGAATTGTGAAATTAATCATGAGAGGATTGTTTTGCAACAACTTTGATATCAGAATTTCGCAAACCTTTTATGCCTTTAATCTTCTGATGTTAAAAATTCAGATATATTTCATTTTCTCTCTCATACATAGATCAACAATGCTATTCCAAACGGTACTATTATTAATTCCCTTAAAATTGATGCCCAACATGGCCATCCTCCAAAGTCCCATTCACGAGAAATATCGCCTCCGCCTCCCACGGCATTTGTATGATAATCTAGCCCTCGCGGCTATCATTATAAATCTCCCTCTATATATACACAAAAGAACGCCAGCCCCGCCATCGTCGCTACCACTAGCGTTACGTTCGTAAAAAGGTCGCCCTTCGCGCGAAACAATCAGTAGTAAAAGCCAGTTTTCGGACCAGCGAGGAAAATAAAGAAAGGGAGAAAGAGAGGGTGAGAGAGAGAGAGAATCGTGTTCGCTGCAGCAGCGTCCGAAAATGGGTCACGGCCAAGTCCCACCCGTCCGTTTGCTCTCGTAACAAATGTGTTTACGATTTCCCGCGCGCCTGGCGCTCTGTGTGTATATATATATACGCGCTGTACGCCTGCGTGCACATCTCCGGACGCAAGCGATCCGGAAACCTTGGGCGGCGGGATTAATCGGCGAAAAAAATTAAACGAGACGGATAGCCTGAGCGAGCTTGTTTCGCGCTCGGCGAGCACATCAGTCGAAAAGGGGGGAAGGGGGAAAGAGAGAGAAAGAGAGAGAGAAAGGAAAAACGCTGATGCGCTCACCGTGCGTGGATTTATGGTTTAATTCGTTGCTGTCTCTCTCTCTCTCTCTCTCTCTCTCGAATATCTGTACACGCTCGCTTTTCTTTCTATACCCTCTTCTGCTCCCTCGTGCATTTCGTTGCAATTTTTTTCCAACTTTTTCGATCCTCAACGGCACGTGACGCGTTCATTGACATGCAAATTCATTGACATGAAAAGTCCACTCGCGTGCGCGCGTTGGCGTCACTCTTATACATCTATACACGTGTGTATATAGATGCTACACACATAACGCGCGTATAATTGTTTGTGTACACAGGCACGGCCGATGGGAGCGTATGCCTTTATATAGGCAGGCAGGCGCATTTATGCAGCGGGGCGCGACGCTTTTATGAGCAGCAAAATACGAGAGCGAGGGTAATCAGATCGCGGCTAACCGCGACTGGCAAATAGCTCGGCAGAAATCGGCGCGCACGCGCGTGGGCGCGAGCGTGTGTGTGTGCGTCAGGGGAAGCGAACACGAGCAAAAGAGAGAGAGAGAGAGAGAGAGAGAGAGAGAGAGAGAGAGAGAGGGGCAGATAGAGAAAGAGAGAGCGAGAGAATCATCGAGAACCGTTCGGGGAAATCGGATGAATTCGCGCAAAACGCCAGGAGGTACTGCGCGGTTAGGCAATTTTACGCTCTCCCAGTTACAAAAACCATTTACGCTTAAATGCCCTCGCGCATTCCCCAAAGTCCCGCCTCGCCCTGTGTTGCTCGTTCGCTCGCCCACGCTCTATACTACAATAATTTCACTCGCTCTTCGCTTCGCTTCTTTCCGGCTAGTCGTACACGTGTATATGGACGTATGTGTGTGTATATATATGCGTGTCGACTATGTGCAGGCGATCAAAAGTTTTTTACTGTCACGGAATTTTCGGAAAAGTTGACTTGGATGAGTCTGCCGATCGAACGAAACGCCAATGAATCGAAATGCATTTCGAAAAAGCTGCGTTTTTTCTCGTTATTGAATATTCCCAGAGGGTATTTGCGATACTTTTATGCGGGTCGCGCGAACTTAAACGAATTTGTTATTTAAAAGGTGATTGAATTAGCCAAATGTTTTTGTTAATAATTTATGGTTTTAGTATAGAATATGGTGGGTTTATATAGTAAATATGGTTTAAAAAATAGTTGTTATAGGAAGGTTGATTTTAACCATTTCTAGAATACTGTATTCTTTACGAAAAAAGGGAAGCATTCTATACTTATTTTAACTACAACTTATTATACTGTTACTACTAAAATAGATCATTACAAACTTACCTAAATTGCAACAATAACAAAAATTGAAATATAAACGTAAATTTATAAAATTTGATTTAAACGTCAAAAAATTTTCAAAAGTAATCAATAATTTCTAGAAATTTTCAAACAATTTTCATAAACTTTCATCCGAGTTCGCGTGCGACGATTATTCCTCGATCGCGACTACCAAAATCTAGTAACAATAAAATACGTCCGCGACCAGCCCATGCGCGTACACACCTATCCATGCTTATTCATCCACCACACATACATGTACATGGACTGACTATCGAACCATGGCACCTGTGCCAATCGGTATACCATTCATTTCTTTCACCCATGGGGGACTTCATGCGATGTGTCCGCGTAAAGCTGCGACACGAGAGGCATACACGCACTCACACAAATCTATACCCTATACCACACATGGACCTATATTTATATACATTAACGCGTACGCTCAGATATCGGAGATTGTAAATCCAGCCGGAATATTGTATTTTGAAAAGATATACTCTTCATTGACGGCGTTACTGTAATACAGGAGTGCAAGAGCGAGAGGGAGAGAGCCGCTCGATTTTCGCTATACCGCTACTGCTGCAGCGGCGATGTCGAGTGATAAATGTTCTCGAAACAATTTTTTGGAAACCGTGTATATGTGGCGTGGCATGCGGCGGTAGTGGCGGGCGGGAGTCGACTGATGCCGCTAATAAATTACGTATACTTGCGCGCCACACGAGTGAGAGCGCGAAATATCGCACCGGTTAAGCTTTTTAATCATCGCCGTTTCAACTGCCGCGATCATGTGTGCGTGCGCGCGTATCGTAATCAGGCCGCGCTCATACGCTTGATAAAATATGTATTTTACTAGGAGTGAGAGGGGGAGGGGAGATGGAAAAAGGGTTCGGGAGAGGTGATGATGACGATGATGCTTTATTAAATTAAAGAAACTGCAGCTGTTTAATATTTGTTACGACGTGTGTGACTGTTATGTAGTGCTTTTGCTGAAGTAACGAGGAAATGTTTCACTTGGCGTAGTTTGTAATATCGATTAATTTAAACGTTTGAAAAATTATCTTGTTCGTATACGTGAACGTAATCAAATACACTGTATTTATTCAACTCAAATAATAATATCATTATTAAACAGAATGCCTTTCTTAAAACTAATATAGTAAATAAGGAAATATTTATATTAAAATATCTCATAATAAATATTCGTAAAACAAATAAACACCGTAACACAATCAACAAAACTATACACTATTTTAATCTTGAAAATCAAACAACGAATTTCATTCCGCCTCGGCGCAGACCGTGTAATCTTTTTACAAACACACAGCGTAACGCGCTCCCGCGGACTCCCGTTCAAAAAACCATTTCACCTCGGAAGAAACCTTCGCAACGCGAGCGATAATGTTCTTTTTTGCGGCTCCTTTTCCTCCTCCACCTTCTCTCCGGCCCCATGAAACTTGTATGTACACTTTGTACGTCTACACGCTCGCGTATCTCCCTCCTCCTCCTCATTCGCCCAGAGAAAAAACTCGCGCGCCATAAACCTCTACCGGTGCGTATACGCGCTTACATACACACACCCACACATACATACAGCTGGAAAGCACGTATTCATCGCCGCTGGTTTATTCGGAACCGGTAGTACGCGGAGCGCGCGAGCGATTAATTTTAGAGCGCGCGCGATTTATAATGGAGCACCATCAATCACACACTCGCTTAGGTGTGCGCGCACCGCAGTTCTCTCTTGCTCTGGCTTTATATATATATGTGTGTGTGTATATCTATACGTAGAGCTATATGCTGGACTCGTGGCTGGACGTAACGTAACGTAATGTAGCGCGAAATGTCCAGAGCGCGCAGGCACACCAGGCGGCGGTAGGTAATTAATTTGGAAAAATTATTAATTGTGACAATTTTCATCTATGCTCTCCGCTCGCACGGCGGGGCGCAAAAATAATCCTGGTAATTTTCCGTTAATCAACGCTCGTGCACGCGTATATGTGTGAGCGCCCGCGCAAAGAGGCTTAATGAGGATAGACGTTGAAGATAAATCGACTTGGGTCGCGCAATTACCGGACAGAGAGCGAGGATGTGCCCATTATTTACAAAAAATGTCATTGGTTTTTTTTTGTAGCAGGGGGCGATTGCGTGCAGGAGATGTGCAGTTGGTCATTGAAAAAAAAAACAACAAACAATTTACGATTTAATAAATGGCGTCTGTAATTTGGACCTCGATTTATGTGAATTTTCGAATGAATTTTAAAACCCACTGGGCTTTCAGTTTTTAAATGTCAGAGGATTATCAGTAATTTAACGTGCAGACTTTAATTTATTAATATTAATGAAAGTTCATTAAATACGAAACATTTCGAAGGGAAAAAACTCGCTGTGTTTTAAAAGAAGCAGCCATAATTAAATTGCGAAATTTATTTGGTTGAAGGTTTACCTGACACAGCGATGTCAACAGAAATTGTTTGGAACTGACGTACGCTCGTAATAATAACAAAACTTCATTCAGCTGTTGCATACTTCCAACTAAATTTCGTTGGATGGCGAAGTAAATGACTTTCGATTTATCATGTCACAGATGGAACCATAAGTAATATCTCTTTTTCTGTTTTGTTTCAGGTATGTGGAAAAAGCGTGCCTCGAATAAAAGCCGCGAGTATTTTACCGTGATTCATCGTCATCGTTGGTAAAGTACTTCTTTGCATGCTTTTTGTCAAATATATTCGGAAACTATATCGTTCGATTATTATCGGTTCTATTTTCTATATTTATACAAATCGAAGCGAAATGAAAAATCGTCATCGTGCTATTATTATTTTTCTTTGCTTTTAATAAATTATAATACATCAGTAACATTTATAGTATACTGTCTACAACAACAATAATATTAAAAATAAAGTTATATCAACATCAGTAATATCTAGACAGTAATTACCCAGCTGTTTATTTAACAAGCACGTCAGAACTTCGTATTGCCCCATCTTCCTCCTAAATGACAAACTGCGACATGTGCACGCGCTTAAACCCGACGCGCACGAACCCACACCGAAACAATATTCGATCGGCAAGGAAATCCTCCCCCACACTGACACACACACACAGCTCCACACACATACAGACATTCTCGTCGTCGCTTAGAGCTTCGCTCAGCTCCAGTCATACTCTGCACATGTACGCGTGTATGTATATAACGTCTGCGTATACATACGTACAGTCAGTCTCCCCTACATATATACGTCGCGCGTGCGGATCTTGCTTAACGGTCTACAACGTCGTAAATTGAATAGTAAATGTCACATCCGGATTGCCGAATAAGGACGTCGTATCTGCGCTCGCACGCTCATGGACTCCGTTTTCTGACGGCGATATAGCTGCACAGCGCGTTTTATTCACCTTCCCGTGATAACGTTCACGCGTAAAATGTCATGGCGTTGAGGCGAAGGAGGTTTTCGACTTTCGATTTCACAACGCGTACATACATACGCCTGTGTATATGGTGCCACTACGAGGGAGTTAAATTACCCGGTTAACCGTTGAAACAATTGTCGATTGTATTAGCGGCGTATTTTGATTGCGAGTATAGGTATATATACACACGCGGCCGCGCGTACAACTATGATTTTGATTGGAGCTTTCGAAATGGCGCGGCGCCAGAACGAAGGCCAGGATTTGGGATTACAATGTCGGATTGTAATCGAGTGTGCGGCTATAATGCGGGGGACTTTAGATTGCGTTATGAATAATGAGTTTTGCTTCTCTTCGCTGTTTACAATAACGTAAATGATATTTTTTCAGTTTTTTATTTTAAATAATCTGTTATTAAATATAGAAAAATTTTTATTATTCGAAAAAAATTAACTTTGAGTTGTAAAATATCTTTGTTCGAAATAAAATACAAGAATTTTCGTTTTATATCTAGTTACGAATATATAAAATTCAATGAATCGTTGCAAAAAATGGCACTTTTTGATGGACTCAAAACCAAAAAATTTTTCCATCGGAGAGCAATCGTTAAAACACAAAAGTTCAGCCACAAAGTCAGCGATTCCTCTTCACTCGTTCATCGATGATCCAACGCGTTCTACTCCACGCACATTCCATCCACGAACCAATTTCATTCCAGCTATATATATATATATATATATATATATGTACATCCCAGTTCCACTGTCCCCATTGCCTCCCACTCTCAATTCCTCTTTTTTTCCCCCTGATGAACTTTTTGAAATTGTAATTGTCAAATATTGCCCCCTCGGCTGGTCCAAGGGCCATCGGAAGATGAATAAACGCTTCTGCGTATGCGCGCGCGTGATGGTCTTCCTCCGTAACCATCCCCGGACACAATCGATACGGAACGTTTCCCTCTCCTCCGCCTCCGCCTCCTCTCCACCCCCTGCTTTTCATTGTATCTCTCAATTTTGGCGGGAGCTCTCATGAATACCAAATGACCCTGGCTGCTGCTGCCCGCCTGGGAGCTGCAGCGGTGGTGGTAGCCGTGTGCGTGCGAGCGCGTCCCAGGAACGCGCGCGCGTGGCGTATAGCCTGGGCATCGCCGCCACAGCACTCGGGGGCCACGCGGGGGAGGAGAGAATCGTCCTCGAAAAGCTACTACTATGCGCGCACGCAATCCATGAGGAATACACGAGAGTGAGAGAGAGAGAGAGAGAGTTTAGTGCGTTGGGATGTGCTCGTTTGTACATGTATGTGTGTGCGCGCAAGCGCTGGCATACCGGATGACGAAGTTGCGCACGCGCGCACGCGGATGTGGATCTCTAGCGATGTGCTGCTACTGCTGTGTTGTAGGTTGGCGGTGATGGGCTGGTCGTGTTTTGTGTAGACTGGTTTTTTTTTTGGACGCTCGTGTTGTAGTGTAAGGGTTTTAATAGCGGTCTAGAAATTGCGATTTGAAATTTAAATAGGCTCTCTTTTACAATGTTATGCGAGCTTTTTGGGATTTCACGTTGTGCGCGGGTAATTTATTGCGCTGTTAAAATTAAAGTTAATTTGAATGACGTCATTTCCACGAAACTGCAGTGAATGTCACCGCGTTATGGCTATGGATGATTGTGACGTCAGAACGCTTTTTATAATTTAAATTATAATGGGTGTCAACAAAATTCACAAGGATCCTATGAAGTGACGTTTATTAAAATTTATTTTTAGAGAATGAAAGAATAAAACAAAAATATAGCATTTTTGTTTCTGAACTGTCATATATTATTACATTTAATAATTGTATTCTTTAACCGCTGCAAATTAGTAAATTAATCGTTTTGGAAACGGTTCTTATACAAAATACATTTCGAATTTCGAAAAATACCTCTAAGGATTCACTCCGAATTAATAAAAAAAGTCGAAATTGGCTGTTCCAAACGAATTTTAGAGAGCTCGCGGCAGGGTTTTCTTTGACACGCTTTCGAGAAAATTAACCTACAAAAAACTTTTTCACCGGCTAGGGTATACGTGTAGCCAGAACACGCGCGCGCGCACATGCAAACCCACATTTCGGAAACTCTTAACTTTGAAGTAACGCGAGAAATGAAAGAGGAAGAAATAGAACAAATTTCCCACTCTAACTTTCCCTTCATCATTCGGCGCGACCTTTAAATTCATCCCACTCGCGTGGTACGTTTATACGCACGTTAAAATCCGCATATTCTTTTCTTTTTCTTCCCTAAAATACCGCACCTCAAGACCAGAAATTAACTTATTCACAATTACTATATTATTAATTCGCTAGGGCAACAATGAAAAACTAATTACCAAACTACAAGCACGCGCACGCGCGCGTGTGGGGCGTTAAACTAAGCCTGACCGCTTAATACGCAAAGTTACACTTATTAAACAGTTAGCAGAGAGAGAGAGAGAAAGAGAGAGAGAGAGTAGTACAGAGGCATCCAGAGGAGCTTCGTGCAGCGAGAGCGTGCACAAAGTGAAAAATAAAAAGGACGGGAGCTTGGAGGAGATAGAGCGAATAAAATTGGGTCGCGTGCAGCGGGTAGTTCCAAATTAATTCACACGACCCGGACGCGCGCGCGCACACACTGCAGTCCCGTCTCTAAAGTTTTCATTGTGCCAGCGCTTGTACGCGCGTACTCTGTTGTCGTCCTGCAGGACGATAATCTGGGCGTAATTGGTTGAGCCGGAAGTGACCCACACTGGCCGAGAGAGAGAGAGAGAGAGAGAGAGAGAAGAGCTCTCTATCTCCCTCTTTCTCGGCAGAGGGAGATGCGAATTTTTGAGATATAACGTTTAATTACTCGGGAAGGCTTCTCGCTATCTGCCACTTGCTCTCTGGTAGCCGTGCGTACTTTCTGATGAGACGAGGGCTTTTTTTAAGCTCTCTTCCTCTCTCTCTCGTAGTTGGAAGAAAATTGACGTTTCGATTACTTTGAAGACCAGCGATTTATCATCGTGCATGTACCGCGGTTTCTCCGTCATCGAGGTTTTATACTTTGCATGATGAATATCGAGGGAGAAGAGAGAGAAAAAATAGAGTGCAACGGTGCTGATGGATCATGGTGGCATTAACAGGTTGATGGTTTATTTGGTCGATATGATACGGTTTCTGGTAAATATATTGATCATAATTAAAAATGCAAATAATTAAAGTATTGTATATTATATGCGTATATACTTGATAGAATTTAATTCGATTTGGGTTTAAATGTACACGATTAAAAACGTACTCGGCAAACCAGCATTTGATAAATAATTAAAGCATCCTTCGATTCCAGGAAATTCAAAATAACGCTTGCACTTTGGGATATATTGCACTTTGCAGGTACTTATATATTTATTTATCATTTATGCGATTGAAACTGATTTATTTCCATTAATGGAGTGTAATCCGCGTTATAGCGTTCTGTAAACGATCGCTCGTATTTATTCCCCAGTTCTTTTGCACGAAAAATTATGTAATTTGTATTTGACATAAAATAAATATACACTAAAAAATTTTCCTTATTATAAACATTAAATCAGAATATACAATATTAAAAGATACTTTAAAATTGCGAGAAAACTTTAATTCCAACCTCTCACTCCATCCTAACGTTAATAATTTTAAAATCCAGAGAGCAATTAAAACTTGCAGCTTATCAAAATCAAAACGCCCGCTTCTGCGAAGCAGTTGCCGCGCAGTCCAATAGCAGGTCACTATACTTGCCGTTGTCATCGTCGACGACTCGGTGTGCCATTTCAATCTGTTTTCTTCTCCAAGCTCCGAGTCCTCTCTATCGCGAGCGAGCGCGCGCGCGCGCCTATTCGTTGAGATTGGTCGTTGACTCTCGCTTGCAGTAGCAGTAGCAGCAGCAGTAGAAGCCCCTATTGTTCTGTGTAGAGAGAACGGGCAAACAATGCAGCGCGCCGTCCTGGACACTGACCCATTATCCTTAGATTAGCCTCGAGTGGCAAACAAGTTCTTGCGAGAAGTAGCGTGCGCTGGTGAGCGGGAAAACTTTTCAGATAGATGAAGAATCCTTCTTGGACTTGCCTTTTTTTTCGTTCGCGAGATGCGCTACGCCCGCACACAGGATGGTGAGGAGTTTTTCAGGTAAGAAACGTTGTTGATGAGATGGCGGTTGGTATGTAATGTTCTAAATGAGAAAAATATTAGTAAAGGAGAAATAAGTCATATTAATTACGGGTTTCTAGATTAGAATTTACCGTTTGATCGAAGAATGGTAAGAAAAAACGTTAATTTAACTTTGAAATACAATACCTACTTTCCTACATTTATCACTTCACTTTGTACACCCAAGCTTGCGAAATTAAAGTGCGTAATTTTTCATTATTTTTGCGCAAGTACGCAGCTAGCGTACTTCCAGCAGTAACAGACAGGGAAGCGTACTTGGCCCCGAAAAAAGGGCAGAGGACTAGAGAAACGGAGGAAAAAGGAAAAATGCATATCTGCCGCAGCCTCAGCCTTTTTACCCTCTCACGGGGGTCATCCCTTAAACAGGGATAGCCCGGGACAGTAAACACTTTCGAGCGACCGCCCCGCGGTCAGTCAGCTCTTCTCTTTTCCTCTTGTTCTCTTCCTATTTCTCTCTCCCTCTTCCTCTCTCTCTACTCCAGCGAGCAGCGAGAGACGAAAGTGAAGAATAAAAAGTAGATAAATGGCAGCTGGATCGCGAGGGTGGGCCAATCTATCACGCCCGTGGGGTATGTTATTGACAGAGCAAGAACTGTCTAACCCCCCGACCATCCTCTCTCTCACTCTCTCTCCTCTACCCTCTCAATCTCTACATCCTCCTCCACTTCTCCCTCTCTCTCTCCCTCTCTCTTTCGGTCTTCGTTTCCCTTTTTCGCTTCGGCTCGCTTTTATTCGCTACTATCCGCCGCACTGGCCTTCGGACTGTGCTCGCCCCGTTGCCGTCGCTTTTTTTCGACTTTATTCTCTTTTTCGGCTTCGCGCGCGCGCGCGTGCACGCCTCCGTCGCAAAAACAACTTCAGCGCCAGGCAGCCGTGCACGTTGCAGCTTTAAGCTCTGCTTTTTTCTAATTCCTCTCTCTCTCTCTCTTTCGCTCCTGCTCTCTTTCTCTCTCGCTTGGAAGTGAGAGAGAGGTAGGTTTTCGGGATCGCATTCCTTTTTTTTCTATTACGCGTTCTTTTTAGAAAAGCAGGTCGAGCGATGTTTCTTTCATGAAATGCAAATGGTTTCATCTTTATTTAAATTAAGCTGAGGAATTAAACGAAGTCCTTTACGAGAATTCACTCACTGAAGGGAAGAGAGAGAAAGAGGGAGTGGGCGAACGACGAAGAGAGAGAGAGAGAGAGAGAGAGAGAGAGAGAGGAAGAGACTCGGGTTTCTAACGCCGTAATTTCAATAACGTTTACATCTGGTTTGCGCAGTTTTTATAGCTTGAGCGTGAAGGTGACGCTAGTTGGATTTTTAGTGGATTTTCGATATTTGAATACAAATTGGCGGCTGCCGGAGTGTATTGCATAAGTCTGCGAAAAAGCTTTGTTTGGAGAGTTTTCTTCATTAGAATAATTATCAAACTTTTATTAGCACGTTAATATTTATGCTGAATTTTTTCGCACAGTATGAACAATACCGACGATGCCGTATTTATTAAACAGATAAAAAGTTTTAATTGAAATTAGAATATGGTTATAAGTATTTTAATTAACGAATTTTTATCGTCTATCTACAAACATTATAATGAGGAATAAAATTAATTTTACACGTGAAATTCGAAATAACTTTCATCATTTATTGATAAAAAAAAAGCATTTATAAATTGTTAATTTATTTATCCGTTATCCCTTAAAAGCATAGATTCAACTTTATCCGTCCCTTGGGAATATTCCCTTCGCGACGTAGCAATAAGAAAACCTCTAATTTAATCTATCCGAAAGTCGACTAGATTCCTTTAATTAGAATTAATTCAGCGCGCTTTGCGAGCTCGAAACTCCCTCTTTCCAGACTCTCATAATAGACTCCCAAAAGTCGAGGGCGACGACGAGGACACGCGCAAAGGTGTAGCTAGAACGAGTCACACCGAAAACAACGACGCTCGCTTCGCGACCTTCTTCTTCTTCTCATTCTCCTTCTTCTTCTCGACAACGAAGCGCTGTATACGAGAACGCGAATATTTGACTTGGTAAATCAATGTAAATAAAGCCCTTTAAAATTCCTTAAATAAGGAAAAGGCGCGCGATGCACGCGTTCTCTTTCGTTGGTACGCGCAAGCGCGCGAAAGCCGGATTAACGTCGCGCGCGAAAGTCTGGCTCAAAAGGGTAAGTCCGCGCCTGGACTTTTGTAAATCAAAGCAACGTTTAACCGTCTCCGCGTTTTAGAACGAGAGAGGGAGAGAGAGAGAGAGAGAGAGAGAGAGAGAGAGAGGTAACGAGTACCGGCCGCGCCGAATCCCGGGGACATAAAACGTGAATAATACATCGGCCAGCTGCTGCTGCTACTGCTGCTGCGAGCGAGCTAGCGAGTGCGCGTGGATAACATCCTTCTAATCCGGAGCGCGAGCGTGAAGCGGCTTATTTAAAAGCTCTTTCTCTCTCTCTCTCTCTCTCTCTCTCTCTCTCTCGTGCGCATAGTCTTATGAGGGAGTAGTAGAGACAAAGATAGATGTAGAGAGAAAGAGAGAGAGTTGGAGATTATTTACATGAGCGACCGGGCAGCGCTTCTACTCTCGCCGTTTTCCGTTTCTATTCTGCGCCACGTTCTCTCCCTCTGTGTTTTCGTACGAAAGAGATCCTTTGTGTCATTAGGAGCAGAGCTCGCGTTAGTACCGGCTAGTTGGTTTCGATATATATTTAGCGTGGATGGTTGTTACGCCGCTTGTTTATGACGGCCTCGACCTTAAGCGCAAATTAGAAATTTATCTGAGCGCTAGGTACACATACACGCGTGTATGTATATATATAGCGAAAGTTATGTAAGTGTCGGTGTGATTAAAGCGATTATCGTAAATTGCATCAGAAGGGCTAGGAGAAGGGGAAGGATGTAGTTGAGAGATTAGGATGGTTTAAATAACGGTAATGGAATTTATGGAAGATTTTCGGTTGAAATTCCAAAGAGAATTTCCGAAAGCAATTTGCGAAAGCTGCTGATTTATTTGTACTTTATTTAATTGGCCGCATAAAATACGTCTGGTTATTATATGCTATAGTTGTTACTACTTGAGTAAATTTTTCTGGTCTATTCAATTCCATTATTATTATTCCAAATTCTACAAAATTCTAAATCGAATCTACAATCCATAAAAATCGATTCAACCTATTCGCCATCATTGTCATGACTCTTTGAGACCCTCTCGTCCTCAGGCACTCCGTCTTTGTCCTTGTTAAGGACCTTAAGCAGCCCGACGACGGGCAGAAGTATGGCACATTCGACACCCGTCGCATCCCACTCGTAGATCCGCGAAACCGTGTGCGTACCTCACTCTCTCTCTCTCTTCTCCTTCTCCTTCGCGAGAGCACTTCGCATTGTTTCGAGTTCGGGCGCTCTTACCCTCTCCTCTCACCCCTCGATACCTACCATCCTCTTCGTCGTCGTCGTCGCCTCGTCCTCATCATTTTCAATTAGCTGGTAATGACTGGGCGACGCCACTGCTGCCGTTCTAGGTGCGAGATCCCGAGTTATTAATTATTAAGACTCTCTCTCTCTCTCGCAACTGCCTACCTCTCGACTATGCCTCGTATTACCTTAATTAAAAATTCAAATACCGCCGAACGAAGTGAGAGAAAGAGAGAGAGAGAGAGAGAGAGGGAAAGAAAGAGAAGAAGACAGAGTCGCGAGCGCGATGAATGGTCCTTCATTTCCGTCATCTTTGCGCAAGCGCTGCCGCGCAAGCGACGCGAAAAGTTGTTTCCTTTTTGTTTCAGCCTCAGTTCCTTTGCCGGGCGCGCGCTCGCGCAAGCGTCCGCTCTTTCATTCGCCCTTCGCCCGGCTTCCTCTCGCTCTCTTCTTTTTCACGCTCTTTTATCCGAAGAGCCCTAGCTCTTTTCCCTACGCGCACGCGTATATATATATATATATACACACACATACCAGTTGCGCGTCTTCTACCGTGGCAACGTCGTGTCTTCGTCCGTCCTTCTTGAGCTTTACGCTTGGAAAAAAAGAAAGCGCTCGCAGCAGCAGCAGCATCTGGAATTGAAGTTCTCGCTTTTGCGCTGAAGAATTCGTTGAATTGCATTTTGTTTAAAGCGGGAGAGTAGAGAAGAGGTGGGAGGAGGGTGAGCTCGCGAGGCATTTTAATCGCCTCGTTGGAAATTATTGCGAGTCTTGACGGGAGGGATCTAATAACTGCGCTGTACGCCGCTATTGCGATAACATTGCAAGCATTATGCATTTCATTCATACCTTTCCACCTAATTATTATTAGTTCTCCATTTTACGAATGCTATATTACATTTCGCCCTGAATGCCACTTCGAAATATGTATTATTAATTAACAATTGTAAAGTTCAGCAGGTATCTTAGTTTGCAAAGAATATTATATAAATATAATATTTTTCGTTTCTCTTAATTGCAGAACATGGTTTATTGAAATATATGTTAAACCCTTAATTATTTTCTTAAATGAGATAATTATAGATAAGCACTTGTTTTAACTCATATTTGTAATTATTTAGAAAATTTCTAAGTTCGTATAGAAAATTAATAAAAAAAAAAACAATAACGTCTTGCAGTTGAGAAATATCCAATAATCAGGAGCCAGGTCGATCGAGTAATTAAATTACAGAGCGAACGAAGCAATACCGACAAAGCGACGAGACATTAGCCGCTCATCCGGCCGCTCGAAGGTTCTCTCTCTCTCTCTCTCTCCACTCTCTCCACCTGACCAATCCGCCCGTCGAAGCTTAACGCTCGCTGCTCGCCTTGGAATTAATTCGCGAGAGATTCGTACTCGCGTTCTCGCGTCGATGGCAATCGAATCGGCGATCGGCCGATTACCGCGGCTCCCGTAATTAATTGCGCCAGCCGCACTTCCACCGCCCTCCTTATGCCGTCTCGAGTGCGAGGAGATCCTTTCTCGCCTCCACCCACCGGAACCCGGGCGAACAAAGCAAAATTAGCATATCCAAAGCAGGGGCTTTGATCAGCGACTCTAGCGCCGCTGGTGGTGGTGGTGGTGGTGGTAGGTAGCATCGTCGTCGTCGTCGTCGCCGTTGCCATTGGTATGCACCGCTGACCGCTGCGCGCCCTCTCTCTCTCTCTACCGCTCCTCGTGTAATTAGCATAATATAGCAATATCATGACGGCCAGGGCACGTGAGCGCGCAGCCCCGCGCATTAAGCGACGCTGACAATCATTGGCCTTGTCATTTGGGAAATCGCTCGGCGCTAAAACCCCACCCTGACTATGCTGACCGTCCGTCCGGTGTATAGTACGCTGCGGTGGTGGTACGTATAGGAGCAGTAGAGAGCTGCCCCTTCTCGTTCCCCTTCGATGCTCGTTGTGTGGTGTGCGTGAAGTGAGAGAGAGTGAGAGAGGATATATATAGCGTAATTTATCGGGAGTCGTGGACGTGATTAGCTGAAATCTTCGGGAAGTGTACGGCTAGTGGATACGTATAGAGGGCTACACTTGGGATCGTGGTACTTGAGGATTTGGACAGATGTGTGGGATTTGGCTGAAGTAATTGGAATGGTTGAAATTTAGGTGGTTTTAAATTTTACCATAAGTTATTTATTTTCTATATTGGTAGACCTCATTTTAGTAGCGAATATAATCCTATGATGGTTGGTAAACTTATTAAAAATTTTATTACGAACTTTAATGAAGGTAAGATTTGTGAAGGATAGAATCATGTAGAGAAATAACGGTTTTCGTTTATATCTTCTAAGAATATATTGCAAAATAATCAAAGCTATCGCTTACAATTGCACGTTTTATGATATGAAATTGAATTTCTATGAAAATTAAATTCAAAGAATTTAAGATTGTACGATTCTATTAATAGAAGAAAAATAATTAGAAAAAATAATTCTTTCTAAAAGCTTGCACTTCTATTTCGTATGAAATTGATGTATTGGCATATCTTTATCAAATCACAATTATTTCGAAGTGTCAACATTATTATTGTTGCCACGTTAAAACCATAATAGCAGTAACATTATGCATAAAAAAAATATATATATATATATATTATCGCAGACTTTATATACCTGGTTATTAAAAACATAATGAAAAAATAACATATGCTTTAAGTATACCGTTATTATCATTTTACTCTCGTAATATGTAAATCACAATATACTTATCGAATTACAAAGTGTTAATTTTTCAACAAGGACGAAAATAAAAAAATAAAAAGGGCTTCTCGGTTATTATTAGCGAGCTTTCATTATAAATTCACTCAATAAATTGACGTAGTTAAATTATTTGAATAATGCACGACGTGTCAGGATATTAAAGCTCTGTCCTCTGTGGCGGGAGCAACTCGCCGCGTGACCCAATTTTTTACGTACACTCTGCAATCGTCACATTTTGCATTAAAATTATATTTTTTCGCGCTTCACTGTAGTCGTCCTCCGCACGTAATACCGCGAAAATTAACTTCGAAATATTCTGACAGTCGCTGCCACACAGCGTATCCAACATACACACCCATATACACACACACACACACACACGAACATATATAAAATATGCGCTTTTCCGTTTCCACTCGTCAATCGCTTGGGAGTATCGTTAATTTTGTTCCAAATCTCTCGAAACCGTGCTTGCGAAATTTCGGTACCAAAAAAATTGCTTTGCGTAAACCAAATCCAACCGCGAGAAAAAACGTCCGCAACTTTTATTTTATCAGAGGAAGAGAAAGAGAGGGAGCTTGGTTGATACATTGGATCATTGCACAGCAGTACGAGTTAGATATACAAGATATTTGCGAAGTTATTAGACAGCTGAGGCAGCGATTGCCCTCGCGGTCCCATATCGATCGCGCGCATTTACTTGATGAGTTATCCATGCGTTATGAACTCGTGCGCACTCGCTCTCTCTCGCTATATAGCGAGAGGTCGAGAGAGCACCGAAGCGAGACTCAATACGTCGAGAGAGGGGAAAGAGACAGAGAGAGAGAGAGAGAGGTAGCGCGGTGATTACGATGCATTGCAATACTGCGTTTTTTTCGAAAAAGAGAGAGGGAACAGAGGGAAGCAAAAAAATGAAGTTTCGAGTCCCGCGAGGCAAATATAATCGAAAGCGCATTTCACTGTGTGGTCTGGCTCTGCGTTGTAAATTTATCCCGGAATTGACTGAATTTGTGATTAATAATGTTGGTTTGTTGGAAGAAATACAGATATGATCGTAATTGCTGTGAGAAAGAAAAGTTTTAAAAGATATAGTTTATAAAACTTTTAATATTTTCTTTTTAAAAATACTAAAAAACCTACAATTTCCAAATAATTTCCGTAAATCATTTTCTTAATGCATTTTACTTTTATATCTCAAGCCAAGCCACTTACGAAATCCTGACAAATCCAACGCATACGCGACCAAAATTATAAATCGATAAAATTATTTCGTCTACCTCTATCCTCCGTTCCTCCACACAACGCAATATATATATCTCGCGCTTATTGTATGCACATATGCGTGTATGCGACTCGACGCCGAGCGCTTTATTCACACGGTGACAATGCATACTTCATCGTCGTCGACGTCGTCGTCGGTTGGAGGGGGTGGCAACGTGCGCGCTTGCCGCGTAAGTGGGTTATTATAGGAAACTGTCTGCGTCGCCTCCGATACGGAAATTGCTTATGCAATAAGCAAATACCAGAGACATTCTGTGGTAAAACGCGCGCCGGCGGCAGCAGCGGGCGAGCGCGTGTGCCGCCCAGCTAAACTGTTCGAGGTTAATATACCCGCGTCTACAAACAACATTTTCCGCATCGCCGATGCGAGAGCGTGCGCGCCAGCCGGCTATATGCACGCGTAAAAAAGTTGCAAGGGAGAGAAAGAGAGAGGAAGAGAGAGAGAGAGAGAGAGAGAGAGAGAGAGAGAGAGAGAGCGAGAGAGAGAGAGAGAGAGAGGATAATGATAAGCGGTTTTATCCGTGGTGGTGGAGCTCTTTTGCGTTGTATGAAAGTGAATGGTTATCTGGGCTTGCCTGGGGGCGGTTTTTTTTTTGAGGTGTTGTGAAGGATTATGTTTGTTAGAAAGTGATAATTTGGAGGTAATCGGATTCTCTCAGTTTGCAAATAAAAACTAATAGTACAAATTGTGATTATTTTTATTGGATAAGGATAATTACGCAATATTATTTGGTATTGTTTAGATTGGACATTTATAAATTATTCAAAAAGTTACTTGTAGTGAAATGATTTACTAATTATGAAGAGAAACTTTTTTAACTATACAAATTATTGCTTATAAGATGTAAACAAAAATTAAGTTGCTTTATATTTGTGAATTATTGTATCCGTGATTTATTTCTCTTTTAGTATTTGCCAAATAATAAAAATTCCAGAGTTATTTATATTTGTGTGCTTTCTTTCACCCCGTTTTTAATACACCTAACCGAAACTGTTGGTATGTGAACATTTTTAAATATATTGCGAAT
The DNA here is from genome assembly GCA_036873485.1 of Torymus texanus. Classification (NCBI taxonomy): domain Eukaryota; kingdom Metazoa; phylum Arthropoda; class Insecta; order Hymenoptera; family Torymidae; genus Torymus; species Torymus texanus. The sequence goes on from JAYJLV010000011.1 coordinate 5,680,450, forward strand.
AAACTTGAAAAATTTGATACCGGTATATTTTGATACACGAGATTCCGAAATCACTTTAGCCGCGGGTGGAAGCAAAATTCCAGTCGTGCTCAAACAGGTTGTACGTGAACGTCGAGCTGTTATGTGGCACCGCAACAAGTTGATATACCTTCGCAAATTTTGGCACCAGAATGTACTTCCAAAGTGTCAAAAATATATCCAACTTTCAAACACCAACTCAACTGTAAGCCCCATTAAACAGCCATTTCTCAAACTGAATTACTCCGTTACTGGCCATTTAATTCCATCCAAAAGCAATTTGTCAATGATATAACTCACAAATCTACTTATCAGCTCATGTGTACGACTATGTTTCTCTATTCCGCACATTTGGCCTCTGTCCATTGAACATTTAAGGTATATACACTAAAAACAAAATACTTTCAATAACATCAACACCCATTACATTAATGTACTTCTCTTATCTTGACACTATTTTTTTTTTCAACAACAGAGGCATTTTCTTAATAGCCGCGAGTTATTTATTCACGCGTAATTTAATTACTACATTAGCTTTTAACATGTGAACGGAACATTACTCGAATCACGCACTTCGCACTCCTATCCCTAATTGCTACACGTATTAACAATAAATAATCAGGTGATTATCCAAATTAACGCTCGCTTGGGTGCGCGCTCGATAAAGAACCTTATGGTCGACGAGTGGAATCACGGGAACCCCCATGAAAAGGTACAAATTAAATAATGTTGCGATAAAATCGCTATCGTCGGTAACAATCGAGCGCGCGTGCGCGTATGTGGAAAACTAGGGGTAAAAATCCTCGCCTCGCTTCGCTAGGACGTTAATTAAGGAAAGCGGATAGCCATCGAGAGCCTCCCTCTTTCAAGCTGTATACGCGATGAGCGATAATCTCGATTCATAAAAGCCCGAGCTGTTACTGCTACCTGTATGTGTGTCTGTAATTTTGATTTCGTTGATGCGCGTCAAGTTTCCAACGTCTAATGCTCCGTCGGTATGGTAAATAGCAAGCTATTTAAGTAGGCTAGGGAGCCGCTCTATGCTACTGCTGCTACACACCTATTCCTATATACGCTATACATACACACATACACGCTACTCCGCTGAATTCGAGTCCCTCAAGCCAGCTCACTCGGTCACGCACGCCTCGGCGCGTTAATCATCTTGAGTTATGTGTGCCAGAGAGTGAGCGTACGCGCGAACGCCAGGGCTATATACCTAGAGAGCGAGAGATGGTGATAAACGCCCGATGCACGGGGGGCCTGCTTCTGGGCGAATTAATATTTGTAACTGTAAACTGTGCTAAATGCGAGCCTCGCAGAAAAGAAGGTGGAAGGGGAAGGGAGGGTTGGGAGAGGAAAGGAAAATTGCAGGAAGAAAAGTGGTACGTCCCACTATTCGCGTTCTCCCTTTCTTTCTCTCTTTCTCTCGTGGCTGTACGGAGCTCCCGTGTGATTTAGGGGTTGTAAATCTTCCATACTCTCGTTATCGCCGCTGCAATCAGTGCCGCCGAGCATGGGAGATTCGTTGCCAATGTGAAGATAATTGTGGGACGGCCTCGTAATTTTGTGCGTATAGTCTTACGTATGTGGTGTGGTACTTTCTGAGCGTTGAATTGCACAGGTGCGGATGTTGTCTCTTTTTGGTAAAAGTTTTTAACAGATGATTATCGGGTGTCTTGTGTGTAGTTGAGAAACTAGCCACTTCCTCTATAAATTTGTGAAGGATAGTTGAGCTGTTATAGAAGAGTAATACAGTAAAATTAAACCTTTATTCTGATCTTTAATTAATACAAAAATTATTATTTTATTCTTTTTATAATAAGTCAATTATAACATTATCAAAATTATATTGAGCTTCATTAATTTATAGCCTATTTCGAGTTCATTATAAAAATATATCGTTGAATTTATCTTTTCACTAGAATATTAATATGATATTTATGTCTAAATTTCTAACATTAAAATTCCGCTATTTGTGAAGGTATCACCCATAAACTCTCTGTTACCAAGCCCATTTTAAGAAACGCGCTTTAGAATATCTTACACTTTCTTTTATTTTAACACCCGAACGATCTCTCGCACCTTAGAAGAGCATTAAATTTTTGCGCTAAATTTGATCCATTGTACGGGCACCCCGCAATTATACACTCCCTCGGCAAACGAAAAACAAACCCCTACGAGAGGGAAGAAAAAAAAAGACGCAGCCACAGCGCACGAGCGAGCTGCAATTTTAATCCTGAGCCCATAACCAGCCGCCGAAAAAAGGAAATCCTCCCTTCCCACCCCGTATTATAACGACATATTCGTGAGCCATTATTTTTAATAGTCGCCCCCTACCCCCTCCCCCTCGTTTTCTGATTACGCCCAGGAAAGCCAAAAAGAAGAAGACGAGGAGGAGGACGAAGGACGCGGCTCGACGAAAAATAAAACACAAGAGAACCGCCGGAGCGGAATGTGATTAGAGCCGGGTGGGCTCGCGCTCTCCTTTGTTCCGATCGATAAAGAAACGCCGTCGAGGCGCGCAACCCCCAAGAGAGAACGAGAAAGCGAGTGAGAGGTACGCGCGCAGTGCAGGTGCGCAGCGCGCTTGGAAATTGGTGGGATTCGTGACGCGTAATAAAATCGATCGCCATTCACTCTCACCGATGTCTATATACATATCTATATATATATATATATATATCTGTATACAGGAAAAAGGGCGAGCGTGCACGTGAAAATGCCGCGCGAGCGCGCCGAACTTTAACGCTCGGCTGGGCAACAATAACGGCGCCCGCCGACGCGCTTTTATCGCAGTTTTTGTCGTGGAGCTTAGCGACAGGAGAGTGAGAGAGAATTGACCGGGTCGGCGATTTTTTTGCGCGCGAGAGAGAGAGAGAGAGAGACAGGGAGGAATATACTTTATCGCGCGTTAAAATTACTATTAATTTATTCATTCGTTTTCAGTCGGCTTTCGGCGCGTACGCGACTGGACGATTCGTGCTTCGATTGCGGAAAAAACGCTCGAGCGCGCCGTGAAAATTGTTAGGCTGCGTATACGACGTGGTCGCGCGCGCGCAACGGTGGCTGGATGGATTTTTATTTTGACGATTGCGGATTTTATTTTTGGCTTTTACGCTGTGGTTCATTTCTTTTTTTTTCAAATTTTATCGAATGTATTGTGCTTGGTAAGTTGTTTTATTGTTTGATATTATAGTAATGTTGTACAATTTAACTGTTTGTTTACATTTTTATCGTAACTATGAGATTTGCACTTAAATATTATACAGACATACATGGTATCCACTATGTTTTCGAAAATGTGAATATTATACAAAGTATAGTTTTGGCGTATTCAAATTGCGACTGTAAAGTAAGGTGAAAATTATGCTTACATTATTTAGGTGTGTGTGTGTGTGTGTATATAGGAGGTTAGGCGTAATGGATACGGATTTATAACGAGGGAAAAATAGCGAGGAGAAAATGTTCTCATAAAAATTACGATGAAAGTCACGACAGTCTCGGAATATTGCATATTAGGTAGGAAATTGCCTCGAGAGCGTAGCAGAAATTGACGTGAACGACAATATAAAATATAATTTACAGCGTTTCGTTATATACAGAAAAAAAAACCCACAAAACTCCTAATATTTTCACTCTATTTATACGTATACACGCGTACTTCGTCGAAAATTAGACGTTAATTCGCGTTTCCGCGTCACGACAGCCCCTTCAGCGCGCCAATAACGTCCTCATAAGCATGCGCCACGATTGAAATATACACGCACCCAATCCCATATTTAATTTTTTCTCTCTTCTCGCTTCCTCCTCTACATCCACGAGCGAAAGAGAGAGCGAAAGAGAGAGAAGAGATCTCAAGCCGCTCCTCCTCTTGCGCCGGCAAGTCTGGCGCGCTCTCGCGCGGCGCGGCAAAGTAAACGGAGTGGCGGGTGACGTGTTATTTACCGCCTTGCTGCAATCTCAGCGCGCTCCCTTCCTCTCTCTCTCTCTCTCTCTCTCTCTTTCGCCTGCGTCGTAGTAGCAGCAGCCGCCGCCGTCGTCTCGTCCGCAACTTTCCGCTGCTGCCGCCTCTCGATCCGCAGGTTCATCCCCTCGCCGCGGTTCAAAAGTCGACGAGTAATCTGCCGACGCCGACGACGCTCTTCCTCGTTTCTTTTTCTCGCTGCTGCTGCCGCCGCCGCCGCTGCCGACGTCGCACCGACGGCTCGCCTACCGCTACTGCTGTGTTTTCATAGTTGTTTTTTCACAGAGGGGGGTGGATTTTTTTCTCGCTTTCCGCGTGACGCGAGGGTGTAGTTTACAGTCGTGGATGAGAGGTTGGCGCGATCCATTTTTCTTTCACGACTGTGCGTGTCTGTCGCGTGTATTTCTAAGTTAGGATCATTTATGCTTTCTAAAGCAGAGTTCTAGGTTTGAAAGTTCTTTCCCTTTATCCTGCTTTGAGTTTTTTTTTTTACTTTTAAGAAACTCAAAAAAGTCATTTGCAGTTTAACATTTTATTTTATGTTCTTTATAGCTATTTTGTTGTTGTTGTTTGATAAGTTAAGAAGTATCAATATTTCATATAAATTCAAATGAAAATTTAATTTTACAAAGCTGCTAGTAATCAATATCTGAATAATATCTAAAAGTTTCAAACATTGGATTATTTTATTGATATAATTGATGTAATATTTGTTTCTTGATAAAAAATACAGATTATACTGTACCTTATGCAATTTACACATCAGATGAACAGATCAAACAACTACTGTCTATACTGCGGCACTCCATGGCCTATAAAAAGAAACATCGCATCCAAAGCACAACTCATACAAGAGATTCTAAAAGAGCTTCGAGTATCAGCTCGGCCATGACCGACACTTTCTCCCTTAATGAATCACTCGTACACCCACGCCTCAGCGTACATACACACACGGATATCCGTCCCCGACACATACTACACGTATAATCACTCGAACGAGAATAAAACAAGGACCTGCATTGCACTGAGCCCCTCTATACAGAAAATCAATTTTTTATCACGTAGACACGCGTTTTCACGCGTCGTTTAAACCTTACCCGCGAGCACAAATTAAACGAGCCGTTTTCGCACCTGCCAGTCGCGCTCGCACAGTGGACGATGATGGATTGGTGCACACGTCGCGTGGCATTTTTCGCAATTACGTGCGGTGATTCGCTCGTCTTATCTATCGGCCGCCATCAATAATCCCTTCGCGCGATTAGTCGCTTATAAAACGCGCTCGTTTGTCCGCCTCAGGCTCTTTCTTTTCTCTCTCTCTCTCTCTCTCTCTTCCCCCCTGCATCCCATCTTTCTGGTTTTTTCGGAAGGAAAAGTACACTCATACACGTGCGCGGTAGCGGTGGTGCGGTACGGCAACAGTGTGGGTTCTCGAGTGCTTTTAGAGGATATTACATACCTTCCTGAAGGATATTAAATTCCAAGATTTATCTCGCAACTCTCTCTCTCTCTCTCCTTCTCTCTTGCGGAGTCGTCCACCGATTATACGCGAGTTGCTCGAGTTGTCGCTCTCCCTCTCTCTCTCTTTGTCTGATCCGCTTGTGTAAGGGTGAGAGAGAGGCCGTTTGTTTGATATTATTTCGAAATTGCTTTTTCGCCGCTTTACTTAAGCTACGTTTGAATAGAGTGGTATAATTAAAAACGTAGGAGTAAGGCGCACTTAAGGAATGGCTTTCGCCAGCCTGGTTTACAACGCTCGCGTGTGTAAATGTATATTGCGAGGTAAGAAGAGGCTCTCTCGTGCTTCATGCGCGTGATTTTGCTTTTATGGAGATGATGTTTCAGTGCTTTTATTTACGAGTGCGCTCCGCAAAAAGCAGATTAACCGATTCCACAGATGTAACACACGCTAAAGTTTTATTTACTTGCGCAGATGTATAGTTGTAATCGTTACAAATATTTGCCTTCTGTCGAAATCCTGGTGTATCATGTATACAGCTCCACTAGAATATAAATCCAGTTTTAATTTGATTTACCGCGGCGATATTTATTTCCGTGCGCATAGACGTGCACTGTATGATTTTTCCCGCACCACGTCAGTTTAAAATTGTTTGCGCGTCAAACTACATTTTTGTATTATCCGTGAGTTTGGGCAAAGCAATAAATCCGCACTGCCGCCGCCGGACCACGGATCGGCAATATCGTCCGGTGATCTCGTTTATCGCGTATTATTTGCTATTCCGCGATCGCTACCACCCCCCCAAAAATTCATCAAATATCGCGCATTTACTTTTTTATCTTTCCCTCATATTTTCGCAATAAATCCATTATTCACTTAAAAAATCTGCCTACAGCCATCAATATCTATACTCCCTCGGTCACTTATACTACTATACATCGCCACACACACACACACGTATTCCTAAAAAAAAAAAACTTTATCATCAAACCTCGCGACACGAAAACCAAAAAAGACCGTGTTTACACACACCCATCTACACATATACTGCTGCACTATTCTACAACGCAACGCAAGCTCGCGTATATATGTATATATATACACACACACTGATGCTCGGGTATATGCAAATGCCTCGCTCGATCCGGCTAAAAATCAAGCAGGCAATAAACACGGGCGTATATAGCGGTAGACAGTAGCAGCGACCGTTTGCTTTAGTACCGTATATATATAGGTATACAAATGTGCGTGTCAGACGGGTGCGGCCTTTTTCACCGCGCGCGATGATTAACGAGATTCGATGAATTTGAAAATCCAACTAGCCCGCTATACTCGTACACGTAGGCCTGCGTACGCACGTGCGCATCGACTATTTATTGGCCATTTGATTCCAACCCTCTCGCTGGCTGGTTTGATTTCACAGGGTGGGAGTGGTACGGACGACGGCGTATCGTTTCGCGGTTTGAATAATAGAGAATTACCTGGCTGGAACCAATTCGCGACTGCGTTCGGAGGGAGCTGTATATAGCATGTGGATGTGCACGACCTCGATTATTGCATCGCCCCCCCCCATGCACATAGCTGTATTCGCTTTTTCTGTTTGGCTTGATCGCATGTACTATCTCTACGGTCTATCGCGGTATTGATAGGAGGGTTTTTTTTCGCAGAAACTGCAATGGTATATCCCGAATAGCTAGTTATATGGAGAGTTGGGTCTAAACAAGCGCATAACGTTGCATTTAATACAGAAAGTACGAATATCTCCAAAACTCTCTATATCCAGCCTATACTATAGTTACAGTAAAACGTTTCATTAATATTTATATATATATAATGCTGCAAAATATCTTGCTTTAATTAAACTCCATCGAAATCTTTCATTACCAAGCCACAATCAGCCTTTTTCTCTTGCTCTCAATGCACCCCTCACACATCCTTCGCATCATCCTACACTCCGACCGAAAACGACTCGAGTGCTTTTACGGCACGACTCCATTAACTCGAACTTTGCGCGTCCTCGAGCTCGTCCACGTGAAATTCATTCAAACTCAACTCTCTCTCTCTCTCTCTCACCACCCCCATCGAACCCGTTTCAAACGCGTAAAAGGATACTTTTAACGACTCTCTCGCTCGCGCGTGAGCTCCTCTCTTCACAACCCTGTGCCCGACATTACACGCCTAATCGTCAAAATAAAAGCAATCGATTTCCCCCTTGCAGCGCGCTCCGTGAAAGTCCGCGTGGAAATGGATGTAATTATGCGTCCGGGCCGAGCCGTAAACGCGAACTGGGGGCTACCAGGACTATAGACGCTCGTAAAACAAGCCCTCGCGCGCTATCCGTCTTTCTCTCTCTTGCTCTCTTGCTCTCTCTTTCTCTTTCTCCTCGTCTCTGCCTTACTTCTCTCTCCCTCCTTTCACGGTAGTAGCAGGAGGCGATAATCGAAAAGTCTCTTTAAAGCACTGCCGCTGCACTCGGAAAAGTTTCCGGATGCGGAGGGGGGGGGAGATGGCGAGCTGCTGCGCGTTCGCTCTATAGAAAGAGCGAAGACGCCCGGCAGTAGCAGCAGAAGCAGCAGCTGAGCAACCAAAGTTCTGGCAATTCCGCCGGCAACGCCTTTCTCAAGAGTCATCCATTGTACCGATGTCCGATTCACTTCATGAAAATCCCATTCGGCCGGCCCCCGTGACGTTTAATTATTTATTACCAGGACTGTAATCCCGCTGGTCGTGTCTCCTCCCCGCGCTTTAGAGCTCGTGAATCGAGCCGTTGGATGAGAACGTTTCACCCTTCTCCTCATCGTCCCCTCCTTCCTCGCTACCTATCGGCCTCTACGTTTTGCGAAATCGCTCCTGAAATTGAGCGCGGAGAGAGAGTGAGAGAGTATATACGCACTGATCGGATAGAGATGAGTTAGAGGGGAAGGATGCGAGTGGGGTTGGGGTTGAGGGATGGCATGGGTGCAGCAGGGGGAAGTGTATTAGAGCATATAAATAAAGGGAATGGCTGATGAACTTTTCTAAGCACATGATTGGGTGTAAGCTGCTGTAAGTAAGGCTTTTTAGCGGATGTAACAATTTTAACAAATTTGTAAGTCCGCAGGGTTCTTTTGTATATTATTGAAATATAATGCTTCTAAAACAATAATAATTATTGTAAAATTCTGTGTATATCGTACAACTATATATAAAAAAGTTTTTCTCAATTTTCAAAATAGAATATTTAATCTCAAACGACGAAGCCACTTAACTATTTTCCCCTCAGGCTACATCACAACTAATGATGTTTCCATCAGCATCAAATAAAAAACGCTTCTCACCTCCCACCCCTTCTCACTTAGCGATTACTATCCCTTGAGCGCTAACTCTCATATACCACCGATACTTTGATGTACACAGAGAGCACACCTCGATAAAGCGCATCCGCACACATCACAGATAACGCGACGAGCTGGCGCAGGCGAAAACGTCGGGACAGCTATTAGCTCTCGGAGGAGGGCGTCGCGCGCTCGTTTGCCTCCTCGTCGTCGTCGCCACTGCGCCAAACTTTCGCAGAGGGGGTTATTTGTCGCTTGCGCCGGTGTGTGTGTGTGAGAGAGAGAGAGAGAGAGAGGGAGAGAAACAGAGAACGCGAGCCGTCGCGCGAAACTAATTACCAAGTACAAAGGACGCGAGCACGTCAGTCGTCATTCTGATTGTCACCCAATCCGGAAGTGTCAACCGCAAAAGAGAGGAGAGAGAGAGAGAGAGAGAGAAGAGTATCTAGGCGAAAGGGTGGGCTTGTTCGATCTCGTACGTGTGTGGTGTGCACGAGTGTGTGGGATGTGCGAGCGTGTATGTAAATAGATGGGGAGTTCGAGTAAGGATTACGTGCTTTTAATTTCGTAGGGGCTGATGAGGATTATTGAACGAATGTAAATCATTAGAAGAATTATGCGGTATAGGCAAATTGTGTTCGATCGATTTTTCGATAAGCAAATAATATACCTACAAGTATAATTTATACGGGATAAGCGTGTGCATTTATCAATTTTCAGAATAGAAATTGGGTTGAATTGCAAGTGACGCGAGTGGAAAGTCATACATAAGTTGTTTATACGTAGTGCTATTTGTACGATTTTAACGTCAAAATTAAATATTTACTCTTAATTATGCGGGTATATGAGTGAACGGTAATTACTCATAATTTTGATATTATTCCCAAACACGAGAGTAAAAGTGCCAGTCAATGGGCTGCAAAGTAATAAAACGTCTTTATTAATCCTAAAGCCACGTGAAAACTTCTTGACGTTTCTGCTTTAGTATATTATAAACCGGATTTATGGACGTGCGCTACAATTCTTGCACTTATTGCTTTTCAACTGTACGTGTGCACGTACGTGATTAAACGTCTTCCGCCTCGTGCGCAAGATGCATATTCCCGTCACGCCGCCCGCGATATTGTGAATGCGAATGAATGATTGCGTAGAAGTAGAACCGGTTTTCAAAAGAAATTTGATAATATTGTTGGCATTGTTGAAAATTTATTTGAAATATCATTGTTATATTTATCCAAAAATTATGATTGTTATAAATAGTCAGCAGTTATTGCTTTCTAATTATTTTCTATTATAAGATTTCCAAATATTGTAGAAATCAAATCTAAAAATCCAATACAATAGTAGAAAACAAGCAAAATGTCTTAATATAACGATATTTGGCAAAATCGAATAACAACGAATAATTTACTTAACTTAACATTATTAACAAACATTTTAAAATATATATATTAAAATTTCAACAAATCAATCATCTTTACACAACACCCTCGTTCGAAGCTATGGATCCTATTTATCATTTCCTTTTTTCTCGCTCACGCCTGACTAACCATACTGCAGTGCTACTTCGGTACGACGCCAGCATAACAGACAACGGCTGTCACTTCTACAGTATTTAGATTAGTCCACGTCGCCTCCTATCTTAGCACTCAACCAACCACCGAGAATTCCAGATAACCAAAGTGCAAATGCGTTTCCGCGCCAATGAGATACAACTTCTTTCTGGCAGCGCGTGTTTCATCGCAGAAATGCATACTTCAATTTATTACGTCAGCTGCGGTCGCACATCCACCTCATACACGCGCGAAAAGAGACAGAGCCACTTCCGCTTGTCTACGCGCGTTTTTTTTCGCTTTCCCTCTGCTACTGCTGCTGCTAGTATTTCCACGCGAATCTCTCTTTTTTTGAAACGGTCGCGCGGACGTGGGAAAGATAAATTTTTGATGTACTCGAAACGCGTCCGAAAATACGCTCTTATGGCGGGTGCGGATTGTATGTAGCAGCGCTATGTGTATGTGTATGGCGCAACCGCGAAAGCTTTTTCATTTACCGTTTTATTTCGGGGTTGCGGAATGTGCGTCATCACGGGGGCTGTGCTCGTGCGCTTTTGAGCGTTTCGAGAAAATGCGGTGAACGAGAAAAGTATTTTTGCAACGTGATTTTTCGTTTATCTAGATTTAAATTTAGATTTTATTGATTGATAACGATGAAAGGCTGCTTTTAAACAAACTTTTCTCGTTACGATAACTATTCTCAGAGTGATTTTTTTTATAAATGTTGAATCGTATAACGCTGATATAAAAAGAATTGATAATTTACCGTTCAATAAAAAAGATGCTTTTGTAGTACTAACGAAGTTGAAGTTTTGCGACTTCACCAAAAGTTATCAAAGTATTTAACTCTAAATTAATATCTTTGCTCTAATAATTTCATAGTCGAATCATTAGTTCAAGAAAAACTAATCGTTCTTTCGAAAGTTAACTTAATTTTCGACAATAGTTTAGAAAACAAAATTACAGCTTCCGTCATTAAGCTTCTTCTTCGAAACGTTTAAAGATCAGAAACAGAAATAAAAAGAATGTAACAGTTTGTTTTGGAACATTAACTAAATTTTTCCAACTTCAAATGCCATAAAAACCATCCTCATAAACAACAATAAATATAAACAATTAGCTATTAAAACACCAATTCAGAGTATTAAAATTCGTCGACGCAACCGTTATCTAATTTCAAAATTCATAATCGTCTATAACGGCTTCGTTTCCTTCGAGCACACAACGGGCGCTAGCTTGAAATTTCAATCGGCGCCAAGCGAATCGAAGGGGTTTCTTGGCTAACGAGGATGATTGGCAAGCGGCGACGCGCGCGTTCGAGAGAAAGAGGGAGGCGTAACTGCTTTACCACTCGGGGGGTAATAATAACCAATTTCGCGCGACGATTTCCACTCGGGCCGACCAATCAGAAGACGCGCCCCCATTTCCGCTCAAAGGCGCGGCGACGACGGCCTCCTCCGTCACACCCTCGCGTACCACGCCGCGCATTCTCGCACAGCCTGCAGCGGTGTAATCGAATTTTTGAACAGCTCGTTTTCAAATCGCGAAAGGCGTCGTATGCGACTCGACGATCTTTTCGCTCTCTGTGTGTATGTATATATATACGAGCCGTCGCACGGTGACTCGTAATTTCTCGTTTTCTGCCTCGCCTGGCATGTTCATGCATGAATAACAACAATGGTTTATTTCCTGGCTTTTGTAGGTTAGAAAATGAAAGCGAATTATTCCTTTTCTAGTTACTTTCTTGTTGCGGTTAGTGTAAATATATTGTTAATAATTGCCATATATTTAACTACATCGAATCAATAATGTTAAAGTAATTTATAAATGTTACTATATCTTTTATACTTCAATGACAGAGTTGTGCAGTCTATATGATTTGTCAAACTCTCACTACATGTCACTTCATAAAACTTAAACTCTCCCTCGAACTGTCCACCCCAATATATGAATTCAATAAAAAAAAAAACCACCCCTAATAACTCACTGTATATTTGCGCAGGAAGCTTGACCCATCCAAAACCCACCTTTCTCCCCTTCTCTCGCCACATCTTGTTTTCCTGCGGCTGTGCGAATCTTCGAGATTTACATCGCGAAAGAATTATCTGTCCCTCTGCTCTTTCTCTCTCTCTCTCTTGCGTCCGTGTGGGCGTTTCCCCGCAACCGTGAGCACGCGGCTTTTTGCCCCGGCCCTCGATAAGATTGAGTGAGTGGCTATTAAGTCGCGAACCGTCGCACGCTCGCGCGGACGCGCGGGGAGGAGGCGTGTCTTGGCCGAAAGACAAAGCTGTGCCAGATGTCTCCGACGGCCGCACACATACACATATACCCGGAGCCTCGCCTCGTTTCGCGAAGAGACTGTTTTCCCGATTATCCGCCGCTGTCGGCGTCGCGGTTCCCGAGGAGAAAGAGGGAGAGAGAGAGAGAAGGAGGCTGGTATATACACGGCCGGATGATACGGATATTATGAGGGGGGAGACATCTCTCTCTCTCTCTCTCTCTCTCTCTCTGTTGGGTGGAGTTGAAGCGCTGGAAATGGTTTTTGTCGGAGCAATTTAATTGATGGATTCCTTATTGTGCTGACATTTTGCCGGACTTTTCGAGTGTGATTTATTTCAACTGATATACAGCGAGAGTTTCAAGTTGATACGTTACTGTTAATTTTATTTTTAAAACTTTTGATCGTACAGAAACAGATGACCTGAAAAGTGGAGCGTGCGCATGATAAAATTATCTGTAATTAGTATAAGCTATAACAAGGGCGCGAAATTGCCGTCACTTTTGAATCTATTTTCGAGTTAACCTGAAAAAGCGATCAGTATGTGTGTGTGAGTGTGTGTTAAAGTACGCGCGGAAGTCGTTTGAATTTAAATAGAATCGGGATCAGCAATAAAAAATAGAGAAGTACTTTAATGGCAAAAATCTCTGAATGGACGGATTTTCGATAGTTGCTAAACAATCGTCGCCGCTGCAAATAAATTTCTCGAAAACAGGTCACTTCGATTTTCAATTTCCCGATACAGCTCATCCGTATAAAAAGAAACTTAAAGCAAACTCAGTAATCGTGAACTGCGAACTATCAGGACAAAAATGTAATATGATTAATTAAATGAGGATTATGGCATCCCTGCGCAGTACCAACTTGGTCATCCGAAAGAAAAATACCAAGTTCGCGAGGAGCAGCCGACCTACTTCCGCGAAAATTCCCTGAGACTTCGTCGTCTCCGCCGCTGCTGCTGTTGCCGCACCGACGACAGAGAGCCTTCACCGGAAACTTCGTTCCTTCGGAAACACAGGCGCGCCATTAATTATTTATCTTCCTCTCCTACCTATATACGTATATACATATATACACAATCCGTGATTAAAGATCGACAAGGAAGAGAGCAGAGAAACTCCGTGCGGGGGGTAACGAATCTTAATTCAAAGCCCTCCTCCACCCCTTCCAGTTACTCGCAATCTTTTTGCAATTCATTTAGAGACCACTGCGGGGGGTTAAAGTTTGTTTGCCACGCGCGCACCAGCTGCAGCAGCAGTAGCAGCTTGGAATCCGGGCGATAACGAGCGATAGCGGTGTAATTAGCCGCGCAAATCCACGCGCGCACGCGATCGCTACTATTCGCTCGTTAGGCGGCTGCTGCTTTTTTCTCGCGCGGATCTAGAGTTTCGAGACGAACGGTGACGATTTACCACCCCTTTTAAGTAAGGCTGCTCTTTCTCTCTTCCTTTCGAAGCAGAAGGAGAGGGAGAGAGAAAGAGAAGAGTTGGAAGTCTTCTCGAGCGCGCAGGGAAGCGAGGAATAAGTTGGCCGCACAGTGTGAGAGCACGAGGAGGCGACTTTATTTTACCCTCATTTCCCGAGTCTTAATTACTTTGCTAATTCTTGTCCAGTTTTCCCAGCCTGAAATAACAATTCAGAGGGTCCGACTCTTTCTTAGACGGCGAGGCGCTTTTGAGCGGTTCGTTTGGAAACTCTCTTTTAACTTGACTCCATTTTTCGCGCGCAAAGTATCTCCGACGCTATCAATGGCCATGTCGATGGCAGGATCTACCCGGTAACGAACGCTGTTTGTCTTTGCGAGACTGACTTTAATGTTGAGTTGGAAATTATGGTCAAGAGAGAAGTGCCGCTATTATACAAACAAAGAAGAGTTACATAAAAGATTTAGGAAATCCGATTCGACATTCATTTCATGAAATCGAATTTTCCGTAAAATTTTGACCAGCAAACAAGAGTTTTAAAAAAACATTCCCATTGTGTACTTTGCACTCATTGACATGTGCTAAGAATATTACCCTATTTTTATCATAATATTGAAAAGAAATAGAAATGAATGCTTGACGTTTGACTAATTTAAAAATTTAATTTTCCATTTCGGCGGGACGTTGGTAGTCAAAACGTAATATTAATATTGATTGAGTTTTAATTGTGAGATTAATACCGTGAAAAATTCAAGAATTCCATCGAAATCAACGTAATAATGATTATTGAATATTTTATTTCACGAAAAAATATGTATACTCCATTAATTATTGTAAATATTTTATCAAATTATTTCACAATCATAACTGACATGCGTTACACAACATTTGAATGATTTATCATATTATTCATGCGATTCTAAAAATTAAAGAAATTATAATAAAAAAACAACCGCGTGACAAGTCAAAGATTTAATTCCACGACATCATAATTCCAGCAAATCGCTTTATCACGACCCCCACAGATAAATTCTGCACACCACAACACCAATACCTGTACCACCGGAATCGCTCTACACACGCCTTGACATCATATTTACCATGTACAACAACGCGTCCTGCTTCCACTGTTCTCGCAGTCTCGTTCATTGCGCAACGCACACCTCACTCTTCCACCGACCCCTTGCCTTCCCTCAACTCTGCTTTTTTACCCCTTTGCGTAAATAACCGCGACGCGCGCGTGCGCGAGCGACCATAAAACTTGATATACGGACGCCGGCGTAGATTTATATATTGTTTCTGCGATAGTCGCGGGTTGCGCACGAGCGAGGTGTGCTGCTGCTACTGCAGCATTCGTCTCTCTTTCTCTCTCACGCCCGGCGCCTCGAATTTATTGACTTTCCACGGAGGCGAACTATTGCGAGCGCCAAACAAAGTCTCTCTCTCTCTCTCTCTCTCTCTCTCTCTCTCTCTCTGTCGGTCCAGAGAAGAAGAAGCAAGCGAGAGAGACATTTTCTTTACGTTGTTTACAATTCCTCGCGAGTTGGTTCGGTATTTTTCGAGCCGAGATATTCCGTTCGCGCTAGCGTAAATACTACGAGCGTGCGAGGACAAGAAGAAGAAGAAGAAGAAGCATGGAGAGTAAGTTTAACAATGGGACGAGGACGGTATGAATCAAGTGTAAAATTACGAAAGTTTTGATATATATATATATTTCGTATGGTGGCGAATGTGGTTGATGATGTTTTTGAGAGGTTTTACGGAACAAAGTTATTGATGCATTATGTTCAGGGATTTTTATTTTATACGTTTTGCTTCGATATAACTGTCCCTAAAAGTAATATACAATATAGTTTATCTTTTAAAAACTTTGTCAATTTTAAAAATGGCGACGTTTATCATTTTCAAATCTTGTATAAAAAATCAATTAACAATATTTTGATACGGTTCTTCAAATACTATATAATAAGACATAAGACACGAAATCATCGACAAAAAAATTTTAGTCACCTTCCCATTAACCTTTCACCTAAACATTCCCGCAACATTCGTACAGCCTCTAAACACAGCCAGTATTCCGCCTAACTCTTATCATTCATCCTTCGCGCACGCATAGCATAGGTAACCAGCCGCATACACTACACGCACCACCTATTACTCTCTTTACCTCTACTCCGCTCTCTATCTCTCATTCCCCACACAACGACAGATAACGCTTAATTGTTCGAACGGCCATCCGGAAAGTTGGCCGTGACTCTCTATGCCACGCGACCGCGCTAGCGGCGAGGCTTGCACAAGCGAGCGAGTGCAATAATTTCGCATTAGTACTCGCCATTTCCCTGTCTCTCTCTCTTCCTCCCACTCTCTCGTGCGATGCGGTTTGGTCTGGCGCTTGTGCACTGTTCGCTACAGGGCAGAGTTGACCAATCCCACTCGCGTCGTTCATTAGCGCGCTTCGAGACGCGAGCGTTCGCCCGCCGGCCAAGTGTCGAGAGTCGTCCGCGCGCGTGCTCGGTGTTATGCGTTCATATCGAATCGCCGAATTCTCGAGAGAGAGAGAGAGAGAGAGAGAGAGAGGGAATTCGCACGCAGAGCGAGAGAAAATGGGACGCGCGCGCGAGAGAGAGAAGACGGGCGAGATTCCGGCCGTTGCCACCGTTCGGGCGCTCACGCCGGATGAATCCACAGAAACATAGCGAGAGCACTGAATGCCAGGCATTGTCCAATCAATGCGCATTGAACGACCGACGCCTCTCTCTCTCTCTCTTCCCTTTCGCACGTTCCTCTCTATCTCTCTCACTCGCTCTGGGCTTAGAGGTATACGGTAACGAGCGGGTCGCGGTGCCCGCAGGCGGTGCGGCCGCACCGCGCATTGCCGTGATTTAGGCGACTCGCTAATTACCTCCAATGGCCGGACCGGATTCACTTAGGCCAGAGGGGCTGTGAAGGTACGTCTGTCCATCTCTCTAGCTCCCTCGCGGAGGGCTAAGTCCCAGCTCGCGCACAAGGCGATCGTAGGATCGATCGTATGTATCTCTGTGTGTGTGTATGTATGTGTGGATGTACGGGGTCATTGGGCACTTGAGCCACCTTACGCGGCCCGCTGATCATGGGGGGGAGTAGGCTATTGCGGCACCGAGGCTATACGCCGGCCAGCAGTGCCCACTTGTAATTGCACGGCTATTAGGGGGCGGAACGATGAGCGATGAGAGCTCGTGAGATCTGGCTTTCTTTATTCGAGTGCCTGGGAGTCGGAATTGTAAGAACGAATTTACGGGTTTATTGTGAAAACAGATCTGGGAGTTAATTAAAGAGAGCAATTTATTAGTTGACTTTGGTTTACATTTAGAACGTGTACTGCGTATGGGAGTAGTTTTAATGTGAATCTCATATAAAATGGATTTGTTCAGTCAGTAATAAAAGTAAGAATAATTTGTACAAATAAATAGAAATTAGGCGTGAATAAAATAAGTTACCAAGTCAATGATTCTCCCCTACAGAATATACATGGGTACCTTAGATTAACAAACCACAACATCCGATATTAGATACGAAGCGACGACGTCCTATTTGCGATTCCATTCCATGCGGCGTCAAACGATATTCAAATCGAGCGAGCAAGAGAGGGAGAGATACCTCCCCCACTTTGCATTGGCCGTCAACGCTATATCATACAATAGCTATATACATATATACATACACATACGCCGAGGGCTATATAGGCGCGCGAGAAGCAGGGGCATCGGGAGCGATAACTTTCTAATTAGGAGCCTGTCTTCTGTTAATTATTCCCGAGCGTGATTAATGGCGACAGCCGCTGCCGCCTCTTCCCGCCGGCCAGCTGCACTGTGTATATATATATATATCACACGCGTCCCTATATATGTATATATATATATATATATACTGCAGGAAAGCGATTCGGCCCATCTCCTGTCTCCCTCTCCCCTAATCAACGGCCCCGCGGAGACTTGACAAATGAAGGAAGTCGAGAAAGAAAGCAAAAAAAAAGACGCACACGGAAACGCGATGCACGGGCACGCGTGCGAGTAGCCACAGCCACTCTCTTCTCTAACGGGTTTTTCAAAATTAAATTCTATGGTGTTGAGAGGGCACACGCACATGCGCGCCTGTCAGTAATGAACGCTCTTGTGTGTGCGGTCGCGCATATAAGCGTACGTGTTGCGAGGCGAGATATTAAAAAATTATGATGTGTTTTTATGTCGGCTCGTTTTTAAGGGTAGAATTATTATTTATATGGATAATATAAGTATTAATAATGGAAGGTAAAAAAGAAATGTTTTTTATTACGTTAAATTTTGAATGAAAAATTAATATTATTTATGGTATAATTTTATGAATTATTACATCGACTTTATCGCTTTTTTAATGTCGAGTGGTAAGTATAGTATTCATTACGAGCATAAGCAAAATTATCTCAAAAGGTTCAAATTATAAACAGAGAGCTACTAAACCTATATTTCAGGAAAATTTTATATATACGGCTGAAACAGTCAGAACAACAGGGCCGTAAAAAACACAAGATTCTAAACTGTAAAGTTCAGGCCTTGTCTTTTATACTCTTCCTAAATCTGCATAAGAAGAACAAAATAAACAATCCTGAGCACCACTTTCCTCGCTTATACCCTCAAAAATCCTTCGAGCCTCTCTCGATTCGTCCCCAAAATCTCTCGCGGCAATGATCTACAGCATACATACGACTCTCCTCAGTATGTCCTAAACTTCCGCAATTCGCGGCTGGTCTCTCCTCTCGCATAGTCACCTCTTGTCGTTACGACTGTCGACACTGCGCTCCGAAAACGGTTCTCTCTCTCTCTCAGCCTCACGTGATATCAAGTTGCGGCTTTTACCGCAACGCGTTGATAATAACCTCCGCGGCACATTCCGCGTGCTACCTCGCGCCCTGTAAGAGAGCATTTCCCACCTGACGTATAGTCCTCCACTAGCAGCAGCAGCAGCAGCAGTAGTAGCTCGTTTCACAGCCCTTGGGTGAGACTTTCGCGCCATCATTTCGCGAGCCGTGTGGCGTTTAACGGCAAGCTGCCCGTAGCGTTGCGCGTCTTGACCGTTTTACGAGGCAAAACGCGAAATACTCGAGAGCGCGCGTTTATACAACGCCGAGGGGGTTGCGATAGGACGCTTAAGTATTTCGGAGGCTACTACTACTACTACTACTAGTGGACACCGCAAGACGCGAAGGTGTCGACTCTCGTGCTAGCTTTATATTCGCCAACGACTACGACGACAGTGGGGGGGAAAAGCAGCTGCCGGAGATCGTTTATGGCAGTCTAAAACGTCCGCTGCAGGCCAAGCTGCCGCTGCGATGCGCTAACGACGCGCGCGACGTACGCGTTTACACCGACGTGCGCGAATCCGGTCGAGGGCGTCGTATAAGCGCCACCACACGCGGCAGAGAGAGAGAGAGAGAGAGAGAGAGAGAGAGAGAGAGAGAGAGAGAGAGAGTGGGAGATGATGCGCGCACATTCTGTGCATGTGTATACGTGAGTGTATGTGTGTGTGTGTGTGTGTATCGGAATCGGATATTTTGGCCAAGAGGTTTGACGGGTGAGCAGAGCAGAGCAGAGCAGAGCAGGGCAGAACGCGGGCGCATAGGGCTATTAATCTTAGCGAGGCGTCAGATGCAGCGCGTTTGTTTTATATACGCTGGCTTGTTTGGGATTTGGCGCGTGAGAGGATGTGTTGGGGATGGGAAAAAGAGAGGCGCGGTCGCTATGCCACGGGGGGATTTGAATACGCGCTCGCTCGTGCAAGAACGTTGTTTTTGAAAGTTCGCGTGTTCGAGGCTGCATGAGCGCGTATATAGCCGCGGAAAAAGTGGCCCGTGTCGGACGCAAGAAATTTATTCGCTCCCGTCTCTCCCGCCTGCGCCACCTCCTATATACGGTAATGTGCAGTTGGCCGCGTTTAATTAAAATTATAATTTATATGATGAGCTGGACGGACAGGGATTTTCGGTGGTACATAGCGCTCAGTAGTTTAATTTTAATGGAATTTAAAATTTTGTTTCTGGTTTTTATTTTTTTCCAACTTTTTTCTACGTTTGTTTGTCTCTTTTGTTCTCTAGCACGCGACGTATCATATCATACAATAGCATTCGAAGCTGTTGAAATTAAAATAAGGTTATATATACATATACATTCTGTAAAAATATTATTGGTGAAAATTTACAGAAAAGCTATTCATATAAATTGTATTTTTTATATTGATAAATTGCTAGATGATAAATCATCAACTCTCTGCCATCCTGAATTACCAAGCGTTGCATCGCTCTTTTTAGCACAGATATCTTGTTCCTACTCCAAAAAAAAAAAACGCGAAAAAAATAAGAAACAACTCATCGAGTCTCACTCGTACCCACCATTTCACCTCTGAAAATCGCTCATCAGCCCTGCTCCGACGACGCCGGGCCCCGCGGCTTACTTGTTGATCGTTTGTATTCAGCGCACTAAATAAAGCTAATAACCCCTTAAACACGTAACTGCTTAGGTTTACGGACGCTCGACCCGCGAGAGGGTGAGAGAGAAGCCCGTAAAACGAGCGAACGCATCGAGACGTTTCTCACCCCCCTTTCACCCGCGACAGCGAGCGAAATCATCGGGGCGATTCCCGAGATCTCTCCTCTCGCGTCTTGCGTTCTCCTTTAATTCCCTTTGCTCGAGAGTCTTCTCTCTCTTTATTCAGCGCGCATCGCTATTCACAGGAACGGAATTAGCCGCGAGAAAGAGAGAGAGAGAGAGAAAGAGAGGTAGAGCGTGCACACCGGTAGTAAACCCGCTTCGCAGTAGTTTCGGCACGTAATAGCCAAAGAAGTGAGTGAAAAGACCAATGAATAACTTCTTGAAATGCCGACTACGTAGAGCGCAGAGCCCGAGCGAAAGAATTTAACTGAACGTAGAAATGGAAACTTGTATCCGCGTCTTTTTTTTCTTTCTTTCTTTCTTTCTCACTCTCGCACGCAGCAACAGCACGAGGATTTTCCTTTTCTTATAATTCTAGCCGCTCTCGTACCTTTCCTTCAGTGCAAGAGAGAGCGAAGAGTTAAAGAGATTATTTCGCTGCTGCAGTCGTACGGAAAATCCATTTCGCGACCGATGCGAGCGCGTAAATGCTGCCTTTATTATCACGAAGAAAATTTTATTCGGCTGAAAGTTGTTTGCAGAAGTTACGAGCGATATAGGTGCACGCGTATGCTAAAAAATCCGTATCCGTTTGCCTGTGGGCCGCTCGGAGTAGACACGAAACACTTTACGCACGCTGCACGTTTAATTCGGTTACGAAGGTCGCCGTCGGCAAGCGAGAAAAGGAGCTCTCGAAAAATTATATCCAATTACGGTACACAACGCGCAACGTTGCGATATTACCAAGCACCGGCCGATAAATGCCGCTTCTCCGCCTTGTTGTCGGAATTTATTCGATCGTCGGTTTGGAATAGCCCTCGCGGAAAGCTGCTTCAATGCTCCGAGTAGTCGTCGTCGTCCACAATTTCCCACGAAAATCCAAATGCAACCGGCATACGAGTATATGTATTATATGTATGTATATGTTGGTAAACGAAAGAAATAGCAAGCTGCGCGTGGCTGAATTGCATTATAATACGTTATCATGTATGTGTGTATATGCACACATGTCAAGCGCAACGTTCAGCCCGCTACTTAACTTGTCTCCTCGATATGTATCAGTCTGAATATCTCCATTTCGCGATCTTCGGTGAAAATTTGATCCGTAAAATTAAAGGAAATGCACAGTACAACGGTATCGAAAAACGTTCCAATTTACCTTTCGAATGCAGTATACCTGCACGGGTAATTCGAAAACTGGCTTATTTTCGAAAATGCTAGGGCCGCGCGTGCGTGCGCTCGTAAAACGATGGGGAAAAATGCTTGGTACGCCATTGCCGTACACAATTGCAAACATTTCCCTCCTACGCGGTGTTGCGAATGCGGCTAGGGCGGAGGCGGAGACGGTGGTGGTGGAAAAATTTATGTAGAGTGTATGCGAATAATATTAAAGACATTGGAAAAGTTTCTGCGAACTGAATTTTGAAATTTTCCGGCGCGTATAACGTATTCGAGAACGATGTAAGATACAGAGAAGGGCGAGACGGAGAACAAGAAAGCTATAGAGATTTTTAGAACGTTTCCTGAATATGCTAATGGCGATTCTATGGAGAAAATTCGCAGAGCTGCTGTAGTGCCTCTTGACGTCTCATAATTGCGTGTATTTGTCTGTTCGCGTTATGGTTTCAGAATAATAAAAATGTTGTATAGTATTATTATTTGAAAAATGTCCACTTAACATTATTACATATTCTCAATCATTTTATCTTTCATCGAAGATCATCTACAGTAGGTACTGAATAAAAAGACTAAATTTCATAACTCTCTTCAACTTGTAAATCCAAATTAGCTGACAAATCACACCTGCGAAAAAAAACGGAAAGGAAGAAATCATTCAGACTACCTCAAAGCACTCCGGCAAAGCAAACCTCTTGCAATTCATCATAGATAAAAACGCCAAGGCGTCTAGATATAACGTCCTCTCTTTCTCCCTCTACCTTGTACACTCACCTTCGTCTACTAGAACCCCGGGCTTTAGAATTCCTTTGACAAATGGTCAAGTTGACGATCTCTCTCTCTCTCTTTTACGGCACACCATGCCTCCAACCCTTCTCCATCACATCCACTTCCTTTTCCCCATAGCATCCACACACACACACACACACACACATATCCCAGAAAATTCGCTTTCCACTCCGTGAGACTCGTCTGAGGGTTATCGCTCGCTAGTATAGAGCGCCTCGTCTTCTCTCCTTCCCTTTTTGTGATATTAGCGGTGCGACGCGCGCGAGCAATTCGATCGTCGCGCGACTAACGCTAAAATGGGACGTACGTATCTATAGCTGCAGAAGCATTATACATACAGGAGTCCGAGAGGAGGCGCGAAAGCGCACGACGATAAGACGGCCGTTTGCATTCCTACCGAGGGGCAATTCCTACAGCTACGACGATGACTGCGAGCGCGGCAATATAACGAGAAGAGACGCGTGTATAAGCGCAACTGGATTGTCGTCGCGACTAAATGGAGCGAACGGACTTAACAAGTCTCCGACTAATCTCCATTTGAATTTTCCGCCAGTTTACTCGTGTATGTAAAGTGTACGGAAGAGGAAGAAGGGGTGGAAGGTGTTGCTATACGTATAGAGAGTGAAGAGTCGAAGAAGTTCTTGTGCGCGATAGGCGGATCGATGCCGTCCCGATGACTCGGCGCGAATAAGTGGAGTGCTTGCGGACGATGACCCCGCGGGGAAATCGTGAGTTTTAATTTCCAGAGGGTTTGTTCGACCGTTGCTCCTAATTGGGATCTTTAATGGATGGAATAAACCGAATTGCTGATAAGGTGAACGAATGAATTCTCGAATCGAACGTCGATATATTCTCTTCATGTGTTAATAATAAAATTAGATCAAACCTTGAAACTTTTACAACTGCGTACATTACTCAAGCTGTGCTTTCACCTTGCTCACGTAAAAATCCAGACCAAATAAATTATTCAGGCTACCGTCGCGTCTGAAACACTGCAAAACTTCACTAAGCGCTAATGCATTTCGCCACCCTTGCGTGCAGTGCTAACTTCACTCGTTCGCTCATGCATTTGCGACTCATTCAAAAAAGCTACTCGAAAAAAAACAGGCTCACGTTGTTCAAAAGCGCGATTCAAATGTGCCTTACTCTTATGTGCGCGCGTTTCTTCTGCCCGTCAGCTTTACATGCGCGCTTTTAGCGTTCCATTGTAGATGGGACGCGTGACGCGACTCGTCCCGGCTTTGAGCATTTCGCGCGCGACGTGCATGTAAGTGCTTCTACGCGCGAGCTCGATTCGTATAAAGCGCTCGACCTCGTCTGAACGCGAATTTTTTTCGTGCGTTGATGTTTCCTGTATGTCGTTTGCTATAAAGGAAAGATTGCGAAAAGGTCAGATGTAAAATCATAGATTAAGATAAAAATGTAGATTGTTAATATATGCAATCAGACATACTAAAGATAATATACTATGCGTTTTTCCATAGTATAATTAG
This sequence comes from Torymus texanus, assembly GCA_036873485.1. NCBI lineage: Eukaryota > Metazoa > Arthropoda > Insecta > Hymenoptera > Torymidae > Torymus > Torymus texanus. The sequence goes on from JAYJLV010000011.1 coordinate 5,704,577, forward strand.
TTACGGAAATATTGCATGGGGTGGCGCGTTTAAAAACAACCTAGAATTACTACAAAATACTCAAAATAGAATTTTAAAAGTAGTGAATAAAAACTCTTTTGGTCACGATAAGCCTTTATCCTTAAAACAAATTTTTGCTTTTGAATGTGTATCCTATCATTATACTGACCTCAACAGTTTATACGTAGCATCAACTAGCAAAACCAGAAAGAAAATAATAATACCTCCAAAGTGTACTAAAGCTGTAAGCGATGAATATCACTACATTAAAGCAATACAAGTATTTAATAATCTACCAAAAATTAATCCACATCTCAAAATGCTAGATATTACGAAAAATTATAATAAAAAAAAGTTGAAGAAATGGATCAGTTTTAATATATTTTAA
>JAYJLV010000011.1:5705064-5732300 GCA_036873485.1 Torymus texanus
TAATGATAGTGTGTCGTTTTTAACTCCAATATTGACCAATAATTAGCCAACGCATCGTTAACGTTTCTACCAGGGTATAAGGATTTTAATAAGAGCGGAGTACAAATTTTTGAAATTTTCGATAAAACCATAAATTTCTGTATACATCTAAATACAAAGCAGAATAAGATATATTTAATTTACAAAAATGTTATTTTAAAGCAACATTTTCAAGTCTCACATACCTTATTATTAGATATTTGTATATTATATTATTTGTATATTATCTCAGTTAGAATTATACAGTTTTTACTTTAAATTATCTAGAACTGTTTCACACCATTTTCACTATGTTACCATTTCTCTAAAAATGCAATTAATGAATTAAACGTATCAATTGGTCTTCATGAAGTTTTTAAAAAAAAAAAAAAAAGACATCAACCAAGTACAAATCCCGCATGAATAATCGTCTGCTTCGTCATCGGCATAAACAAAATCAGCAAACACACCTCAGTCATAATTACACTTGGCGTCGCGTTAATCAATCAGAAATCTCTATCGCTAAATTCACACATTACGCTCGCGCGTAAAGATTTAATAACGCAAAGCGCTACCACTGCCACCGTCGCCGCTGGGGGGCAATTTCCAGACGGCTGCGCCGTGTAAGAAAATTCGCAAGCAGCACGCGCACACGCTCGAGCGCAAGCGAGAGAGAGAGAGAGAGAGAAAGCGGAACGAGGGTAACGGAGAGAGGGGCAGGAGGAGGAGGAGGAGGAGGAGAAAAAGAAGGAGGAAGTTCAGTGATGGAGGGATTACGGAAAATACGGACGAAGCATGTCGTTATAAATGCGTTTCGTGCACGCGATCTCGTCAAATGGTCTTAGACCGTGGTGGTGGTGGTGGTGGTGGTGGTGCGCCGGTGCCGCTGCAGCAGCAGTAGCGCCGTCTTTGTGCCCGACTGGATGTGTGTATGCAGGTGTACATGTATGAGTATACGTATATGTATGTGTGTGAGTGTATAGAGGTGAACACGCACGCGCGCGCGCGTGCGAGGGAGAGGTATATAGCCGTGCTGCAGTCGCGTCACGTTATCGTCACGTGTCACCGGGATCGAACGGCTGGTATAGCAGAGGCGTATAGCCGAGCGCGCGCACCACTGCTGCAACCCTGAAAAGACTCGGGATTCCTTTTTATTTTTCATTTTTACCCTTGGCTAGATTGGATAGGTCATGCTTTGGGAGAAAGAGAGAGAGAGAGAAATAGAGAGAAGGAGGAGGGAAAAGAGAGAAAGAGAGAGAGAGAGAGAAAATTCTGTGTGAGAAGACTTATGATTGCTGGAGTATATGTTTCTTGGGTCGGGAAAAAGGACGTCGTGATGTGTTTTGAAATAATCCTTGTAGCTGTCTTTTTTGTTTATTAGTAAATAGTGTCAAGGTTTATTAAGTTATTTTTGAAGGACAGTATCATATATAGTTCATCTTCCGTTCTATTTTTTTTTCTATAAAAGATATAGTTCATTTAATCTTTTAAAATAGTTTTTTGTAATTTTACTATTTTAAAATATTTGAAATTTTCTTATTCATTTTAACAACGCTTTATAACATTACGTGTACCATTTTTCCACTAATGAAGTTTCATAGAAGTAAGTAACAAAGAATATTAACACACTTAAAACTTTAAAAAAAACTTTCTACATTAGTTTCAAATTAGAAAAAAAACAGAATTTTGTTCTCTTTATTAATCATGTAAACCTTCACTTTTCACATTTTTTTCCTTTTAATATTCTAATTTGCAAATACTTCCCGAAAAATAACCTTTTAAGCCAATCTTCCTCTCCGCGAATAAAAACGAAGCTTCTTTTAATATCCTCGAATTCCCCAGCCTGGGGAGCAAAGAGAGGGGTTAGTTAGGTTCACCAATATGCCCCCCGGGAAACTTACCTCTCTCTCTCTTTGTCTCTCTACTCCCTCTCTTTCTCTCTCTCTCTCTCTCCACCCCGTCGTAATTTTCCTTACATGAAACGAGAGAAATTTAAATGGCCGGTACGTCAGACTCAAGAATGCCGTCGCGCGGGCGCTCACGTATGCACTAATGCAGCTCGTAGCTTTCCCAAGTTTGCAGTTTACTCGTCGAGAGAGCGAGTGAGAGAGAGAGAGAGCCGCTGACACAGAGAATGCGTCCTCATTCGAATCTATGCGGGTACGCCGCTTATGTGTGTGTGTGTGTGTGTGTGGAGATACACAAGGGGGTATACACGGATACGCGCACGCGAGTAAGGGGTGAGCCAGTTGCGTTTTGAGAATTTGAAAATTGCATTCCAGCTTCAGTGTGCATACGGCACAGCATGGAGGGGACGACTCGCGCCGAGCGGTACTTTGCTCAAACTTAATTAACTATTAAATTTCGTCGTGAGCCGCACCACTTGCTTCTTTGTATCCCGATCTCGTCGCGTGAATGGTTCAGAGAGATGAAAAAGGATAGTTGACGAGTTTATAGAGGGGTATGTATTTTTTTAAATGAATATAAATACCTATGTTCGAATACCGAAATGCATATAACCCGATTTATGAAGAGTTCTCAAAGATGTGTGAATAGTTATATGAATACTAAATATGTTTGTAATTTAGAATATAATTATATATTTTATTTTTTATACGTATACTTTATCAAATAGTTATACGAGTTGAAAAAAAAATCGAAATAAAACGAGATTAACAGAATGTTAAACATTTTTTTCCTATTTTAAAAACTTCTACTTCACGCAAAAAAATTTTAGCTGCAACATAAAAAGATAAAGAAGTAACTCGTAACATACTGAAATTTAAAAGTTAAAAGTTGCACGTTAAAAATGTAAACACATGTTTATTTTGCATTTAAATAATATTTTCACACTACAGTTTTTTACCTTTTATTTCTATTGTGCATTTAAAAGAACTGTGTGATTTTGTAATTTACGTGTAACTTTAACCATAAAAAACTTTGAAAATACCTAGAGAAATCCTCTAAAACTCTATGTTAATTAATAATTGAAGAAACCACTATACGTCAAAAAGTTCCCGCTCCTTTCTTCTCCGCGAGCTGAAATCCCGCTCTTCCACTCAGCTACAAAACCGTGCAAAATACATAAGAAGCTCTCTCTCTCTCTCTCTCTCTTTCTCTTGTACGGCAGCTCCACAGCGCGTCGCGCTAGACAACGTGACGTCGACGCGCTTCCGCGTTCGCACAAGAAAGGCGAAAGAACGACCGCGGATACTCGCCTCGTGCTCGCGCCCCGTCTTGACGGATGGACGGCGGCACGGGATTGCAAAATGGCATCCCACTGTGAGAGAGTGAGAGAGAGAGAATGCGTACGCGGCTCTGTGGATTATTGTACGTACAAGAGATTTGCCGCCTCTGGCCCTTGGTTTTCTCTCTCTCTCTCTCTCTTTCTCTCTTTCTCTCTCTTTGTCTCTGTCTCTCTCTTTCACCGCTGTCGCCATGGCAACAGACACGCGAGCGAGCGAGCTGCAGGACCCTCGCCGTCTGCGTCAAGTGATTCTCCCCACCCACCTCTCGCCCTTTCTTTCTCTCCGCTCTCAGCCTCTCTTTCTCTCTTGCTTCTGTATGCGAGTGAGCGAGAGAAAGAGAGAGAAAGAGAGAGGTAGCGTCACTTTGGATCCACAGGTTTCGCTGCTGCGTTCGCTCTCTTCTTATCTGGCGCAGCTGCTGCTGGTGCTGCCTCTGCTACTGCCGGCTCTAGGGCTCTTGTGTGCGGGGGAGAAAGAGAGAGAGAGAGACGGAGCTGCCGTTGCGCCGCATTATCAATTCCTTTTGCATGGGGTGGAGGATGAGAGGCGAGTAGAGAGAGAGAGAGAGAGAGTTGGGGGAAAGGGGAAAGAGCCACGGAGCATTTGGATTACGGCACGCACCCACGTTTTGTGCGCGAGGCTGAAGGCCCCCCGGTTAGGAGCTGCTATGGTTTTATTGTGTTCTCGCGGATTGGGGTAATTTGCCTGATGTATTTTTCATTTTTACCCAGCAAAGTGCATTCTTAAAGTCATTCAATTTTGATGGTTAAAGGAGTGTATCGGTTTAAATGTAATAACATCCTTGGTTTTAACTTTGCTTTAAAAGAATACGAGTTTTTTTCAAGTAAATAATCATTACATTGCTGTCATTTGTATACTAACTGTCCGTTTCAATAATATTAATCCAGTTACATTGTATAAATGATTCAATTATAATCCATAAAAAGCAATAGTGTAAAAAAAATGGAATGCGCTGTGAACAACAAAATTTTTAGGTTTATTGAGCTCCGTTATAGTGATTCGCGACGATTAAAAGAACATGTCAGGAAACATTGGAATAAAATTGTTTATTAAAAGGCTCAGTATAATTATTTATTTTTCCTACTTTGTTTCTGCTTCGCACCAAATACGTTCTATAAATAGCGCTAGATAAATTTCTGAAAAATTCAGCACCTTTTGCACGCACAGTAATAGAGGCATAATCCACGATCAAAACTACGCGAAGAAAATCCACTTCTACTCCAATTAACGCCAAAGCGAAGTGTCAAAAGCCTTTGGCCGAGAGGTAGAGGAGAGGGCGGGTCCAAATCGATCTTTAATTTAAGGCCGACAAGACGAAGCGCTTAAGTGCTTTAAAGCGATTAAACGCGCTTGCAGAGCCGCTCGCTCGCTTGTGCCGGTAAAACCACCTGACGAAACAAAGAAAACACGAGCTGGCGCGCGCGCGCGCGCGAGAACGCTGGGAAAACGTGAGCAAAACGAATAGGCGAACGAGCGAGAGAAAAAGGGGAAAAGCGCCGAGTCAGAATAGCCAAGCGGCCCAACACAGACTGTACGCTACTATCGGTGTGCGCGAGGCCGCGATAAGCAGCGGTAGAGCGGCGCGTATACGCTCAGCTATGAATATTAACGGGGTGGGCAAGACGCAAAAGGAATCGGCGGGATACCGATGCGTGGCCGAAATTAATTTCGACCCCTTGTGCTTTGGCGCGGCGTGTATGGGTTGGGTATGTAGTGTTGGAGTAGTGGTAGTAGGGGTAGTGGTGGTGGTGGTAGTGGTCGGGTCGGGCGAGCGGAGGATCGATGACGAACGAGTTTATAGTCATCTTGGTGTGCGGCAAAGGGTGCGGAGAGAGAGGAAGATCGTCGATATTGATATTGGCTGTTACGGTCGTTGCGGCCGCCTCGTTCCGGGTAATCGTTGCGGACGTTTGTGATAATATGTGTGGCGAGAGATAAAGACTCGGAGCGCTCGATGGTATTTTTTCTGTTATTAAATCGGAGCGATTTATGGATGACAGATTATCTCACTCAGAAAGTTTGAAAATTAGGGATTTATCATTTTATCATCATTTCTGGGTGTCATCGTTCTGTCTAGACATGTGTTTCAGTAGCGAAGCAAATCTTTTTTCAATTTTAAAACCGTATGGTATATGAGTAAATGAAAATAACTTGATGTAATAATGTATATGGCGAGTGCATTTGACATAAATTTATACACACGTTAAAATTTCTATTTCAGTATTTGCACTTTAAAAAACAATTTGAAAAATAATTTTAAAAATACGAAAACCAGCGTTTCCTTGTAAACTCAAGCCCAGAATTTTTTTCATCACTTTAATATTAGGCAGATGGTTAATCTCAGGCGAAATAGCCAACTCGTGCAATGAATATGGACAACTCTTATGCAAATAAGGGTGAAAGCCCAGCGCCCGTCAAAAGTTCCAGAAGTTGTACATCTAGGCCAACATCCATAGAGCGCACCGTGCGCGTACTCGCGTACTCGCTTTGCTCACTCGCCAGTCGTACGATCTTCCCTCTCGTCTTTCTCCCCCTTCCCATCACAGCCTAGTTGGAAAAAGAGCGCACTGACGATGCGCAAAGGCAAAAGTAAGCCTCGAAAAAAACAAAAGAGAGAACTAGACGTATATATAAAAAAAAGAAAGAGAAGGGGATAGGCTTATAAACATACAGAAGGGGAGTAAAAACATCCATCGCTGGTACAATAAAGGGCCGTCTACGTTCGTTTTACGAATCTCTTAAGGTGTTGACACCGAAGAACAAGTTTACAAGCGGGAAATCGGATAAGAGTCGTCGCGTGTATCCCTCTTTTTTCCCCCAGTGTCGTCTTGTCCCTCTCTCTTGCTTTCTCTTTCATTCTCTCGGACAGCCGAGCAATTATTCCACCGCTAATTGAGTTACAGCGCCGCCTAAACGCCCGATGAATATTCATATAGCGCACTACCACTGCTGCTGCTGCTTCTGCGCGCCACCTGCTTGCCGTCGTTGGGATTTTTCTCTCCTTTTTTCGGCGTACGGGAGGAAAAATTTCGTCGACGCTGTGTAATAAAATCTGAAATTACGCAAGTGCGCAGGCGCGCTCATCGTCGCGTTACTGCTGCTACTGTGTTGCAGGTTGGGCAAATTTCGAGGCGAGAGCAGATGAGTGAAGAAAGTCGTAATTTTTTTCCCAAAATTTTATAGCTTTATCGGCGCAATTCCGAAACATGCGTGTACGTAATTAGGTGAATTATTCGGTTTTTTTTATTATAAGCAAGTGTGTATCGTGTACGTTTTAATTATAAAATTATAAAATTGCGACGTAATGGGAATAAAATTTTTAATTAAAAGGCATTTTACGCAGAATTTACCGTGCATTAAAATCGTATTAATAAATAATGAATAAGTAATGGCTATGTATACGGTTACCACGAATTTTAAAAAAACACTCGACTACGTAATAAAGCATTAATAAAATTATATTATACAATATTTCGAACTTTCAGCGTAAAATATTTCCCGCGAAAATAATTTTAAAATATTCTTATAATAAATCAATCCCAGGAACCGTAATAATTACTCTACTCAGCAACAGCAGTAGCAACGTATTTTCGCCTTAAAAACCAAAAAAAAAAAGAATTTACAACCTCATTTTCATCATTTTTTCGCAACGACGGCCTCATGTACAGAGCTTACACAAAGCGTACCTGATTCCCCTTCATTCCGGCTAATCAAACGCCGAAGGAAAGCTTAACAACCGCGCGCGCCAGGCATCAAAGAGCAGCGTCGAGATTCTCGCTAGCGCGGGCGAGAAAATTCTCAAACGCAATTAAGTATTTTCAATGGCGGTGCTTAAAGCGACACAGCAAAAAGTTATATCCTCGAGAAAACTCTCTCTCTCTCTCTCCCTCTCTCTCTTTCTCCTCGTCACCGTAGCAAGATTGCGATTTGCATAATGCAATTCCGCGCTAGCGCGCTATCCCGTGCGCATAGAGCACGCGAGAGCAAGCGGGGAATCAAGACGAACAAGGCAATTACAATGAAAGTCTATGGAGCGTGGCTCGCGCGCGTCGCAAGCGCCGAAAGGAAGAGAAGGAGGTGGGAGCGAAGGCCAGAGGCTTTATAAATATTCAGCCGAGTCATTAGGCGCGGGAGAACAGTGGGAGGAGAGGTAGGAAGAGCGCAAAAGTCGAGCTGGTGAGCGCAGTTCGGTATATACTCTCGACCGTTCGCTCGAACTATCGTCCGTTCGGTCTTACTTCCTCGTTCGCCGTTGAATGGGGCAGCTATCTTTTTGTTGTAGGTAGTTGGTTGGTGTGGTGGTATTTTGGAATTTGGCATGGACTTTTGGATTTGTTGTTGTGATAGAATTTATTGCTGTAGCGAGGGTATTCGTTTATTGATTCTTCTAGCGTTTGGGGAACAAATGTCTTAGAAAGGAGTGGAAATAGTGTAAGCTACTTTTGCTCGAATCGTTCCATTTTTTTGGATACTATTATTGTGTTATAAATGGAAGGACTTTATATTGGAATAAAAAAATCTCTTTGAATGGAATATTAAGCTAAAAAGATGAATGAAATTCAACCAAGTAAATTAAAACGCTGATGAACCTTTTCGTTCGAAATGTACGTGGACAATTTTTCAGCGATATTATCCACGGTACAATTTTCAGGAACGTTCGTTACGATTTTCGAATTTAATTATAATTATGCATTCGTCCATAGCATTCAGTTTATATAGCGGCACGTAAATGGTAAAACGTTTACAAAAGGCCGTTGCAACATTACCACCGTTTCTGTAAATTGCAAAAATGCTACTAAAAACGAGCGATAGGCAGAGAAGAACTTTCTCGTGGACTATGAACTCGCGTACACGTATATATAGTAGTGTGCGCGTATATGTGTATACGTACAATGAGGCTGCGGAGATTGTGGCTATCGTTAGTCCGCTTTCACGGTAATGACGCCCATTGGATGGGGACGAGCGCCGCGAATAATTATCGAGCGTACGCCAGATTGTACGCCAGTCAGTGCAGCATAGGAGAGGATCGTTCAGTCGCGCGGCATATTGAGCTCCCGTTTTTTTTTTCGAAAAAATGGGGGTGAAAAAAGAGGATAGCAAGAAGGACGTAAATATTACTGATTCGAGCTTTTCAAAAAACTTTTCTGCTCGTTTTTGAATTCTAATTTTCTAAAAATGTATTGTTCACTTGAAATGAAAAAAAGAAACGTTTCAACCATACAAAAATCGATTAATTTACAAAACAGCAGCCATGCCTATATACCATCAGCTACTATACCATCCACCATCATGTCGCGAAAACGACCTCGCCTTCCGTGTGTTTGCGAGCCTCCCGCATGACGCTTTTGCACACACATACACACACGATCGCTTCGTTGGTGCTCATATATAGAGCGCATAGCGGCTGCTGAACGCGGCGTTTCCGGGAGATTACCGCAAGAGGAAACTCGAAGTAAACGACGACGGCGTCGCGCCACGAGGAAACCGAGCGGAAGGAGTCGGGACGAGAGAGACTGAAACGCGTATATGTGCGGCCGTACGCCTATTTCTTCGCAGAGAGGAGGAGAAGGTTGACGGGGGTAGGTTGGAAATGGTAGCGAGGAGTAATGCAATGCGGATGGCTTCGAAAGAATTGAGGTGGATAGGTGATTAGAGGAAGGATAGGTATTGATGTGCGGTAAGATATACTTGGTATTCTAATCGTTTAATTTTATTACGAGTGAATTAATGAGATGCGTATAATAACGAAGAGGCAGCTTGAAAATATTCTGTATTTTTCAATGTATTAGCAAAGCAATATAACCGTAATACTGTTATAAATTAATTTGTGCGTTCATCTTTTGTATCGTATATAAATTCAACGTGACTTTTGAAAAAGGAAGTTTCAGCAGGTTAACGGATAAATCTCCGAAGGAGTTCTTTCTTACGAGAGAAGAGGAAAAAAAGGTGGAAAGAAGAGAGCAGACGTGTAAATATCCTTTTTTAAAGTGCTCACAACTACCTTCCGCGCACAAAGAAGCCAAAGATACGGGCTGAGCCAGCGAAGCCAGTCCCAAGTACACACGAACGCAGGACTTCGCTATGCTGCCGCCACTGCTCTCCTCTGCAATAGCAGAAACTGTCGAGTTAAGTAACTGCCGGTACTTACGGTAAGTTTCGCGCGCGCGTGCGCGCGCAATGAGACTGCCTACATAAATACGACCGATACGAGAGCCAACGCAAGGCGCGCGTCTCTGCGTCTACTTGTTCTCCTTTCTCTCTTGCCTTTTCTTGGCTGAGTCTTGGAAAAGGAGGTAAGGGACTGGGGGTGAGATGAAGAGACGAAAGATAGGAAGAAGTGTACGTGTGAATATCTGTGCTAATGCAATTGTGAATTTTTTTCTACCGAGAATCTCATTTTTAGAAACCAAATAAAATGCTTCTATACCTTTAATATCTTTAAGATCATTATCTCTTATATGAACACTCGCACAAATCAGGAGTAATTGCCGTACGAAAAAGGTAAACAGTAAGATAATGTCGAAAAAAAGAAATGAAACAAGGAAAATCACGGCGAAGACTGAGTCGACGGGACAGGCCGAGAGAGATCTTTAAGACGAGCGTTTTTCACATGCGCGCAGCGGTAAATTTTCGGCCAACTCTCCGAGGGCGATACTCAGCGACGCTGCGGCTTCCTCTTCTCCGGCTTGCGTTCCGCTTTTTAGAAGAGCTCGCGCGGGGCTAAGTAAGACGAAGAGGAAAAGAAGGAGGAGGAGGAGGAGAAGGAGAATGAGGAGGAGGAGGAGGGAAAGAAAGGCAGGCGTGCGCGTACCCGAGAGAAAGGAACTCGGTGGAAAACGAGAGAAGCGTGCTCACCGCCGACGCCGCTGCGGCCCCTAATGAGGATTTGCTATTCATTACGCTCGTTAGAACTTATCGGTTATGATGGTGGAATTTATTAACGACTCTCTTTCTCCTTCTCTCTCTCTATCCCGCTGGGTTTTGAGCGGCCGTTCGCCGTGGACTTATTCAAGATTGAGGATATTTTTATCGGTTTCTCGTCTTTTAATTTTTTTTTTTTTTTGGTTTTCATCGCTGGCTGGTGCTACAAGCTTTATCGGGATTTTGTAAACATTTTGTAAGAAATGGTGGAGTCTTTGAGTAGTGGAATTTTAATGGGGCTTAAACGTCTGTTAAAACGTCGTTATTCTCAGCTATACTACATTTTTTAAATAGAAGTTGAAGAGAATTTCTCATTACGTAAATCAAGTTCTGTATTCTATTAGATTAATTACTCATATGACAAATCATTATATTCAAGAAACTATATCTGATTTCAACGTATAATTCGAAATTCTTAAACCGTTTTTAACAAATCTACAACTGCTTTAAAAATTTATACAATTTTGAAACAGAGAAGAGAAACCGCTATTATAAGCAGATTTACAAAAGTACGGAACAACCTTGAAAATCACTTCCACACTATCTTTCACCCTCCTTGCACCGGTCGAACCATACCGAATCCCCTGTAATCCTCGCGCGACATCGCAGCCACTCTGCTCGTCGCGCATCCAGTACGCGCGCTCATAAGGACAGGCGTGAGCTTGCACGCGCGAGTATAGGATCGCAACACAGCATCACGTAACGTGCGTCTCTCACGCCCTTGTCACAGGCGTACGCGCACGCTTGAAGAGCCAGCCAGCTTATACCCGCGTGTGCATCCGTCTTCAGCATCCCGCGCACCCGATCGTCCTTGGAATCGATTACACGTCCGTATACAGCTCTGTCGTCAAATCGATGACGAGAGGGAGGGAGGGAGGGAGGGAGGCTGTGGTGTATGTGTGAGACTAACAAAGCTGTGCAGCAGGGCTCAGACAACGTGGGACACTACAAGCCGGATGCACGCGTGCAGTTGGCAAACAAATACACGCGTCATGCGCCGGTCTGACACTTTCTCCTTGCTCGGATTTGCTAGTAGAGAAGGGGAAGAGGGAGAGAGCGTGACGTAGACGACGACTACGACGGAGACGGGGTGCTGTTGAAGACAAGGGCGCGCGCGCGCGCAAGGAGGTGGAGAGACAGAAGAATGAAAAGTAGAGGATCGTAGGAGCCGGCGTGCTCAAGTAGACAAGGGACGACGAGTCAGCTCTGCTGCTGTTGCTACTGCTACTACTGCGCTGCTGCTGCTGCTGCTGCTACGCCCCCTTTCGCTCACTCTTGCTCTCTCCTTTTTTCCCTCCACTCAGCCTTTTATAGATTATTCACGTACAATGCCCGGGTGACAAGTGGCGCGGCGCACGTACGACCGGGGGAGGACGGAAGTGCAAGAAGAAGAAGAATAAGTAGAGGAAGAGTAGAGAGAGAGAGAGAGAGAGAAGTCTCGCCGGCTGCTGCTGCTGCGTCTCGGGTACAGTCGTATGCATGTTTTTGCAGTGGGCGAGATGCGTTGAAGGACGAGAGCGCGAGACGACAAGAGACGAGATTTGGTCTGTCGTGAGGTTCAATTACTAGATTGTTTCTTTTTCTTTTCGGGGGGAAAAAGTCTGTTTTTAGGTACAATTAATTTTCCCAGCTGTATAGCACTATATTAGAGAACTTAACTTTACTAAATTTTCGTGATCAATAAACTCAAATAAAAATGAACATTGAAATTTTGTAAAAAAAAACTGCATATGCATAACTTTTTTGTTTTATATAAAACATAACGAAACGTACATCCGTCTCTGAAAACGTATACAACGTATTTAATGTTATGCCGGTGTATACGATGTCCTGTTTTGTTCACTGTTTTAATGTTGATTGGCCAACTGTCGAGCTGGACTCTATACACTGTGGGGACGCGTTTCGTTCGTTTGCGTTAGCGGGCCGATTGTGTCTACGCGTTTCCGGACGCTGCTCGAATTTGGTTCTCCTCCCCCTCTACCACTAGTAGCGAAAAAAAAAAATCCCCATCGTCGGCGTCGTCGTGGATGCAAGCGCGCGTGTATATACGTTGTACGCGTGTCCGATAACGCGGAATTACACGACGACCATGAATTTTGCACCTTTTGCGTACACATACACATATATATATATATACGCGTAGTCGTGTTCGTTTTTAACGGAATTCATGTAAATTTTCGCCGCGAGCGCGTTGCCTTTGTCAAACTGAAATTGATGCAATTTTACACGGGCGCGTGTGCGATGAAAAAAAAGGGAGGTTTTTTTCTGTTGCCCTATGCTGGGTTGAATGTGCGTTCGAATTTCGGTGGGCTAGGTTGCGGCACAAAAGAAATAAGTGAACGTAGAGGTGTAACGGTGGTTGGGAGAATTCGTCTTTGCGAGGTCAGTCCAATTAGATGTTGTGTATGGGTTAAAATAGTGGCGTTGTTCACATTAAATGGCTTATGAAATAAAAATTCGGAGGAACAACGTTTTATATATCTAATAAAAATATAGAACAATAATTGACAAGACTAGTATATAATTGTTAGTATAATTCAGTTACTCTAGACCAATAAGAAAATAAATGAATTTTCTAAATTTTATTGTAAATAAAATACTCTATGCATATTTATATGGAAACATTACATCCACACCTATTTTCTATTTCATGTTGACAATACATATTTGATTGAAGTTATTAGTTTGTAGATGTTTTTCGAAAACAGCTTGTCAGACTCTTGCTGTTTTCATGAATATTCACTAACCGAATTTCCATTCGATTTCATTAATATTTATAATTCACGATCTCAGCTCCAAAATGGTCGTTGTTACTCCTCAAGATACATTCTTATTTAGTTTTTAAATTACAAATAAAAAAATCTCGTTACCAATGTAGATAACATTCATTTTATTTTATTTGCGTTCATCTCAAATACGATAAATTCAGAAGAAAAAAAAACATAAACTAATGTAATAAATAAATTTTTTCAATAAAATACTTCAATAATTTAACGAAAAAATCCCGTCAAAAAGCACAAAGAAACAATTTTTCACTTCAAAAGCGGCTTTGCCAACAGCCAACACACTCTTTCTCTGTCCTACCTATTCACAAAACCAAAACCACAATTCCCGTGCTCTCCGCGGCGAAATAACGCACTCGCGAAATGTCAATTCAATCGGCTAAACGATAATTCAGCCCGACTAAATAATTTCTCCTCTCTCTCTCGTTGAGTCTCACTTGCTCGTTCGCGACGTAAAAAAAAACGAAAAACATCTCTTTCTCTCTCACTCTCCAGCTTCGCAGCAGCAGCCTGCCCGTTTGAATTTCAAAGCGCTCCTCAAATTAGCCGGGCAATTCAAAACTTTACGCTGCACTTGCGCGAGCACAGCGCATAAAAGCTTTATTAAAAAGTTCGCCGTGAGCTCGAGCGCGCTAGCGGGGAATTTCACAATCAAGTAGTCGTCGCCGGCCGCCGTGCCGAGGTAGCGCGAGCGCAAGGGAATGTAATGCTCCGCGGAACGAGAATTGACTGGCCATTCGCCAAACGTATTAGACGGCTGCTTGTGTATATATGTGTCTCTTTATACGCTGTAGTAGCGTTTGTGTATGCGTAAAGAAGAGAGGAGAGGGAGACAGGTTGAGAGCGTATTCAATGGCGAGATAAAGTGTAAAAGTGAACATTGCCTTCTGTGTGTTAATTTCAGCTCCAAGGCATGCTCTGTCCGCCTCTCTCTCTCTCTCGCTCTCTACCTCTCTCTCACTCGTCGTCGTTTCAAACAATACCGATAAACGTCTGACTTGTCATTGTTGGGAGCACGGTTTTTCTTTACGTATCATTCATCTCTGTATACTTTTCACACGTATACATTTATCGTCGTACATGGCAAATTGTCGTCGATATGTGTTTTTTGAAATTTCACGTCTGCTCATCCCGCCGTCGAAAATTATGCGTGCGAAACGAGCGCGCATTCCGCTAACGCGCGCACGTGTTTCGCTATGCTCTGAATTGCGACACTTTTTGTTTATGTATGTTAAATGTCCCGTTGAAATGAACTGTTCCAGAAAAGCAGCCTTCCCGCACGCCTCGCTGTATAATATTAAATCCATGTTTTTGTGTATTTATTACCATGCGTGCGCGCGCGTCCGGTAAATTTTAATTATCGAAGTGACAATTATTTAAAAGGTGAACAAATTGCTATTAAAAAGTTTAACATTCGGCTTGATTAAATTTTGCAAAATTATTAACACTTAAATGAAGTGTATATTCCCGAAAATTCAATGTAAAAAAAATTAATTGCGAAATACCTGAAAATTATTAAAACCTACGGACCATTTTTTTTTTACCTTTATTAAATTTTAATTAATATTTTAATACTGTAAAAAATTTTCATTGATCTTGAAGCAACGTTTTAATTCACGTCGATATACATAATCAATGAATAATAACACCTTTATTATGCAAAAATCCTCGTGTGTAATATTTATCCATTTTCATCGAAAAATCCAATATTTTCCGTTCTGACCGCGCGTGCGCGCCTCTCTTTTGTGCAGCCGCATGAAGCTCGCGCCACCGCACACTATGCACACACATACATACTACCAATACTTTTTCGCGGATAAAGCTTTATATATGCGCCACGCGTGCAATGGAAATCATGATGATGGCTTTGTCGCTCAACGCGCGCGCGTGCACATGTAGTGAGCTAAAATTGTTTTGGTACTTTTCATTAGTGGTATTAAAGTTTTCGCGTGCTCGCACCATTACGCGCTTCTCTATACACGTGTGTTGCGATGCAACTTTGAGCGGATGTGTTTTCATCGTTATTTACCGACTGTTATTTATTATTTATGCCGAGATAATGTTTCAAAGTAGTGCATTAATGATCGCAGGTGGTTATTAATGCGGGAGAGAAGGTATTACACTGGCGTATCTATTCTAGATTATTTCTAATTTACATATTTTATGAGAAATGCCATATAAATTCGGCAAAAGCAATTAGCGATGGTTTATTCATGCATGAGCCCCCATTACGAGCACTTTGTTTGTCTAACTATTATGCGGCGCATATCTCTGTTGAGTTCCGACCAAAGAGCAAACGGTTACGAAAGATTTATGAATTTTATCGTATATTTAACCTGTCTAATTGTAATATTAGATTCTCCAACTACATAATTATTATATCCACATGTTGCAAAACATTGGCATACATTAAGTTATTATTTTATGAATAAAATTCATCATTTATAACTCAATAAATCTTTAAAAATGATTTATGAAAATTCACTTTATTGAATCTATTAGACACCAAATGTTATGAAAATTTTAACGTTATATTTAATTTACGCGAGTGAATCCAGCGCTGAACTCGGCGCTTAAACGGAAAACAAGCCAATTTCATTCAACATTGAAAAATTCTTTAAAAAATTCTTCAATCCCAAACCAACGCAGGGTTATATATACATACGATTCGCACGAACGCGAGCATACTTCCTTCGAAGCTCGCGCAATCATACACGCAATAGCGAACGCGCAAAAGTCGGCCGAATGTTTAATGCACACGCGCGCGCGTTCTCGCGTAAAGCTCTCCCGCATAAAAACGCCAATTCACCCTCTGACTTTGCAGCAGCAGTAGCATAGCTGTAGCAGTAGCAACGCCTCGGCCGGTAATAAAAATCTTCCCTTTCCTCGCTTTTCCGTGGCGCTTCATTCATTTTTTCGCAAAAACTCAATTTATTCGCTTCAAGGCTTGTTGCGTTGTACGCTCGCGCGGCTCGCAGAAACAAGCGGCGTATTTACGGCCGAATCTCCCGATGCATATCTCGGGCGCGCGCCGCTGCCTCGTGAAAGAATGAAAAGGTAGGAGAAGGAAAGAGGAGGAGGAGGAGTGAGAGAGAGAAAAGGAAACGGGAATGGAAAAGGCGCGCGGGGTCGAATATTGTTCAGGCATGGAAAAGAGCTGCGAGGAAATGCAGTTTTGTATAGGCTTGTGGAAGGTGGAGAGAAAGAAAGTGAGAGAAGGCAGGAAAGAAAATTTGGAATGGGAAACGGGAAAAGGTATTGGCCGGTTTAGTGAGGGGAGAAAACTTTGCGTGAAAACACGTATTTGCATTTATGTGCATAAATGTGGGTTGTACGCGCGGCTTGCTGAAGTAGCGCTCTTAAAGACTTTAATTCTTTTAATTTTTGCTTTAAATCTGAATTATTCTCCGGTGTAAATTATTTTCCACTTCGGAATAAAAGATATTTTCGTAATTACGAAGTATAACATAAACGGAATTTCTTCATACAGCATAGAGTTTGTTGAGATATTTGTTTAAATTAACCTACTTATTAATTAACATTTTAAATGGAAAATCCCACAGATGCAAACTTTGTAATTGAATCCAACATTTAAAAAAAAAAAACATAATCCTCAGCGAATTATAACGTTAAAAAAATGCACGGAACGCACCTTTCCTCGTTAACAATTTTTTCCCGCCAACACATTTTAATCTAATTAACAGTCATTATTAATTAGTATCAGATTTTTCGCTCGGCAACACGTGCAATTTATAATTAACCTCGTCTGCCTCAACACGAGCCCCTACTCTCTCTCTCTCTCTCACTCTCACGCGCGCGCGCATGCACGCAACGACGGCGGCTACAGCGAAAAATCCTTGCGCGCCGACGCTAAATCACACTTACACGCTCGCACGCACCCGCCGCCGCCGTCGTCGTCGTCGCCGCAACGACGGCAAAGTAGAACGAGAGCACACAAGGGGGTCGTGTGTGGGCAAAGGGTTGTTATGTGTTGCTGCTGCTGCCTGCCTGCCTGGCTGCGACCGCGGCAGCGGCAGCGTCGACGTCGGTGCACAGAGGGTGGATATTGCCGGCGTTTGGTTCCTGGAGCATGTGTGGCCCATAAATAACATGTAAATATTTTCAATAACTGCCGGGAGTGAGAGAGAGAGAGAGAGTGAGCTCGCATGAAAAATGCAAACCGCTTGGCGTCGGATGAGAAGGAGGTAGAGGAGGAAGCGTTTCGCGCGAGCAAGCGAGCAAGCGAGAGAGCCGCGGGGCTTCCGGCCAAAACTGTCTTTTAATATATCTGTAGAGGTAGTGGTGTGGTGCGGAGAGTCGACGGCTACCTCTCTCTCTCTCCCTCTCTCTCGGATTTATAGCGAGTGAGCTCGACCGATATTTGTTTTGCTTAAAGGGGCGCAGGAGAGGGAGAGAGGTTCGGCGATGTCTCTGTGCCGCCGGCTCGTAAAAAGTTGATGGTGAAAGAGAGAGGGAGAGAGAGATTTTTGGAAATGTGCAGGATTTTGTTTGATTTTCGCACCTGGAAAAAGGGTCATTTATTGTTTTGGGAAATGATAACAAATTTATTGTTACAATTATGCTTGAAAGAGTATGATATGATATTAGTATGGTATTTATTTAGTTGTCGTGTAAGTCAGTGGAAAATAGCGAATTAAGTCAAACATTTACATTTTAAATGATTCAATACAAAGTTAGAGCCTCTACAAATAATACAGTTATTGTATAAAAGATTTATATTAAGTTGGTATGATGAATTAGTTTTAGTAAATACATACAAATGTCGATTCAGTGGCAAGCAAAAATTAGAAGCCTCCTTTCTCAATGCAACTGCCAATCAAACACGAATACACCTAATTCAGAAGATGAGAGCAATTAGTTTTTAAAGCCAGCACATTATGTATTTTGTAAAAGTAATCTCCGCGAGGGTATTTATGAGAAGGCGGGTTAAGCTGCAAACTTGACTGAGACATAAAGATGTTACGCCCGCGACGTTTATGTGGACGACACCCTAAAGTAGCTAGATTAGCTCTCAAGAAAGCCAGACTTGGCACCGAAATTCAGGAAGCTCGCGACGCTTGGCGTCCTCGCGTGTTTTAGCACCAAATTTCGCGCGATCGCGCACGTCGCCATTCTTTACCATTACGCTCAAAGCTATACGTTGGACGTCAGTGCGAAATTTGAATTTCAGGGTTGCGATTTTCCGGTGCTGTAATTAATTGTTTATCGATACATGAATTCAAAAGTTTGAATTCAATGGATTCTCCACTATCTGTGCCCCATTACAGAAACGATTTCTATATTTTTGGTTCTATTTGCGTTTTTCGCATGGCAAAATAAAATTTTTCAATATTTTACATCATTTGAATAGATGCGCGAAGAGATGAAAAGATATTTTTTACACGAAAAAAATCTTTTTTGTGTAATATTCGTATGGAATACAAATTTGTACTGATATTCAAATTTTACTTGTTAACAATTTGTATACAATTGAAAAGTTTTTTATACAAAGAAATATGAAATAATATATCAAATTTATTTTTATCATTAAAAAAGCAAAATTAATTTTTTGATTTTCTTTATGTTACAGGGGTTTTGGATTCATCACATTTGCAGATCCAGCGAGTGTAGACAAAGTTTTAGCTCAAGGCACTCATGAACTAGACGGCAAAAAAGTAAGTCGACTTCCACTCTCAATCATCAATTTAATTCATATACAAAAACAGAATGACTACGTTCTTCCTTAAATTCACTCCGAAGATCTAGAGCGTCAGCGTTCTATAAGTAATACCAATTAATATACCATTCCTTTTCTGGCGTTATTTACCCTTATTACAGGCAATCTTTCACCCCCACACTCTCCAGTATATCCCGACCCGATCCCAACGAAAATATCCGTCACAGTCGCGCCTCACTCTCGCAGATCCTTATCAGTCTCGAATAAACGGACGACGTAATAGTTCCCGTGGCAGCTCCGTGCCGCCGAGAGAAAATAAATACAAGCTTCGCAAAGAAAGAGATATTATCGTCGTCGTAACACTGCTATATGCTTCACCATCATCGTCGTCGTCGTTGTCGTCTGCAAAGAAAGGACTTCTGGACGCATAGAGATAGCACAGCGCGCGAATCCACAAATGGATACGAACATTAGCTGTCCGGACTGTGTATAGTACCATAAGTGCGCCAGGCGAAATATCGCACAGAGGCATCCGTCGACAACGTAAATTTCACCTCGTAATTCGCCGGTTGCGCGCCTAATGCAAATTGCGGGGACGACTGCACGCATTCCATAGGCGAAGCCTCGCGGGCCTTTTGTCTCGTCATATATACATTCGGCGGGATTAGAGCTAAGTGCCTTTCTAAATAAATACCGAAAATCGGACGCTGGCCTAGAGGTCTTGAGGATAACATCGCGGGAGAAGGAGGTGAATTATTTACGAGCTGGGGTGAAATCGCGATGTGCGTCATACTGTTTTATAGTTTTAAGTGCGGGCTTTGGTAGGTATTGTAATTTTATAGGATCTGCGGGAGACAGTGTAGGAATATACCGTGAATTAAGTATGTGGATAATAATAAAATGGATTATAAGTTCAGCTGGATTATGGAATTATTATATTATATACAGCTGCTTTATAGAGGTTTATGTTAAGTATAGTAGCTATTAATAATGTGTTATATATATACGCATGATAAAAATATAATGAAATCAAAATATTTATATATTTTCTTGGGAAAATTTGAATATTTATCAGTGTTATAACAACCAAATATCATATTATTTAATATTAAAATATTAGAAAGTGAATAAAGTAATACCAATATATTAACTTCGCTAAATGTTTGCCAACCTGAAAAATCAATCTTCTAGTAGTGCAAGCAATAAAATATTCAAAAAAAAAAATTTCTGAAAAAGCATATTTTCAAAAAACCGTTCTCCTGCAAAAGTATCTTCACTATCAGATAGTTTATCAGAAAATTTTCCACGAAACCCGAGGGTCGTCCTTCATCGGCTCTTTCCCAGCCGACAGTATAACGTCGGCGTAGCGAAAAACCGATTTCATGCGTCAGCACGTGCGCCCACCACCACCGCCGCCGCGGGATCTTGGCCCATTACCTAGTCTAATTCCCGTCGAAGATTCCCGCGCGCGAGCTGGCGGCGACGGTAGCGAGGGTAGCCTGAAAATGAAGCAAAGAACCACCGCCACCACTGCTGCCAGACAGTAAAATCGATATTCGTGGCTATACCGAAAATGTATAGATATATGGGTATGTATATATGCGCGTGTGTGTACATTCTTCCAATCGAAATTGCCGTTTTCGTCGTTTCCGCAGTAGGGCGCGAAAATGATGGGGGCCAAGTATTTCCCCGGGCGTCAAAGGATGCCGTTGATTCTTTATAGTCTGAGGATTGTGAGGATTGAGTCGAGGTAGTGGAAAGAACGATGAGTTGATTGTTGGAGAGTAGATTCGTTTGTTCTGATTCTTAAAAAGATTGGGATAGACATACGGGTTGGTTTTTGTATTTTAAAAACTGTAGTTTCTTCAAATATTTGATTTATAATTTTACGTACATTTGAATTTTTAACGAGGATAATAAAATAATTGAATAAGTGCGAAAAATTAATATCCTGCATAGCGAACTACACTTCCCCGGATAAAACAATAAATAATGAATAAAACTTTATTTTAATTAAAATACCGAAAGTCACAAACTTCTCTTCGACTCTCTTCTTTTCGGCACCGATCCGCCAACTTAACTTTGAACTTGACTTTCAAACTTCATATCCGAGACTTCAACGACTTCTCGCCTTTATCTTCCACTCAATCCGGATATTCAATTACAATCAACATCTTCTACAAAACAAGAGCCTCTCACGGCCTTTCTTTCACCGTCCAGAACTTATATTAAGTAATGAAATTTCTCGCTTGCCGGGCAAAAAAGAAAGTCCATTCGCAAACACGAGAAGGTTACTCACGCTTGCACGACGACGGGAGAAAAATGAAAGCTGCACTCAATCCTCAGATGTATAAGACCCTGCGCTTGTGCTTTCTCTCTCTCTCTCTCTCTCTTTGCATCTCTCCTCGGGCGCACTCCAAATCCCGCAAAAACGCTATCGCTTATACATCCCCACCGTCGTCGCTCCGGAAAGTAAGTCGTCGACTTTCCAAGGATATGACGGAAAATAAGCAGTAGCAGCGGCCTCGCTCACTCGTCCGCGGAATAATTTATTTGGCAGGAGAACGAGAGGAAGAGAGAGAGGGATCCAGAAGCCACTGAGCACCGCAGAAATTGTCTTCAATCCCTTATACAAAACTCTCCGAGAGAGCGTTTCCCTCGCGCGCTCTTCCTCTCTCTCACTCTCTCTCTATATATATATCTCTCTCTCTCTCCGGCGAGCGAGTCAACAATACGGAGAAGCGTCTATTGTCGAATGCTTTTAAATTTGAAATACAAACCGTCTGCCTCATTCCGTATTTCCCCGACCTGCAGCAGTAGCAGTAGCAGTAGCAACTCGTCGCCGCACCACTCTTTCTCCCTCTTCGTTACTACTTCCTCGACTACTAGTACGACTACTACTACTCGGCGTTTTTTCTCCCTTTGGCCATGTGTCCGTTCGCTCGGCTCTTTTTTTACCTCCCTCTGTCTCTCATCCTCCCTTGCTTCTTTTTTTTTCACCCGCGTGTCATTCTCTCACTTTCGAGTCGGTGCGCGTTCGCGTGTTTAAACGTTGCGCGCGAGGTGAGTTTTCATTTTTTTTCCTGCTCTTACCGCCTCCTCCCTATGTTGTGAACATGCGTGCCTGTAGCGTCTTATTGTATACGCAGCTGCTTTACGGCCACTCGACCCTCTCTGTCTCAAGTTTAGTTGCGCGTCGGAAGGAGCCGAGAGAGAGAGAGAAAGAGAGAGTGAGAGAGAAATACTCGATCGTAAAGGGGCGCGAAAACCAAACGATAAAAAGTAAGCCGAGAATTTAATTCCCGTCGTAGTCGGCGACATTGAGACTTGTGCGTGTACGAGTGTCCATGCGTGAGCGTTAGCCTTGTCTCGCCTATGGGCTTTTTGTTGAGATCCCTTTGCGATCGTGCGTGGAGTATGACGTTTTGATTGCATTTTTTATGCCGGCTTTGGGAGTTAGTATATAGCTATGTAGCGGCGACTGGATAGAGGGGAATAGAAGAAAGAGAATCTCGAGCTTTGTGGGAGATTCTCTCTCTCTCTTTCTCTCTTTGTTGACACGAATGATAAAATCGAATAATGTTTATAGACTTACATAAAGTTTATATCATAAATATTTTTATGCCGCGAATAATGAAACCTTCCTTTGCTTTTATCGCGATCTCTCTCTTCAAACATTATTCGATTTTATTAGTTATGTTTATTCTTGATACGCGTGTGCTTATACCTTAACATTTTTATTACACCCTCACGTGAATAACCAAATAGCGACACGCGTATCCCAAATACATAACCTTCCATTTCCACATAATATCGAAACTCGTTCCGTGGCCGTGCGTATAACCCGCACATTCGGAAATGAGTAGGACGCAATCGGGCCGACAGTAATAACGAAGTAAAGAAAAAAAAACAGCTGAGTCAAATTTTCGTTAGGCGTGGCCCAACGAGCAACCAAACCGCCATTACAGAGGAGTCACTTCATGACGTGAGGATGATAGTTCATTTTTTACCCGGGCGCGTCATAATCGGTCGCCGCGTCAAAAAAAAAAAAAAAAGAATCAGCGTTTACCCTCCCTGACATACGAGCGCAAACAGCCAACACATGCACACACCCTTTCAGAAACCTCGACGAGGTGTCCTTCTCTCTCCCTCACTCTAATGCTTTACCTCGCTTCCTGATTTCCGGCTTTCGCGCGCGCGCGCGTGCGTGTGTTTGGGGGGAGACACACGATCCTCTTAATGGCGCATAAAATCAACACTGCGAGCTAGCGAGGTATACTATATAGCGTCCGATCGCCGCGCTCGAAAAGTTGGGAAGTGGGCGAGTGTCGTAAAAACAAAGTGTCGTCGCCTCTGTACTCCCACTGTAGTTCCCTTTCGCGCTACTAATGTATTATGGTTTTCTTTTAGCGCAATTGAAGGATCGTATAGTGTGCAAGAAACATATAGAGGAAGCCGGCCAATTTGTTTAATGGTGCGGTTTCTACGGCTTTTACATGCGTGTGATTTCCGCGTGGTTTGGCGTTGCGCTATATGATGGCGATGGTATAGTGGTATACGCGCGCGGACAACGTGAGTGGACAGTGGCGCGCTTTTATGGCGAATAAAAGCCAGTCTTTTACGGACTTTCTTAAATAGTGTATACTGCCACTACTTCGTGTATATTCTTTTGTACTCGAGCGAGGGACATAAAAAATATTGTATAATGGCTAGGATTTTTTCGCTTTAGTGGAGCAATCAACTACTGTATAAACGTAAATATTAATTTTGCAAAATTACTTTTTAAAACGAACATGGAAATTTCATTTTAATAAAAGCTTACTTTCGCGTAGGTATTATATACTGACAAAAAAAAAATTGTTTATAATATCGTCAAAGTAAAAGAATAAAAAAGTTGATTGAAGGATAAAAATTAATTTTATATACGCATACGTTACCCCGTGTACATTCAAAATATTAGCTGTATTAATTTGAATGAAACAGTTTTCTCTTAGTAATACAAAAAAATATATATAAAAATAACTTTTCAACGAAATCAGAGCTTTTTTCGCTTACGCTCTCACAATGCCCTCTGACGCGCGAGGAGGAGAGAGAAAAAAAACCGCTAGCAGAACCTCAGTGGCGCAATTCCGCGTGCTCTATCCCCGAAAAGCTCCACGTCAGCAGCCAGCCGCCAGCTCCGTTATTACGAAGGACGAGGCCCCTCCACACGTCGCCACCGTCGTCTTCGTTACTTACGCGTGAAATCCCGCCCGGCATCTCGAGGCCACTAATGAGGCAGACACACTGAAGAAGTCCTCCACCTGCACACCTCGTACAAAGCGAGTGCGGACGAGAGCGACACGGACACCACCCTATTACGGCCGCTCGCCACTACGCGCGTGAAACGTAAATAATTAGCGCGGAAATGCACCCATGCATGCGCATACGCATGTGTCTGTGTAATATGTGTAAAGGTTGACGTATCGATGCGAGGTATTCGGGTGATATTTTACTCGGTAAATTAGTTCTCTCTCTCTCTCTCTCTCTCTCTCTCTCTTTCTCTCTTTTCGCTTTGCTCGACTGGGATTTATCGCCGGTGTGGTTCGGTAAAATTACCGAGTAAATAGATAATTTCACGCCCGGTTGATGTAGGTCTATAGTGCACACAGGCTATATAGCTCTCGAGTGATCGTTCTTTCCCTCTCGCTTGCTTTTTCGAGATGGAGATAGAGAGAAAGAGAGAGGGAAGAAGGAATGGGAGCTCTGGTAGAGGTCGACTATATAGTTTTGCCAATTCCGTCTGCGGTTAGATGATAAGTAGTATTCGATATGTGCGCGACCCTCTGCACGAGAATTTCTTTTCGCATTTTTTTATACGAGTTCAATAAGGCGACGGGAGTGATTTAGTGGGAGGTTATTATTAAGAGTCTTAGGAAAAAGAGGGCATATTATATAATAGTTGTATGTATAGCGTGTGGTCGACCTAAAAATGTTTGAATGCACTTTTATAATAGAAAGAAATAGAGGATACATGATTTTGTTAGATAAAATGCTGAATTTACATGTATTAAAAGCCAGAATTAGAACAATTTAATTCTCCACTTGTCTCATTACAAAATCGCTAGGTATTATATTCAAATCTCACAATTAAAATGGAATAGTGTTTCTATATACCGCCTATAAATATGCATTGCCTGACTTAAGGTAGAATCTTACTACTTGCTTCTAATGTATGAGAGCGTAGCGCTATTTCACTTTGTGGACTTTAACAGCACGAGAGCTGGAATTTTCCGAAAGCTCCTTCTGAGATATTGGTTTCAAAAGATTTATATTACGAAGCTCATGTTTGTTTTCGCCCCTCCCCTCTCTCTCCCTCTACGTTTGCGTGCAAAGAGTAGCGTAACTTTCACGAGTTTACTTTTCGGCGTGAAAATCCGATATTCGCCTCGACATATACTCTATTCATAGTAAAACATTCTACGCCATTGTCAGGCGGGACACGTATTTAGCCGTTAAACAATGTCGAAGTTGGAAAATATTTTCTTCCGTCGTTTAAAATCTCAGCACTTTTCGCGCTTCGCGCATCGTCAATTCCACGTCATTCTCTGTTTTCGTAAAAACAGCTTCGCTCCTTGGGAAAACACTAAATATTAATAAGATTTCACAGCTTGGCCCATTAATCTTCGTCTCCGTACGTTGAAGCTCTGACTTTTCTGCGATCGACGCCTGCTCTCGCACACGTTTATACTTGATTCGCGCAGAAAATTGCAATCATCGTCTTTCAAGAAGTTGTTTATTTTACCTTTTGATGAAATATTTCCTTGTAATTTAACGAGTATAGAAAGCTTATAACGCGTGCTTAAACACTGTGAATGCTTTTGCGTTTACTAAAAACATCTCGGGAAAACTTTCAGGTCACACGGCAAAGCGATTTTTTAAATTAAATTTCAGTGCACGATGCGTTTAAAGCATTGCAGTTTAAAATTTAATTTTAACCGGAAGCACTTTTACGCACTCGCCTTACTTATATTAAAAACTTCCTACGCATTCTACATTTTACACGAAAAGTTATATAATATTTAACCCCCGCTATTTCAAATTCTCTACTCATCCCGAAATTGAATACCCCGATTCCTTTTCATCGCCAATCCACTCTTACCACCACCAGCATCATCATCTCCCTTTTTTTAAATAATTAAAAACACTAGTCCTTTCCCCGTCCCTTCCCCATCCCCATATCTCCCTTTAACATGGAAAACCTCAGCAACAGCAGCGTCGGTGCGGTAGTGGCCAGCAGCCGAGGTTGCACTGGCGCGTGCGCACCGCCACCGGAATTTCGTCCTTCTTTTTATGAAGCCCGGGGAGAGAGAGGGGGGAGGGGACGAGAGGCTGCCCTGAATTACGCATGATGCCGTGCCGCGACGGGATATCCCCTAATGGCTCGCTCGCTCCCTTGAATGCGGGATGCGCGAGCGCGTGCGTAAACGAAACACTTTCGTCGGACGTAATAATGTTGCTTGTAATTATCAATAAAGCGCACTCGGCGGCTATGTATGAGCGGGATTTTAATATTTACAGGGGGATGTGCACGTAAGCGGCTCTTTGAAATTGGGTAATTCTTCGAGTAATGTGCCCACTTTTTTGTGGGATGGTTTGTGGACGGTTTTTGATGTTAGATATGATAGGATTGATATTCTGAAGATTAATGGCTATTGGAAAGTACTACGTTTTAAGTTGATTATAAAGTGGTATAATATTTTCATGAGGTAAAAAAACAGGAATACATTTTTTCTCGAGCTTAGCTTTAATTTTCTTAATGTCTCTCGTACAAAAAGATTCTATTTAATTATGACGTTGTGAGCATTTAATATGTAAAGATAACATTACATTTTTTAACGTAATATTTTTCGCGATATAAATGTTCTAATTTTAGAACTGAAAAATGTATATTATTCAATATCTTTCTTGGAAATTTTATCACAGTAAATTTTTCTGCAAATTAAATAATGATTAAGACGAAATTGCATTCTCATATCCAAACCTTTTTGTGAAATTTTTCCAGTTTCTCCATTCACTGATGTGAAAACAAACTCACATTCAGCGTAATGGATAAAAGATTTTATAAAAAATGAAAGCGGTTTAAAAAATTGAAAGAAGCTCGAAATATTTATTAAATCGAAAAATATTTCAGTACCACCGTATCGCTTTTTTTTTCTTTTCAACTTAAACTACATTCGCGGAACTTGATAGATTCATTTGGTTTATTAAAAAAAAAAGGGATGCGGCAACATAAAAAAGTAACTTTTTATAACTTGATGCATATTAAATTCGGAAAAAGAGTATAGAGCGCGGAATAAATCCCAGCGAAATGAATTCCACCGTAGACCTTTCAGTTTTATTAAAGAAAAGCAATAGAAAAAAGAGCCCTAAAATACAACAAAATAAATCCGTATTTTTATCAAAATTGATTTTAACGCGCTTGCTTGCACGAGCGCGTGCATGCAAGTCTATTCCGTCTCTCTCTCTCTCTCTCTCTCTCTCTCTCTCTCTCTCTCTCTCTCTCTCTCTCTCTCTCTCTCTCTCTCT
>JAYJLV010000011.1:5734814-5760922 GCA_036873485.1 Torymus texanus
ATTACTTTTCAATAAATAATTAATACGCTTGTTACGGCTTTTCCCTCTACACCGTGAGGGTTTTTATGCCGAAGCAAGTGCATTTTCTTTTATTTAATAACCATTCACTCACCCATCCCTTTCCTTCTTTTGTTGAACTCATATAAAAATACAAAATGTACGAACGAAGTTTTGTCTGTCTTTGAACAAATAAAATAGGATCCAAATAAAAATATAACTTACTCGAATAATATAATTCAATGTTTATTTAGTATTTTCGTTTTATAAAAAAGACGTGAATTATTGAACAGTTTGTTTACTCAAACTTGCTATATTTTAAAAGAGTTTGCCACAGTTAACAACTTGTTTAATTCACGTAATCGTAAAATCCTTCAAGTTTTCCATCCTCGTATCAAAAATAACAAGTCATTAAATTAGATTACGAAAGGGGCGGCAAAACTTTTCCTCGCTGCACAATGTTCGTGGTTTGCATCTAAAAAATGTAAATTTTTCAATTGCAACTCCCATAATGTATCTCACAACTTCTGTCCCGTCTCTTCCTCTCCTCTATCTCTCCCCTTCCACCAATCTCTCCGCCATAAATTACAAAGTTTTTAGAATTATTGACGGAAAATATCGCGAATCCCAGCGGCTGATTTACGAGGTCAAGGTTTTGCTGCGAGGCGGTGGCGAACGGGGCGGGGCTGCTCTCTCTCTCTCTCTCTTACTCGCGCGGCAGGAGAGAAAAACCAGAGTGACGGTATCTTAGCTTTTTACCCGGCGAGAGGAAGTCTGCTCCGTCGCCGCTGTCGCGCGAGTTCTTTCTCTCTTGCGAAATTCCAGCGGAAAATATAGAAATTCGGAAGGGAGAGAGAGAGAGAGAGAGGCCAAGGTCAAGCATTTGAATGGCGAACGGGTTCTCCTTTGGCGAGTAGCGGTGTTATAACAAGGGCGCCGCGAACCGGTGCAGCAGCACGTGCCATGCCGTTGCCGCTCGCACGTTTTCGCGATACGGGATTATACACGCTCGTACGAAGCAGAATATAATGGCTGGCGCGCATGAAATTATTAGAGGTGGAAAAGAGGCAGAGGGGAGAGAAAAAGTTTTGAATGGATTGCGGATGGTGCCGTACCGCGTGAGAGAAGTATTCCAGTGTGCAGCCACGTGTATATGTATATATATTCGTTCGGCAAGGTGAAGTGATAAAAATTGCAGAGGAAAGTTTAGGTTTTGGAAAATATGAAAAACAGGTTGAGTTATTTATCGTGTGGCAAGTTCGAAGGATGAAAGGGATATTAGCTGAAAGGAAAACTGGATACTAGCTCACATTTTTTCCCAATCGACTTTTGAATCTTTCATGAAATATATTATATTTAACAAAATGAATAATGTATTTAATATTCAGTCACAAAATATTAATGTGCAAATAACGCACGAATTATTAAGAAGATTTTAACCAATACAAGAGCAAGACATAATTATATAATAAAGGCATTTTGAAATTCAACCTGATATATTAAAAAATAAATTATTAATTGAATGTAATTAAGTTTAAAACTCCTATATATATGGACGTGGGTATAACACGTTATCTTGCATTCTAACAATCATACAAAATTAATACGCGCAGCAACAAAGTAAATCTAACACACTGGAAAGTCGAACGACATAAATAATGCACGTGCGACGCAAACGAAAATATCATGCATTAAGGTGTTGCATTAGCAATGGAAGTGCCCGGTTGTGCGCAACACGCTTGCACTCTCCTATACTTCTTTGATTACTGAAAAGGTAGTAATCATCGATGTTTGCAAACAGAAGTGAACGCTCGCGCACACATATACACACTAGTCTCCCTTTAAATAATTCATAAGCGGCGAGCGGCGAAGCGTACGGTATTGCGCCCGACGCGCGGTCACATCATCGGATCCGAGGAGCAGGATAGGAAGGGGGAGGGGAGGGGGGCACCTGATTGGCTCGAATTTACGAGCCATTGTCATCTGATTGGCTGCGTTTGTGTGTTAGGTGCGGGCGGCATCTGGCAAGAAAAGCACTTTGTGCACGCGTTCTCTCTCTCTCTGGCGTAGCGTACGCTGCACGAAAAGTATATCGAACGTGGCGTGCACCGCCAATGCATGTCCCTTCTTTCAGGCGAGCACTGAGGGTAACAAAGAATAATACAATATTAGAATTGAAAGCGTAGGAGGAAAAAAACAAGGAACGCAGGGTTATATGGAAGACGGTGGAGATTTTTCTTTTTGTTTAATGCGTGGAATAAAGTAAAAGAAATGTTTGCTCTAGGATTGTAAGAAATATCTATTTCAAATATCACTGGTTACAATATTGAAAAAAAACTTGATGAAAATTTAATCCGCTAATGTATTTTTCATTTTCGTAGACTTGCATAGAAGGAGAAAGTTCGTTCCCGAATAGTTTAATAATCTGCTCTTCTTCCTATTTCTCCTTTTTTATTATTATTTCATGACGACGTAAATTCTTTATCAACTTAATCGAAGATAAATTCCCTTTAACAGCTAGTTTCTAGCTCTGTAGTGAATGTGAATATTAACCCATTATTCATCGTAACGCAATAATTTCTTTTTATTACATCCACCCTCGAAATATCATAAAATTTTAAAACCAACATTTCACCGCGTTTAAAGCACATCACTTGCAACCCCCATTATACTCGCCGAAATCTCCCCCACGTCCGAGCCATCACCTCCGTTACGTGCACTATATATCTCCCCTCCACCTCAATCCACTGCACATTTTCCTCTCCCCTGCGTACATCCGACGAGCGATCCGAAAAACGAATGCATTATCAGCACCGGGGTGTTAGATCTACCCTTCTTTGACTCTCCCTATACCTCTCTCACTTCTCTCTCTCTCTCTCTCTCTTCATCCGCTGCAGCGCGCACAACCTCGGCTCTCTCCCCGTTACAATGACGATTTTGATACGGCGCGTTGCCCGCTGTCCATAATGCTCTCCCTCTCTTTGCCCCTTCTATCCTCCAAGCCACTCGCCCGTTGCAATTTCACTTCGGTCTGGTGGACCCCGTCGACGTCGTCGTCGGCGACGGCATCGTTGCCCGTGACACTTTGACGCAACTTCGGCCGGCTGCGCCCGGCAGTTATGAGTTGTCTAATTGTTTTGTCATTGTTTTAACGCGGGCATTGTGTGATGCCGCGCTTCTTGTTAGCACTGGACGTCGCGCTCTCGACTGTAATGCACCGATGCTCTTATTCTAAGCATTGTTGTTATTGTTGCCTCGAGAGCGAGAAGAGAGGAGAGAGTTAGTTGTGTAGGCGAGGAGGTGTCGCTTTCTAAAGCTGTCCAAATTTCCGGGATGCTTGCGCGTTAAGGGACAGCTGTGCTGACTGGCCACTTGCCGGGCACGTGTATATAATATAGGTTTATAGTCTTGCTTGGGGATAATGTTTACCGTTGAGTTTGTGTTTAGTTCATTGATTGCGAAATACCTCGGTGATGTAAGATTTGATAATTTACGATGTAAATGTGCTTTTCCAAGGTCCGAGCAAACTGTTATGGGTTGAGAAGAGAACTATGTACTATAGTAATTTTGTTGATTAGTAAGCATTTCTATAGTCTTCTGTGAAAATTCACAGATAAATTATTATTTGTATAAATATAGATTTGAAAGAGATTGGTATAATTAAACTTTTTGAAAATAAATGTATACTTGGATTCTTTTATTAAAAATATATGAAAGCATTTTCTATTTTCATTATTTATTCGAACACCGTTTTATATGATCTAATAAAAAAAATAAAACATAATAATTGGCTTAAATTTATATAGTGCGCCAAATTGAATGCATATCATTTCCATTAGATTGTTCTCAAGTGCCTGGCACAAATACGAAAACTTCATTAATTTAAAATGATAACCTCGGCGGATTTTCATTTTAATAACTTACCGTCAACGCAAAAAGCGAAAAAGCAACAGAGCACCCGACGGATTTCGCATGCGAAATTCCATATTACTTTTGTTCTCTCTCGCTCTTTCCACCGCCGCCGCCGTCGACGAGAGACCGGGCCCCGCGACTGGCAATTGTAACTCGTACTTTTCAGCGCTCGCGCGCGCCGGCGCATTGTGAGTTTTGAAATTGTAGCAGCAGCGAGAGAGATGGAGAGAGAAAGAGAAAGAGCGGGTACACCTAGCGCGACTTTGAAGGAAATTTTTTAATAACGCCGCTTGTCAAAAACGTTTTCGACAGCGTCACCGGCATTTGGTGCCAGCCAATATTACGCTCAAACGTTTTAGCAGCTGGCATCTGCTGACACGGTGAACTCTTTTACAGAGTGGAAGAGTGAGCGAGAAAGAGAGAAAAAGAGAGAAAGGTAAAGAGAGATAGAGAGGAAGAGAGATAGAAAGAGAGAGAGAGAGAGAGAGAGAGAGAGAACGAGGAGAGGGCAAAAAGAAAATCAACTTGGCTTCTTGTATCTAATGCGACTTTATTAAAACCTCGAGCACTCTCTCCCTACCTCTCGTCTTTCACGAGACAGCGAGAGAGAGAGAGAGAGAGAGAGAGAGACAGAGAAAGCGTAGTATCAACGACGGAAATGCGACGACATTGCAGCTCATCTTGTTCTATTTACCCTGTTGCTCTTCGCCTCTCTCCCTGAGCCATCTCGCTTGGAGTAATTATCTTGTCTATTATATACGCTGTTCATGCTCAGAAAAACAAATTACTAGAAAAATCTTTTATTTTTCGGAATTCCAGAAATCTTGTCATCATGAACCGTTTACTAATAAACAACTAGAATACTCGTTTATTAAAAGACGGATGCAGCGTCTCAAAGATATCGAATCATCAAACGAGAATAATGAGATGATTGATTTCTTCAATAATGGGATGCATATCAATTACATAATCAGCCATTTGAACAAATTAAAAAATCAATAAAAGCGCGCCACACGGCTACATGGACAGGCCAGAGTACGGAATTGAAATTTTAATCTCGTACGGATTGAAATGAAATTTCAATTTGTGCCCTTATACACGCTCAAACGTATATATCCTAGTTAAACAGCAGCCGGTCGCTGCTCTTCGAAATTGCGAAATTTACCAAGGACGAAAACAGGAGAAAAAAAAAATTACACTCACCCCCTACCAAGAAAAAAAGAGGAAAAAGAGAAAACGGACGCGCGCGCGCAAGAAGCCCGTGTGCTCGAATATATAACGAGTGCGACGCGCTTACTAAGCGCTCGGATAAAAACAAGTTTTCCAGTCTCCCGGAGGCGGGAATACAAGCTCTCTCTCTCTCTCTCTCTCTCTCTCTCTCTCTCTCTCTCCTCTTCCCCCACCTTTTCCAGCCGCAACCGTCGCGGTATTCCCGTGGACTTTTATATTAAATATATGTTAATCTTTATCTGTTTGAAACTCGTAGGGTAGTAGTGGCGATATAATCCAGTTAAGCCGCGGGAGCCGTGAAGTTTTTAATTACGCCCGACGTCACCGCGAAAATCCACAAATGCTTCACGTGGAGGATGGTAGGAGAAGGAGGGGGGAGGTAAGGGAAGGGGAAAGTGTAGGCAAAAGGAGAAGAGAGCGCGGCAACGGAGCCGAATGAAAAAATAATAAGAACACTTTAAAATGTTTGCCGAGCATTTTTAGCAAGATTATGCTTAGAGAGCGAATCTTCTCCACTTGCGCACAGTTGCCTCTTGTCTTTCGCAGCGGTAGAGCATTTTTAAAATATACTCTCATGTTTATTTAAACAGTCGGTTCGTTTAAAAGAGTACTGTCAGACAGTAAATAAAATTAAAGCATCGTTAACAAAAAAATAACGTAATTTTCGTATAAGCATTGTTAATCAGCCGTACTATCGTTTACGCGTAACTATATTACGTTTATTTAATTTTTACGTTTTTGTTGAGTGTAATAGAAAATACACATAAGAGTAGCGAATATTATTCGCGCCCTCTATTATATGTAAAAAGCTAGCGCTCCGTAATTTGTCAAAAATCCACGCATGTCTCCCCGACACCTTGACAGTTAGTCTCCGCTGAACGCGCGTGGCGACAACATGCGACGCTGCACTCTGTACTTCATAAACTCCTTGCTTTCACGTTAATAAATATATTAATATTATAATAAAAGAGTTGAGTTTATTTATTAACAATAATAACAGTTTTTGTAGCATTAATTAGGTAATCTAATTAATTTTATAATATATGTATTCAAAGTTACATAGCGTTAGACCGGGACGATATCAATTTCTAATAAAATAATCCCTGACAGTTGAATATTGCCGCACTGATGCATACCTGCACTTCACTTCAATGCATTTTAGTCTGCTCCGATGAACCGTACAATGACTTTGGCTACGTCAATTGCAAAAGTCATTACGCAGCGAATTATTAACGTAACATTGATTAACATTCGCAAAATATCCGTCTCTCTCGGAAATTGGCTTTAAAAAGGACGCAAAAATAGTAGATTTATTTGCTTAAAATTTAAAATATTTTTTAAAACATTTTAACTTACTTTACGTGTATTGGGAACCTAACCGCAGTATTAGCGTTTATATTTAGTGACCTCAGTAAACTCGGAAATGCAAAAATGCGGTTTCCAATAAAATGCCTACATGTTACCATATAATAGCTACAAAAATTTAAAATACATATAAATATTATTATTCGAAATATCGAAATAAAAAGCGAACCGTAAATATTTAATAATAAAAATTGTATTTATATATATTTGTCACTGGTATAAAGTATACCGTATCATTCGCTCGATATAATTAAAAGATTGCAGTAAATACAAACGAGATAATAAAGAAAATTGAGTGTGCAAAATTGCTTTGAATGCCGTTTAATGCGAGGGGGAGTGGAGGGGGGAAGAGAATAGATAAAAAACGATGAAAATAACTTTTATGAAATGAAGGGTTGAAAAACACAACGTCAAAAAGATACACACATAGCGCATGATATATTTACCTTTAATTTGCGCGATATTCGAAGCAGTAGCAGCAGCAGCAGCAACACCGGCTTCGTACCGGTGTGCGATCGAGCCACAGAGAAACGAGAAGTATAGCCGCATTACCCCTTCCCTCCGTTCTCCTCTCTAGCAAATATACAGCAATAACCTCGCGCGTTCGAGCTCGTCAATCGAGGCCAAACACGCTTGCCCCCTTCTCCCTCTCTCTCTCTCTCTCTCTCTCTCTCTCTCTCTCTCTCTCTCTCGCTCTCTCTACCTATACTCCCGCGTATCGATGAGCGATTATTGCACGTATTGCTGATTGAATCGGCCGCGCGAGAGCGAGCGCTATTGGCGCATTTATACCCGCCGCGCCGTAATCTAATTATACGAGTATAATCTAATTACAACAGCGCGCAGAGCACGTGAGAGTGAGTGAGTAAGTCTCGCGCTCGCATTTTTCCATTAAAGCGTCCAAGCGCCAGCTAAAATCACTCGAATGCGATTTCCATTTGAGGTTTCTCGTGTAAGAGGGAGAGAGACAGAGAGAGAGAGAGAGAGAGAGAGAGAGAGAGATGGGTGCGGATGTATTTTTGAGGGAGTTATTTGCAGGGGTTGATTAAAAATTACGAGTTACCCGCTGCCTAGGCTTTATTTTCCGGGTAATTATAAAATAACACGTTAGAGGAGGGCGCACGGGTGCGTGTTGCTGCCGGCGTGAGATTCAATTTATTGTTAAATCAGTTTACCGCGGCCGGTTGGTGGTTTAAGCTAAGGGTTGACGATTTTTTTCTCGTCCGTATGAGAGAGATGCAATTGAGAAGCACCTCGTTATGCAGAGTAATGAAAATTAATTAATTAATTTTTATATAATTTATTTCAGCGTTTTGATTAATATTTGTTTCGGAATTACTTTTAGTTTTTAATTCGAAATGTTTCAGTTTTATCTTTAAAATGTTGATAAAATAAATTAGTACAGCTTCATTTATTTCGCAAATATACTGCGTATTCGAAAAAAGAGATAAAATAGTGTATAAAAAAATTATTTTTCGAAAATAAAGAAATGATGTTAACTGAACTTGCGATAAAACGATATCGCAATTTGGTTTTTATGATTTATTAGAACAATATATACGACTCGCGCAATCAAACGATCAATATACGCTGACATACTTTCAAATTGACTTTATGATATTATTGCGTTTTATTATTGCTACAATACACTCGTTTTATATCAAAGTTTTTATGTAACTTTTCATTTCATTCCCGTATATATACTCTATTTTTACCAAACAATTAAAATTTTAAGTCTAAAAAGTACCCTCGGTCCACATATATACTCCTCTATAACTCGGTTACCTTTCCCCATATATACGCTTCGACGGACGTGATTCAACGACTGCACTGCACCATCGCGTCCATCCTCTCCATGCGGTCATCCGCGCCGCCACCACATACCGTCTCGCCTTCAATTTTCGTAATACGTTTACGAACCCGTACTCTACTTTCTCTTTCTCTATCTCTCTTCCTCTCTCTTTTTCGGTTGCTACTCGCGCGAAAAACCGACGTGTGCTCGCGAGCATCTGGAAAAGAAAACGACGCGCATTGGTGCGCGCGTATGCTGTACGCTAGGAATTCAGAAGGAGCTGTGTGCGGGCACGCGTCAGTCAAAAGTTTCCGCCGGCAAACCTTTCAGCCCGCCGGCAAAAAGCCATTCGATACTTTGCCGAACTGCTCTCGCGCCAGGGGGAAAAGAGAATTAGGAGGGGCGGCGAAATCTCCCACTTGTAGCGCGTTCTCTCTCTCTCTCTCTCTACCGAGCTTTCTCTCGCTCTCTTGCGTACACGCGAAGAAGGGAGAGAGATATTTACTCCGATCTCGCGACGAGCTAAATCTTGAGTGACGCTCAGACTTCCTTCCGCCCTCTATTTCCCGCATTGACGACGACGAGGAGAGAGAGAGAGAGAGAGAGAGAGAGAGAGAGAGAGAGACGTCGCGTCGCCGGAGTCGGAGAACTGCGGATGGAAGAGATCTCAGCGGGACAGGAGGGGAAGAGAGAGGAGATCGCCGATTGATGCGTCCTCGTCGCGACGCGGAAATGTGCGCGAGTGGCTTCACTTCGATCCCAGAGCCCCTAATTTATCACGCGTGCACAGGAGCGAGAGTGAGCGAGAGATGCAACCCTTGACCTCGGCGAGGGTTTGCTCGATCGCATAAGCTATCGAACTCTCGAGCGATTTTCACGAAGTAAGAAGCGAGATATGTCTTACGTGGAAATTCGTGAAAATATTACGACTACGCTATACGAGCGTGGATATTGATTTGTCGATGCGAGAAAGATGATTTCTGGAGGCAAGAAAGATTGCCCGTGCGTTTATAGACTTCTTCCAGGATTGCGTGTACGTAATGCACCCTACTGCTATGTTTGTATGCAAATAGAGGGATCATAAGGTTTACTGAGGTTCGACAGGAAGGAAGATGAATCGTTCGATTTTATTTTCAAGAGCTTTTACGAGTTTAATAAGTATGGTAATCGATAAATTCTCAAATTGCTCTAGTTTTACAGATCTTTAAATCCTCTTACGATGATTTTTTGTATAAAAGCGTATCATAAAAAATATGACTATATATTAAGTTTTAAAAGTCGTTATTACAACACTCTATGAAATTGCAAAACCAATAGAGGGAAAGCCAATTTTCATTCATTGCGAAACACGCGCATAACCGAAAAATAAAAAAAAAATTAGAAAAAAGTCCCAATCAGAGAGAACACGACGTCGCCCAATTGCAAACGCATTCACCTGGCGTCCTCGAAAATTCAGCTCTCTCGTAATACTAGCTTTTTACGGCATCGAGTGCAAATGTTCCGCCTCATACCGACAGATAACGAAGACTCGCTGCTGCACTCGCACACGCTGAGGGGAATATTCCTTCTCCTACGTATACGAAAATGTACGTAACGGAACTCGAGATATACCTCGCGCTCTCTCTCTCGAGTCGTCGGATGGCGCCAATTTTCGCGATTCGCCGAGAATTTCGGTAGTATTAGTCGCGGGTGTCGACGCGGCTCAACTCTCGAGTCCCGTTGAATCCTCCTTCGCTAGGAGAACGACAGAGAAGGAGGAAAGGTACTTTGGTACGGGGAGAAAAGGGCTTTAAAGCGAAACCGATCTTTCGACAACGAAGACGACGATGGCCCGATTCGATCGCTCCGAAGAATCGCCCGGAGAATTACCTTTTCGGCGGGAGAGGCTTACTTCTCTTCTCTGGTCTCTAGCGCTCATTTTCGCGCCAACGGTAGTTCCTTCAATTTCCAGCCTCGCGCGGACCAGATTGAATTTCTATCGTCGTTGGAGTACAGTGTACACATGTACAGGGTGGCTCTCGGTACTGGGTGGCGGTTGCCGATCATTTCTCGAGATACAACCGAGCGAGTAACTGGGTTATGTTTGAGAAAAATAGTATCCCCTCGCGAGTAGAATGTAATTTTTCTCCTCTCACCCTTGCCTGTGTGAAATACCTTTCCGGCGTGCTCAGTTGCGGCGGCCTTTTTGTTTCGCCTTCCCATTTACTCTGTCGTTATCGCTTTCGCCCGCCTGACCTTATTTTTATTCGTTTCGGTTGTTTTTTCGCCAAGCGCGCGAAGCTATTTCCTTCTCATACTGCGCTCTACTGGTAGTAGTATCGGCGTTAATGTCCAGTCGAGTTCACATTTGACGACACTGAATGGGTAATAAGAAAAGCAGCTGGTGTGTCTTTTATTTTAACTGTTTGCGGTTCGTTAACTAGTTCCCGGGAGTTTGCGCGCATTGATTTTCAATGAATCAAGAGTCTTGTAAGTGTGTTTCCGAGGAGGAAAAAAGTGTCCCGATGAAAGCATTTCCTTTCTCGATGCTCATAAGATATGACTAATTTATTTATTTTCCAATATCGCCTTACATAACGAGGAATGAAAAAGCTCCTCTACGAATCCTATTAATTTTAAGGCAGCTGCACTGACATTTTATTGAATATCTCTGAAAAATAATGCGATCTAAATATGCAAAAAGACATTACGCTGATATTTAAAAATGCCATTTCAACTTTTAAAATATTAACTAATAAAAAAAGACGACCTACTTTTGGAAAACCAACAGAAACTTCCCAACTAAAAACCAATATCCACTTCTCACACTCTTCCCGATTAATTTTCATCGCCCCGCTGGTCTCCTCTCTCTCTTTCTCTCTTTCTCTCTCTCTCCAACGTCAATAAATCACGCCACCTAATCGACGCGACTTTTTCGCTTTATTAAAAAGATCTTCAGAGCCGCGTGCGCGCGCTCGCGCATGCAAAGAAAACTTGGCTCCATTAATAAAAAATACGAGCCGAAGTTCGAGCGTCCGCCAGCAGCGCTGCCACCATCCACTTGCTCACTCTTCAAACTTTTTCTCTTCCGTGTTTTTTTTTTGTTCAATCCTTCCCCTTCCCCTCCAACACTTTTTACCCCGATAGGTCATCGGTCGCGGTTGGCGTCTTAAGGTGGCTGGCTCTCTCATCTTGACTACAACCTTCTGGCTCCTTTGGAAATTGCGTTCAGAGTATACGCGCGCAACAATGTCGAACAAGAAATCCATTGGCGTTCTAATACTACAACTACTACTACTACTACTACCACTGCCTCTCTTGCAATTCGCGTATAGGTACGCGCGCGGCTGCTTTTGCATACGTGGCTCACTCGCCTACCTGCTTGCCTGCTTCTCTCTCTCTCTCTCTCACTCGCGAAGTTCACCGCCGCCGCGGGCGAACAGAGTCTCGGGAGCGCACGCGCGCGCGCACATACGCTGTAACTTTGTAATTTGATTAAGCGGTGCGCGCTATAGGTACGCCGCTGTACGGCGTGTTTTAGCACCCGTTTCGCAAGAATCGGCTGTTGCTTCGGCTTGCGCTAGTGTGAGCGAGGCACTTGCGGCCGTAAAAAGGAGCTTGTTTATGGTTTATCGAATTTGTAAGTTGTGCCTTGGTGAGAATCTTTGTGGTATGGAGAACGCGTTATTGAATTAAAAATGAAGCGATGCAATATGTGTGAGGTTGAGGAAAGTAGACGAACGAAGCTTTAGAGTGTTAAAATTTTAGTCACCGCTAGGTGATATTGCAATAACTTGGGTTACAGGTTTAGGAATGTATCTCGA
The DNA here is from genome assembly GCA_036873485.1 of Torymus texanus. Classification (NCBI taxonomy): domain Eukaryota; kingdom Metazoa; phylum Arthropoda; class Insecta; order Hymenoptera; family Torymidae; genus Torymus; species Torymus texanus. Next base: position 5,746,914 of record JAYJLV010000011.1, read on the forward strand.
TGATACGATTTGACATTCATATCGCATGACTTTTAAATCGGAAGTAGTAGTACTCAATATTCTTAGAAACTGATTACGAATGTTCACCATATTCCAAAAAATATACAAACTTTTACTTTCGAGGTCAAACCTTCGAAAAAAATTCGATCACTTTTTCATTATTTTTTATATAAAAACATGAAGACGGGAAGCATGGGGTGAGGGGGCTTGAAATTGCCTTTAAAAAAGCCATTAACGTTCCGCGATGAATCTCTTAGAGTCTCATTCTTTCTCTTCGATATCTCGTCCCCCTCCTACGCGCGCTATGGTCATTAAGAGAAAAGCACGAGAGGAGAGAGTGGAAAAAGACGAAGTCTTACTTTTTCTCCCTCTGCCTTGCTTTCGTCGCGGCAAGAAGTTCGGCAGCGATTCTCAAACGCTCGTTAGACAATCGAGTGCGGAAGAGAATGCGCCTTCGTATATAGAAGCATAGAGTCGAACACCTACAACAGCCGCCCGGCAATCATTCTCGCATAACGCGTTATCACTTCCCGGTTCGTGGATTGGATTTTGTTGTTTGCCATGAGCAAAACGTAGCTGTACGGTGGAGAGGGAGATCATACTAATTGCAAAGATATTGGGTTGAGCAAGTTTGTCTGTTACTACTGATTTTGAAATTTACTTTATAAACGATAAGCTGTAATCATTTTTACAACTCTTGTTTTGTTTATTAATTTGTTCAGTCATATTGTAACTTTCTTCGAATCATCAGTGATTTGACTCACCAATTAGTCAGCCAGTTTATAAACATTGTATATGCTCTTCTTATATTTATTACTGCATCTTTCTTCCGGATATCATGGAAATTTTCATCACGCCTTCATTCACGTTAATAGCCCTTTCATTTCTCAACCCTTGCGCGTAAGCGATCAGGCTAAACGCACGTAAGTCGCGTGGGCCTCGAGGCAAAGAAAGAGAGCGAAGAGCCTCACATTTCCGTGAAGGAGGCGCGGGAAGATTATCATAAATCATCCCTAAAACCGGCATGTCGATGCCGATGGAGCGAGAGCGCGAGCACGGAAGCGGAACGCAAATGTATTTGCGCGTATCAGCGGGCTTTTATCGATGGCCCACTCCTTTTTCCTCTCACCTCGCAACCCCTAATACCTGTTTATTTATATTTTATTACGGAGCTTTTATTAAGGAGAGCCGAGGCGAATGACGGGACGTCATTACGCGTGAATAATGTATTTATTATTTGGATTTAAGAGTAAACATTTACTTGAAATAATTCGGTGAGATAATTTGGTTTGATAAAAATTTGATAACTCTATTTCATAAAATGCTTTTTTATAAAATATTTCCTAGAAAAAATATATTTTGACATTCTAGATTAATAATCTTTTGGCAATTATTGAATAAATTGCTTTTGGAAAAACACTGAACGTTTTTTTTTCTATTTTTTACTCAAATCTACATAAAAATTATTTTCAAACGAATATTTTCGAATAATCTGTTAACCACGTATTTTCCATAAATTTCAATATCCAGAAACAAATTGTAATAAACTTTATATTCTCACAACAATTCAAAACCGAAATCAATCATTTATCGAAACATAAAATCAACCCCCATAAAAAGCTACATTTAATTCCTTATCTCTGCAAAGCATTCGAATTCACTAACCCAAATGAAATTATCTTTAGCTAAAATCACTCATGCAAATCTCCCCCTATACCTAAAAAAAGTAAACCACCATCACCCGACCTCTTCAACCTCCAAAATTTAACCGTATCCACCCACGAAATCGTCCAAACTTTCCTCCCCTTCCCTCCCTCACCTCCCTCTTCACCATACCTACCTATACTCTCTTCACCCCTGCATACACATACACGTGCTTCGTATGTGCGGAATCCCGCAGCGCGTGTTTGCCGAGCGTCGCATTGATGAGGCAAAGCGAAACTTGCGAGGTCGCCGCTGCCACCGCCGCTGTGCACTTTCCCCCGTATCGCAAACACATGGCGATCTCACGTAACGGCGGCTAGTGATTGTACCACGACGGTAGCAGCGGTTACCAGCTGATATCGTTGTTCTACGCGCTTGCGCTCTCGCAAGTGCTAATAAACAAACTGAGCGCAAACCTATAGAGAACGTTGCAAAAGCGAAGCGCTAATCAGCATAAATGGCCTGACCAGGCCGATCCGACGTTATTTTACACTCGAGTGTAGGTCGTAAGTGGCGGCGGTGGCGGTAGATAGCTACAGGCCTTCGGTTAAATTCTGAATTACAGTCAGCCGGAGGTGGATCAAAGAGCGAGAGAGAGAGAGAGAGAGAGAGAGAGAGAGAAGCAGGAGGCGCATGTAGCCGAACTGCGCCGCCGTGTGCCCTCGTTCGCACCTGCATGTTATTTGAATTAGTCGAGGGTGCTGCAGGAGTGGTTTGGCATTACGTAACCTTCGATGTTCTGAAAATATTTTAAGTGACGGATTTGACATGAAATATTGATTATCTCAATTATTTTCTGATTATTTTATTATTTTTGTGAGGAATATTGAATGTGAAAACATTTGGGTCGAATATAATTTCACCGAGATGATTGCTTTAAAGCTTTATCAAAAAAATTTATTTATTTATTTATCGATGTTTTAATACTACATATGTTCATTCCGCTACATTTAAATTTTATAAAATAATATTCAAGAATTTATTTAACTATATATATTTTACTATAAATGGAACTTTTATTATATAATTTTATTCATTGAATAAATCGATAGTAATTTCTCCATTTATTTCTGTTGCAGATCGACCCGAAAGTAGCGTTTCCCAGGAGGACACATCCAAAGGTAGGCGACGAACTATTTATTTAACTTCATACACACATATTCAACTCAATAATTTCAATTATCAACAAAAATTTTAATCATTTTAAAGAGGATCATTAACTGCATAATATTCTTACTTTATTTTAAATAATAATAAGGTAGATTTAAAAATTATCGATAAGCCAATATAACTATATACCATAATAAAAAGAAAAATTAATTGTTTTTACCAAAACAATATAATAATTTACTATTAATTACAAGCATATAACATTCAAACGTAAAAAAGAGTCCTAGTGAAAGAAAACATCGCTCGTTTGTAGACACTTTATTCCAGTGTACGCAGTCCAGCCGCAATAAAAACGAAGCGTCCATTCAAACACAACTCCTTCGTCCCTTAACTTCACTTCTCGCGCGAAGGGCGAATAATGAAGCGTTCCCGTACTCTTTCTCGTCCTTCTAACACGGGCAATTACGCCTAATTTACTGTCAAAACCTGAAATTATTTCCAGCTCGAACGTTCGCGCGGCGCGTAGTCTCCTCGCAAGAGTGGAAAAAGCCCGCTATACGAGCGTGCGCATGCGCGAATGACTGAATGCCGGAAAGGGAGCAGAGGCACGTGGAGAAGGGGTAGGCAGAGAAGGGAAATTTACGCGGCTTAATAATATAAATGCCAGGCACGCGAATTACCGGCGAGTGACTGAATTGCGCTAATTTTAATTGTACCCTTTTGCCTCTCGCTCTCTCTCTCTCTCTCTCTCTTTCTCCTTTCCCCTTACTCTCACCCCTAGCTCGTGTCCTTCTCTCTCCTCACCTTCTCTCACCGCGTCCCGACCATTCTTTTCAAACTCCCACCCTTCGCCCGCGCGACCTCTGATTTCTCAGTTACCCGCTGCGAGCGACATTTTTACTTTTAGCAAATTGCTTCGTACGTTCGGAATTTCTCTCACTCTCTCTCTCTCTCTCCCTCTCTCCCTCTGGTGGCGCATTTTTTACTCGGCTGCTTTTTTTCATCCGCTACGTTTCGTCGTGGTTTTTTCGTATCGGTCGGTGCAAGCGGCTGTTCGACGTTCGGAAACAATGGAATTGTACGTTTCGCATACATAGCGAAGACCTTATGCAATTATGCTTCTTTTTTGCGCGCGAAGGAGGGTGAGGTTGTGCTTTTTTTTTCGCGCGAGGTCCGCCTGGAATATACGCGCGCGGGAATTTATCGGCGAATTTATTGGGCGGTTTTTGTGATTTTAAATTCCGTTCTTTCTTTATTGGCTGAAGGTGCAAATAAAGCGGATTATTCAAATGTAGCTGCGAAGTGTGAGGGTTTATGAATTTGCTTTTTCAATGTATTCAGGAGAATATTCGAAATATATACATCATATATGTTTCGTAGCGCAAAATGTATCGTATCTGTACGAAAAATATTGAAGTAATAAAGTTTTTAAAAAAAGAATAAAACGTTTTCTATGTAGTGTGAGTTATACTATTATACGCATCGAACACTAAAAATAAATACGAAAGGTTGAAAATAACAGCGCGGCCACAGTTTACTAAACGTATCAATTAAGCCATTTTGTTTATCAACTGCGCAGCGATTAAAGCTTAAACACAAGCCTGCGTGCGATATACGCGCGAAATGCTTTTTTGCCACCCATCCTACCCTCGCCGTGGGCTCTGATTTTCAGGTATAAATTTCATCCGAATCGAAGCGGGTATACATTTTTGCCTGTAAATAATACGAGCGTAAGCGCGCATTCGAAAAAAAAGTACAGAACGTTTTTCAGTCGGCGGGGCGAATCTCTCTTTCGCGTTCGAAATAAAATAACGACCATTAATCGCGGAGATGGGGCCAACATATTACAGGCTGCGACGCGCTTCGGGGGTAGCTGAAACGGGCGCGCAATTTTCATAAAATGCCGTATGACGCTGTCTTTCTCTGTCTCTCTTTTGCTTTTACATCGCAACGGGACTCGCCTAAAAATGTAATACGGACGTACAAGCGGACCACTCACTTTTCCCTTTCTCTTTCTCTCGTCCATTTTATTTTCGCGCTCTTTCTGGTTTTTAAATCTCCGCCTTCCTCTCTGGATTTCTCAACTTTTTCAGACTTGCTTTTGGCCTTTCTTTCTCTCCCTCTCTCTCTCTCTCTCTCTCTCTCTCTCTCTCTCTCTCTCTCTCTCTCTCTCTCTCGTTCGTTTATTTCTTTTTCCTTGTTCCTTTTTATATATTTGTTTACTTAAACCGCGCTGTTAATTATACATTAATCGCTGCATAAATTTTCAATTACCCCATAGCTTATCATTCACAATTTATTTTTGGCATTTATATCATATACTGAGTCTATATTTTTGTTTTTACTCCATCTTATTTATGTGGTTGCAACCCGGAGCGATCGATTCATCGTTAGTATATTTTACGCTTCCGTGATAAAATAAATCTTGCTTAATCTCATGAATGAAATATAAGTCCGTAGAGAATAAAACACGTGAATCATATATTTCATTAATAAGTCATTATTTATGGATGTAATATAATGATCTTTATTCATAAAAATTTGATGCTACTAATATGAGTTTATTTATCAGTATATTATACAAAATAAATTTCCGTATATACTAAAGCAACAGCACACACGAAAAATCCAGGTAAATAAGCAACTCAAAAGAGCAGAGAGTAAACATTTCAAACTTACGAAATCTCATTCTGCCAAGAAAGCCCAAAAAATCGAGCTCAACCGTGTCCCCCAGCCCCAACAACATAAACAAATACGTCCCCGTATTTCCCTATCTCGCGCGTCTCGATTTTTCTTTCTCTCTCTCTCTCTCTCTCTTTCTCTTTCTCTTGGTATTTTTTGCCAGACCAGCTTATAGCTCGGCGCGTTGATATAACGTCTCTCGCACCTCTGGCCCGCGCATAAAAGCAGGCCTGCGAGCCAGATAGCGCATATTTGCACAAGAAGAAGACGGAGACGAAGAAGTCGCGCGGGTAGCAAAGAAGGAAGAAAGGAGGGCGCGATTTCATTTCTCCTCCGTCCGTGCAAACCGGAGAGGGACTGAGAGAGACTGTGGCTGTCTATGATTTTTCGCCGCGGCAGCGCGCTACTGCGGAAACTACTTCGGGAATATTGCCGGAGTTTGCGTATTCCAGTTGTAAACACTGAGACGAATGGATTATGTTAAACGAGAAGGACGAGATGCACTTTGCCTTGATTCGCGTGTGACGGAGGAGGAGTTTTTTTTTTTAAAGCAGGGTGAAGGATTAGACTGGTGTCAGTTTTTTTAACGCTTCTGATATATTTGTCGAGAAATATTATATGCAAGCAGGATATAGCGCGAGATTTAATAAAATAGAGTATAATTTATTGTGTATTCCGTAAAAGGATTTGTTCGAATTTATTATAATATTCATCATCAATAGTATACAAATATTCTGTTTTTAATTAAACGGTTAATTTGTTCAGAAACTTGAGCAAAATAGGATTAATTACGTGCCTAATAGATTTGCCACTTTTAGTTAGCACTCTATCCAAGGAAGCACCTTATTTGCTAACTCTATCGATCAGCCGAGCAACATGTACAGTTTTCTCGAAGCTTAACCAGACATTAACTACACCCCAGAAGTTAAATATTGCGTAAAAGTTTAGTTTCCCGACTAACTACAGTCATAAACCAATTTACATAGCGCGAAAAAAGACAAGTTGGCGAACTATCGATCAACCGACGCTACCGCATTCTCTCTCTCTCTCTCTCTCTCTTGACAGCGCTAATTGCACCACACACATACATATACACACAAACACCTACGTAGCACATTGTTACAAACATTTCCCTGCAAAAATAAATAATTCATAAAACCGTTGTTTCCCTCTTCCCATCCCACTTAGGGCCATATTTCCTTAATACAATCGGATTCACTTCTGCGTACACGCGCGCGCGCACCTCGGATATGAAATACAGCCGTCGCCGTATATCTCGTCTCGGCGCGCGATTATTGCCAATAATGATTTGTTTATGGGAACATTTGAATGATACATAGGCCCTCGCTCTCTTTCTCTCGTGCACTCGCACGCGTACCCGTGAGATATTATTCAGTCCACCGGGAATCGGGCGAGATAAAAGAAGCGGAAAAAAGCGAAGATAGCGCGAGCGAGCGGGAGCGCGTATACGATAAAAGAGAGTGAAAAAAGCGCGCGTGAGAGAGAGAGAGAGAGAGAGAGAGAAGCGTACAAAAACGAGGAAGGAGAGAGAGAGAGAGAGAGAAGTAGCGCGTTGGTGGCGGTGCGGAGTTGCAGCACGTCTCGCGTAACGAGCTGCCGGCTCCCTAGGGTGTTCGACTCTTCTCTCCTCTCACTTCCCTTTCGCGCTCTCTCTTATCTCTCCCTCCCTCTCCCACTCCCTCTCCCACTCACTCTCTCTCTCTCGCCTCCTTTTTCTATCTTCATCCTTATATCACGTACTCTCGGAGAATCGTTTTGTTTTTCTGCCAGACGAGAGATATCCACCTATCCGAGAGAGCCAAGAGGTGTGTGTGTGTGTATATATATATATATAGAGAGAGAGAGAGAGGGGAAGGAGAAGGGAGTAAGAGCGCGGCGGCATCAGGTAAGTATCCTCCACCGACGTCGGTCTGTCGATATTGGTTTTCCTCGGGCGCCCCGACTACCGTCTATATACACCGACTTCTGCTCTATGATTTGTTTTCATTTGACTTCCACTCCAATTCAGCAATTGGGATTGCACTCGGCCTCCGTGCGCTCTCGCTCTCGCTTTCTCGAGCTCCGAAGGGCAGAGAAGGGAGAGAGAGAGAGAGAGAGAGAGAAGAACTCCGGAGATCTTATCTTACCGTAATTTTATTGATTGGATTTTCTTTGCCGCGGCGTGTTTCGTCTCTTCTTCTCTTTCTCTCAGAGTGTCTGTGTGTAGTGGCGCTCTCCCTCGTTACGCGACAATCTTAAAATCTAGAAAATATGAAATAACGAAGGGTCCGGGGACTCGTCCGAGTGTTTTCGTTATTGCGCGAGAGGAACGTAATGTGCTCTGCCCGATGGAAATTGGTGTAATTTTTTTGTTCTTCCGCATTGTTTGGGCCGAGCAGCGCAGTGAAATTGAATAATACTCGATGGAAGTGTTCGAATCAGTCGTAATTGTTTACCCTTGTCTCATCGCGTGTATTGTAATCAGATATTATTTGATGTAAATTACAGTAATATCCCATTAGTGTGCGTCAACGAGGAATAATATTTTTCGGTTGAATATAAAGCAGAGCAATCAAAATATCGGTGCGTTTGTTATCAATGGTAAATATACATTATTCAGATGAATCAAATAGAATATGAGTACTTATACTGTGTGTTCGAACAATAATAATAATAACAACAATAATAATAATTCTCTTAATGTCAAAATGAATCTGTGTCTCGTTTTGAAACCGCACGGATTAATACGCATTTAATTGTAATGATATAGCAATTACAAGTCATGGAAATCGCATTACCGCTTTTGCCAGTAATTTAACAGGAGAATTCTCGCTCGAACGAGCCATTAAAATCAAATTTCAAAGGGCGCTGAATTTTACTGGCGAGTAAGTTGATTGCATCAAAATACAATCTCCGAATATCGTTAATAAAAAAATTTCACTTCGCAAATTGAAACACTGAAACTGTATTAATTACGTGTAATTTATAAAGTAATCACTGTTATTTCACTTGTTAAAACAAAAACTACAAGCTGCAGTGAAAGGTACACTTATAGTTTTTCTTGGATTTTATTTATCACTATAATACACAAGTTTGGAATCAGTTACCGAATGCTATAATCACGTTAAAATTCAAGGAATAATCGTCATTATATATCTAAAATCCAACGATCCTATTTCACAAAATCTTCAACAGTCTAGCTTGCAGCATCTTTGCCTCACCTCATTCACAATCCACGTCGCGTGCAACTCTCCACGGACCGTCCGCGTCGCGACCTCCTTATTTTCTCTCTCTTTTGCTCTTGCAAGTACGCGTCCCTCTCCGCACTGCGTCGTCTTCGCAACCCTGTTGCATTCATCTCTCGTTGCACTCTCTCTCTCTCTATCTCTCTCTCTGGACTCTAAATACGCGTTGCCGGGGGAGCGTAGCAGCGCAAACTCCGCGTTAAAGCGAAATCCCATGCATTTTATAACGAGCCGAGCTCATTCAGAGTCTCTCGCGTCGGTTATGCGCTCTCTGTGTACCCAGCTCCTCTCCACCTCCTTTCCTTCGGTCCCCTTTCCCGCGGCATTTGTGGACACAAGTCCATCTCGGCTGTACTAGCTTGCACGCGCGAGCGTTTTTCGTTAGAGAGAGTGGGAGAGAGAGAAAGAGGGTGGGGAAGGAGGGAAGCTTGCGGTATCCTTCGATCTGTCCTTCTCCCTCGCCACTGAAAGTAGGGAGATATTCAAGAGGCGAGCGTTGATGGTACCCTGGAGTAGTAGGGAGATGGACCGACCTCGAGGTCTCGCGCTCCAGCTGCAGTACCGAAACTGTTTACATAGCTTAAGTGGCGTCCAGTGTCTCGACCCCCATGCGGGAGACTTCTTTTTCTTTTCGCTTCGCAGTGCGCGTTACAGCCTCGCTCACTCGCTGTGGCGTTCGGCACGAGGCGAGGTTCACATGCGCGTGGTGAGAGGAAGAGAGTAGAGAAAAAGAGTTTTTTAGAGCATGACGAGGTTGCTCAGCGCTGCATCTGTTTGAACTTATTTTTACCTTCTCCGAAATATGTTTTCAGATTTTTCGTTCTTTTTCTATGGTTTTAAGAATGATTAAAAATTTATAACTACTTTTTTTATAGAAAGGCATTTTTCTCCTACTACAAGCCATCATAAAATGATTCCATATTCGGTTTAAATGTTATATATTAGTGAAATATAACTGAAAATCAGTTCTAATTATATATCTAAAAACTATATTTCACTGGAATCCAGTTAATTAGAAACGTTTATAACTCGATTGAAATCATATTTATTTATTCGACAAATTTAAAAAAAACTACTTATCAAAAACCTACAAAAATCAATTCGTGTATTTATCCATCGAAAAACACAATTTTAATAAAATCATAACAAAAGAACAAAACTATTCGTGTAAATTTATAAACTTGAAACGCAGTTCAACCAGTGATGTTTCATAAAATATAACAGAGATCCGCGGTATAGCAGGAGACGACCAAACGCCGGAACTAATAGGCGCCGCGTCCGAAATCGCTATATACGAGTGTGCCCACGCGCGCGCAACGGAGTTTCGTTTTCCCGCGCGGTAAAAGTGGACGTCCCACGGGATCGGTCTTCTTCTCTCATGTATACGCGGAAGTCGACTACAACCTCACCCGTAGACACGAGCCGCGGATCGGCCGTCCACCGTCTCTCGTCCTCGAGAGAGTCAAGGGAGATCGCTCTCAGGATGGACTTCGCCGCGAAACTTTATTTATTTTTTCGCGGAGATGACTGTTATCCAATTGCTACGAGCGTTATACCAACGTGCTGTATATATATGACTATACAGTTCTGTCTTTTTTTTTGCTTCGGTATACGTGACGTTGAAAAAGAATGATAGATACACCGGTTGTGATCGAAATTCGATTCGGATTATGATCTCTTGAATTATCAAAATTTTGTCTATTATAAAAGAAAGTAGCTATAAGGTTTCAATTACAATATATAACGGGAATGTCTTTATACTAAACGATATTTTCAATAAAAAGCCGATACCTCTTCCCACCGCACTGTTAGAAATAAAAACATCATCTTTCTCAATAACCTTTTCTCCTGAAATCTAATCAACGAAGCATCTAGCACATAACTCATCTAATATCGTTAAACGTCACATCGCACCATTACACGTACACACACCCACACCAGGTTCGTCGTTATCAGCCGATCCGATATATGCCGGATTAAGGCCCTCTTTCTCAAAATCCACCAGTGTAAACCGACACACGCGCTACGCGACGCCACAATAACCCGGTCAATACTTGAGAGCGCAGCCACGGCGTATAGGTGCTTTTCTCCATAAACGGGCGATATCGCGCTACGAATTTATTGTCGCAGGCCCACCGAGTTGAGCGTCCACTATACCACTATAAATCGCGGCCCTAATCTTCGGTCGAACTTTCAGGGCGAATTGGGTAACGAGCCGCTTCTCTCTCTCTCTCTCTCTCTCTCTCTCTCACGCTGCATCGTTTGACCGCGTGCAGCGAATTAGTCCCTCTCTCTCTCTCTCTCGTACAGTTTCTCCGAGGAGACGGAAGCCTCAGATAGCGAACGCTCGCTTGGTATAGCGTCGCGCGGGCGGCCGCATTCGAGATAAGCTAAGCTCTGCTCGTGATGGAGCAGCCCGTAAACTCAACGTCGCGCGAGCGCACGCTGTGCCGAAATGGCTGCTGGATAATGTATACCTGCGCGCGCGCGTAGCTGTGTGTATACGTACGTGTATAGGTTACAGTAGCGTACACGTACATTGTGTATGTGTGTGTGTATGTATGTGCGTGTCTTTTCTTCTATACGCGTACGTACTTTTTTCCTCCTCGCTTTACGCGTTAACGCGCTGTATAGCGTGGCTTTACGATATCAACTCTGCGCGGCTGCGTGCGAATTTTTCATGTCGATGCTTCTGCTGCTGCTGCTGTTGCTACTAGCCGGTAGTCTCGTAAGTATCTGAAGTTGATAAGAGAGTCGACGAAATTTCTTCTCTGCGCTGTTGTCGTGACGATGCTGTTGCTGTTGCTTCTTCGTGTCTTCGTGAAGACGAAAGAGTCGACTTTATGGTCGGCCTTTTTTATACTTGTTTATACTTGTTTTTTCTTTACGGTTATTATGAAGTTCCAGCTGTTGAATTAAGAGTGTATCTCGAAAAGTTTACTGGCTTATTAAAATAGTTAGCTTTCGTTATGTTGGGAGATTGTTATTTCGTCTTCGTGTAATTTTATCTCGAGGAGAAATTAAGGGTTGTAATGTTGAAATTCTTTGTGTTCATGTAAATTAATGACCGTTGAGATTGAAATTTTTTACCATTAATATTAATCTCAAGTTCATTTCCCATTGTCGAATGCTAAATATCACGCAAAAATAACACGCTAATTCACAAATTTCACATTAAAAATCTATATACACAATATTCTTAACCCACAGTCTTCAGCGTACTCTTCAGCATACTTCCACACCATTAACCTTAACAATATTTCATCCGCGACAGCCTGCAAAACAAAAAGCGAGGACTTTCCCTCTTTAACCGTCCAAAGTTGATAAAACACACGGCGCGCGAAACGCACGCGTTTGCATTTCGCTACTGCTGCTACCGCCGCTGACGAAAATTCCCTACACGCTTCGTCGTCGTCGTCGTCGTCGCCGGTGCCGCAGCCACCCGACGCCTCTGCATTTTACAACGCTTCCTTCGGCCTTTGTTTCTCATTCGCGATTTTTTTGTAATATCCCCCTTTTTCCCGGAGCTCGAGCGTCGAGAGCTTTTAAAAAGCTCATACGCTATATAACTCTCTCTCTCTCGCTTGCGCCTCGCACGCTTTTTTCCATCTATATTTAGAAACGCGCTCTCGCACACGAGCTCGCTCGCAATGGTCCGCGCAACAAGCGACAAAGTCGTGTGCTTGCACAACGGTAGAAACAATGAGCGCGAGAGCTCGCCTGCTCGCTCACTCGCCCGAACACGCGTTCGCTCGACCGTCTCTTAAAAGCTTTTCATCTTTCGCATATGAGCTTTTTATCATAGCGCGACACAAGTCGTCGTCGTCGTCGTCGTTGTCGTTGCATGTACGCGTATTGCAAGAAGGGATGATAGTAGTAGCGGCGGCACGGCGAGACGTTGCGTGTGTCACGCGCGTGAGCTTACAAGCTCTGCAGTAGCGGCGTGGCTTCTCTCCCACCCCCCATGCACCCCCTCGTCATGTGTCCTTCTTTGGACTATGTCTCTCTCTCTCTCTTAGCTTCTCTCTATCTGCGAAACGCGCATGTATACGTCTCGCAGCGTCAGGCTGAATGGGCCCGGTAATTGCGCGTTTAATATTTCAGAGCTTTTGCCGTGTAAGCATATAAAAATGTCCGCGATTTAGCCTCGACGCGCGAGCATGCATACACACACACATACACATACATGCTTGGCGACTCGCTTTTTTGCCTACCGCGTCCTCTCTCTTACTCGCACGCGCGACCCTTTCTTTCTCTCTTTCTTCCCCCCGTTCCTCTCTGCCCTCCACTTTTTTTCAGCGTGCGCGCGCTCTCTCGCTCTTTCCTCTTTTGCTGTATGCGCGTTGTGTGTATGTGTGTATGTGCTAGCTCGCAACAGTCCCTGGCTAAAGTAGCAAAGTGAGAACTTTCCTCTTTTCTCTCTCACAGCGGCGGCGACGGCGGCGGCGGCAGTAGCAGCAGCAGACCTCTTTCCTTCAGCTGCGCGTTCTCGTTTTTTTCTTCGTTGCGAGTCTCCATCCTTCTCGCGCTCGTGTCTAGAAGAGAACACGAATGCCCTCTTCTCTTTCTTTCTTTTTCTTTCTCTCGCTCCCTTCCTACCTCGGTCCTTCGTCATCCTCCGTTTGAGCACGTGGAATATTCTACGCGGGGGATTACCGTTCTCGAGAAAAACCGAGCATGACGTCGCTGCCGCCGCCGCCACCGACGACGACGACGAAAGCCAGAGAGAGAGGCGAGCTCGAGGTTGAGCCGCTGCTTTTCACGTTTTGATTTTTCGAGTTTTCACCCGTGAGATGTGGAATTGAATTTTAAGTTTCGCTGCGTCGAGCTTTATAAATTTCGTTAATTTGAGTAAAGCGCATTGTTTGATGATGATAATTATTTTTCCGTGCTTTATTTTTGTTTTCTTAGCGAAGGCTTACGAAATTTTTTGTTAGCTCCAAATGAGATAGAGAGAAAGAGAAAGGGAAACGAATTTTATGAAACTTGCATACGCCAGAATTTTAAAACTCGCGTTAATTAAATAATAATAAAAAGTGTATATAAATTTTTGTCCACGTTTCACTTTAGCGTCGTGCGAAAATTCATCTACAGAGCTTAATGTGAACGTTTTTTAAGTGCTCTCTTAAATTTCAATTTCGCTAAAATGTCATAAATGATAAGTCATTTGAATAAACCAATTTATTCTAACATAACCCTGGTAGAAACGTTAACGATGCGTTGGCTAATTATTGGTTAATTTTGGAGATAAAAACGTCACACTATCAT
>JAYJLV010000011.1:5770921-5781059 GCA_036873485.1 Torymus texanus
TCGCGGATAAGGTACCATCCAATTTCTTTTCAATAATTAGAGGATTTCATTCTATTATGTTTCATTTAATTAAGTTTTATTTATAGTATCAGGCAAATCAAGCTTTAGAATCTTTTAATGCGGTTTCTAAATTAAAAATCAGTTCTCCCGATTTTCATTAAAAAAAAAAAAAAAATTCGGAATACTAGCTGACGAATTCGTTTGACGTTTGTTGACCCACTTTTAATATTCGACATCCACGTGCGGTTCGACAGTTTGCATTCGCGGCTGAATTTCATATGAAATAATCTCTAGAGTTTAAAAATTCCTCCTGTCTCCGTCGAAAACTCCGGCAAAAAGCCGAAGTTATTATAGAATTAATGAAAAATTATTCCAAATCCTTTCACCCAAGAAAGTATTCCTATATATATTATATCAAAAATAAAAACCCGCTAGAAATTCTAAACCAAAAACGTACAGTCATATACTTTTCATTAAACAAAGTTTGTTTATCCAGTCGTAAAATCAATTTTTTTTACTGCAGCCGCTTGCGCGCGCACACTACTAGCTCAGGCTCGCGCGTGCCCCGAGGCACCGGGTAATATCGGGGATGTCCCCGGACTTTCAAACAGGATAAGTCAATCGCGATTCCGAAGTTTTAGTATATCTCAGTAGTAAAGCAGATAATAAAGAAAGGAACGGTTCCTTTATCGCCGGGGCAGTTTTACGGCTGGCCGTGCGACATCTTATATCGCACTTACGGCCACCCTTCGGCCATCATAAATGTGCGCGTCGTGACCGCTTCCTTGCTCGTCCTCGCGCTCCCATCATCGTCGTCGTCGTCGTCTTCTTCTTCTTCCTCGTCGTCACGGTATTCTTTACTGTACCGTAATATTTTCTAGCCCCGGCCTTGCACATTAAACGGAGGGAGAAAAAAATCATCGCCGTTCTTTCCTTGTGTGACGCGTCGCGCATAGGTCGGCCCATGTGCGACCCGTAAAGATTTTTCTTCTCTTTTTTTTCCATGCGTTGACGTAGATGCCATACTCGCTAGCGCGTTTTACATTTAATTTGAAAGAGAGGTGAATTTTTAGTTGCTGACGGGGGTGCAAAAGTTTTGTTCACTGTGTGCGTGCGTGACAATTGAAAAAAACTGTATTTTCTAACAAAGAAAATTTTTCGAAATAATTTTTAAATTCATTATTCTACAAATGAAAAGTTAATTGAAACTTTTGCAGTGACTTCGAGCATTCGATAACGAACGGCGACTGTGAAAACGTTGAATTAATTATATAAGTTTAATATTATATAATATTTTATATTAATAATTCAACGACTGTATTGAAATTCATGCACTTTGAATTATTTGTGCTCCTATTGAATAATCTTAACGGGCAAAATTATCCTCGTTTATAAAGTTCTTATAAAGCGATACAATAATTTCCAACAGCAGAGGCATTCATATATACACGGAACTCAGATAAATTTCACAATGCTCCCATTGTTCTATTATATACCTCACAACGCAGCACACAAGCGTCCCGTTGCACGCTGTGCATCACAATGGCATTCTTTCCTAAACAATCAAAAACTCTCACATTCCCCGTCAAGCGATAAACAATTACCACCGCATCGAAATTCATCAACCGATCAATTCATCCCCCCGTCATTACCCACCACCGAGAGTACATTATAAGCATTCGATGCGGGTGCAACGGACGAGGATATCTTGAGCCGAACCGGACGAGGATCGCATCCTCTGCCTCGTCGTCGTCGTCGTCGTCGCTGTTGATCGGAGTGTAATGCCAGATAGTTCAGCCATTGGAACGCGTGGGAGGCCGGCGCATTGTCGGAGATTAGTGCAAAGGACACGGGCAACTTGCTTGCGCGTAACCTCAAAAAGGATTACGCTCCGTTGCGCCTTGTGTGTGACGAGCTGGAGAGATGCGAGCTCAGTGGTTGGAGAGGCCGATCAATGGCCCTTTCATCCTTCGGCTGCTGATTAAATAGCCGCCCGTACAGGTGGGAGAGTGAGAGAGCTGGTTGTGCAATATATCGGGGAAAAAGCTCTCGCGTTAATAAGGAGACCGATCGTAGAGAGGGAAATTAGCACGCGAAAATTGCGAGCCCGAGGCGGATGGTGAAAAATGGAAGTGGCGACGGTTTTTAAGGAGAGGTTTTGGGTTTTCTTATTAGCCCGGTGGATGATAAATTTTGGAGGTGATTAATGCTACTGAGGGGAATATTAAAAATTCATTTATTTTATGATGCACGTTAAATGTTACGAAAAAGCATCTTGATGACACATTTGCCACATAATTTTAAAGCAAATTATAAATCGATGGTTACCAAATCCAGATTCAACAGTATTTATCTATTTAATTGTGAAAATAGCTGATACATAAAAAAGAGGAATAATTATCCTTCTATAAATACATTAATAGCAAACAAAATACGCACCCTTTTAGGTAAAAAAGGCTCATTTGTCCGGGTATACGTCAAATCCGGCTTCATATCGAAAATCCCAGCCCTTTCGCGACGGCGTTTAATCAGGAACTTTAATTATCATTCCACGATTCGCTCTGCAGCGCGCAACCGGCGCAAAATTAGTGTCACGAGGTCGCGCACATTCGCTCTCGCGAATCGCTCAATCTTCTCTCTCTCTCTCTCTCTCTCTTTCCCTCTTCAAACAAAGTCTCGCTCTTCAACCCACGCGCACCGTGCATGCGAAAAGAGCTCAGACGTAGAAACGAGTATCGCGCACAGTCGTCGTCGTCGACGTCATCGTCGCTTGCAGTGTTATGGCAATCTAAGTTGGCATGTTTAGCCAGGCCCGGATATTTACACGCCGTCCCGTGTTTGCCGTATAGCGGCGCATCCGACCGATCCACCTGGATTCGGGCCGCGCACTCTCCAAGATATTGCCTGGAAATGCGTCGCCCTTACGCCTTGTTTACCCTCGGCGATATTCGCTCATCTCTGCGACGGCAGGCAGGTCCGTTTTAATCGTACCCTTGACGCCCCCTTCCCCCTCGAGAGGGAGAGAGAGAGAGAGAAACCACGCGTATAGTCTGCTTTGAAGATGTCGCAGAGAGGTTCGCGCGTATCGCGCGACGAATCCATCTTCTTGAAGTGACGCTACTGCTGTTGCTATACTCAAGCAACGTGCACTGATATGCGAGTAGAGCAGAGATGCCTGTACGGAGAAGGAAAGTTTTAGAGGGAGAGAGAGAGAGAGAACGAACTTTGCCCACTGACAACAGGCGATATAAACTGTGAATTTAAACGGATGTCAAAAGCAGTCTCGTTCCGCGCGCGCGCAGGAGTTTAGAGCGCAGGGGCTCGCGTTGAGCTTGAATAATTCTTCTCTCTTTTTGCCGAAAAGTTATTTGTACGGAGCAAGAGGCTGAAGGGTGGAAGTAAGTAGCGCCGTGACGAGAACTCACGTACGTACACGGCTGATGTGACGACCGGAGTTTTTGAAAAATAATGTATCAGTAGGGAACGCGACTGTGAAATTGAATTACCACAATCGAGGTGGTATAGGAAAAGGTCAGGTTGATTGATAATCCGCTTCATATTATATATTATTCAACATGTATACGTATATACTCGACTATCATCACAGTGTAGCACCATCTTCTTCGCATTTTTCTTCTCGGTGCGACTAGGTTCAACACACCTCGCATAACAAGAAGTTCTGAAGTGTAGCACCACAACGAGAGGGTGCGGCGGCATTCTTGAACGGCTTTGTTACAGCCCACGGGACTGGAGGGTTGAATTAATTGCTGCGTTTTTGACATCCATTCATTGTCAGGGTGCGTCGTCGCCATCGTCGAGCTCGCGCGCGCGCGCGAAGACGAGAGGGAGAAAGCGGATAAAGGAAAAGTTGCCGCAGGGAGAGAAAGAGAGAGAGAGAGAGAGAGAGAGAGAGTAAGTAGCGTGGGTATAGAACGTTGACGGGCTTCGCGCGACAGCGTTGATGATGGCGCTGAGAATATTATTAGTGCGTTGTACAAGTACCGTGGTGTATGAGGGGAGAGTTCGGTGTGTATAGTTGCGGGAAAGTGAAGGTCGACACGGTGTGCTGGCATGCGTCGAGTGGCGAGGTGAAGGTGAAATTTTGGTTTGCAGTTGGTGGCGTAGAGTTTTGTTTGAAGTGGTTTTGATTTTATATATGGTCTGAAAATTAAATGTAAAATTTAATTAATAATTTGTTGTTAATTGCCTTAAAGAGATACACGAATATATTATTTATTTAGATAAGTGGTTACTTCTCTGTATAGTCGATAAAGTAACACAACGTTTAATCTAACTTTTGTCTTGGGCAAATTTTTGTTATATAAAATGTAGTCAAGTAGCTTTACAACTTGCCGTGAATGCTAAAACCTTTTCAAACTCGTAGAAAATTCTCTTAATCACTATTAATCGCACCGTCGTCCAAAACTTCCAAAGACAGCCTGCAAACTCGAAACGCGGATTAAAGAATCATCGCTGACAATTCGAAAAGCGCATCTCGACTCGAGACAATGGTCCATGCCAACCCTTTCCCGAAACAATCTACCTCGCGCATTGTAAAAGCTTAACTAGGGACTAAGCCCGAAGAGAGAGAGATAGATAGATCGAACAGACGGCGCGCAAGCTCTCATCGCCACCTTCTCTTCTTGCCAAATTCAGCCTCTATATACACATTGATACCTATACATACATACATACACACACACACATATATATATATATATATATATACACAGACGCGCCTGCTTTGCAGTTGTTTAAGTCTGCGCGCATACATAAACTTCTTCGCGCGGAACTTCGCCCAGCTGCGCGCTGACTGACGACGTCAGATTGCAGTGTAATCATTGGCCGTGCGCCTCAACCCCCCATCCTCCCCCCACCTTTCCAAGTTCCGCTCCAAGTTTTCAGTACAGGGGGGGTGAGCGAAGAGAAGCGGAAGGAAGAAAAGCGACGACGACGACGACGACAACGACGACGAGCCGACCGGGCATTTGTCCTTCCGCTTTCCCATCCATGCCCTTGCAGTATAGCAGCAGCAGCAGCAGCAGCTGCGCGGCATCGACGCTAGCAGCAGAAGCAGTGCACTGCCGCGGGCCTATTGAATATGCATAGGTTATATTAAATTGGGCCACCGGCTGCGCCTCCACCACCACGACTGTCGTCGTAGTGGAAGAGAGAGAGAGTGAGACAAGAGAGCCGCGGAATGCCAACTAATTACATCGGCTTGATGAACTTCGAATTGAGGCGATTTTTTCAGTGCGGAGACGGGTAGGCGCGCGAGTTTGGGAATGGTATTGCGATTTGGCAAGCTATATATATATACGTGTAGTCACGCGTTGGCTCTTGATGCTGGCTCTTGTGAGAGGCAAGTTTTGAATAATTTTATTAGCTCGCGGTCCATGCAAATGTTACGGGTTTTAATTTTGATTTTACAAAACGGAGTATGATTTAGAAGAGCGAAATTGAATTTGAGGCCGCGAGCTAATTGGGACGCTTTTACTGGGCGATCGTGAAAATTGTCACGCGGAATGTTTTCTCCCCTCGGGACGATAAAGAAAATCATTAAAGTTAAACGTAACGTTAATTGCATTATCGTGCGCTACGCGTATTTAAGCGTAATGATAATTAGTGTAATAAAGATTAAAGCTTACACTGGTGCGTTAAAGTATACGCGGTGTGACTGTACCGTGGAAAATAAATGGGTTAAAAATATAAGTTCGTTGCTGTGCTGGAACTTTTAGTGAGGAACGCTAGAAGTTATGTTGAAATTTTATGAGTATAATTCGCCTTCAATAATAATACCTCTATACTACACCTTTATATTATAATGTGTTCCACATCAATAACTCTAATCACTCCATTCAACAATAAAAGACGACGATTTCTCTCCCAAAATATCCTCGAGCTGAAATAAAAAAAGATCCCTCCTCAGTCTCTACTTCGGCATCGGGACCCATGTCAACGCCGTCGTTGCCAAACCAGCAAAAAACCTTCATCCTCTCCTCGCGGTTCCGTTCGCAATTTTCCAAATCCATCAGTGTACACGAGCATGCGCGTGATCTTACTGGAGAGAGAGAGAAACAACGACACAATTCGAAGCCCAGGCAGATGCTCGCTCTCGTTCCCGACAGCACGAGCAAGCAAGAGAGAGCGAGAGAGAGAGAGAGAGAGTGACGTTTACATAATCTTGGCATTACTCGCCTTCTCCTCCTCCTCTCGCTCCTTCGTAAGGGGTAAAGGAGGTCGGCTCGGGAGTACTGCTATACTACCACTATAGAAGCGAGAGAAGACGACGGTGTATGTACGCGGCGGCAACGGCGGTGGTGCGCGGGGGGGAAACAGCGCGCCGCGGCGCGACAACAAAAGCCTGGTATGGATTAGGAATGTCGCTGCGCGCCGTGCAGTAGAGTGAGGAAGAGAAGAGCGAGGAAGAGGGAGGGAGAGAACATTGCCGAGGCTCTCTCGCTCCTGAGTGTGTATAGGCCAAAATTAGAAACGACGCAAAACGAGGATTCCCGCGCGCTCGTGGAGTACCGAGGTACGTCGAATTTAGCGAGATGCGCGCAGGATGTGTCGTTGGAATAATGGAACGTGCGCGTTGTCTCAGTCGTGATGTTTTTATAAGATGGGTTTAGGTGTCGTGTATATAGAACTCTGCGTATGTGTTTGTGTTTTTAAATAATTTTGGGAATGAGACGTGGAATATAGATAAAGATAGTTTATATACAGTTTAGTATGTTATTTAATACATTTTATAAAGAACACTATTTATAGTGAATCAATTACTTTTTAAAAGTTAAACATCGCTGTTCAGTCGATGATAAATACTAACGATGACCAGACTTGAAAATTTTCAAATCAAACATTCTCAATACCTTCTTATAAACAAATTAATAACTCATTTTATCTGTTTTGAATATCTCATTATTACAATAAAAATACTCAACAAGCTTTTATGTAAATGAAGTAACCCCTTATTATTGCATTCTATTGAACAATACCACGCAAACTAAGATTGATGGCAGGCGCTCGTTCATTCCATCTCCCTCTCGCTCTCTCGCGCGCGAGTCCGAAAATGAATACCTACGTATATAGCTTGCTTACGCTTGCTCACTCACACTCTCTCTCTCTCTCTCTCTCGCAGGCTGCTCGTCAGACGAAACAAATGACGTTGTTGATTCGAGCTTCCCTCGCGCGGATGGTCGTCTACAGGCGAATTTGCGCTAACGCTTATACATACACACAGAGGGAAATCCTCGAGGTTCAACTCGCCCTTCGAGCGCTTTACGCTCGTTGGCTTGGATAATAATGTAATACGCCGAGGACATGTCCACTGTGGTACCTGCGGAATGTGGTCGAGGGAGGAGAGTGTGCGTATAAGCGGTATATACGATGCATTAACGCCCCACGAGCCGAGTAGTAGTAGTAGCCTTTGATATCCCGTCTGTCTTTGCTCGTTACATATCGTGTTGGATGCTCGAATTAACGTTTTTTCTTGTCTATACGCGTTATGAGGTTCCGACGGGGGAGCTTTAACTGACTGGAATTTTCTCGTTGTTATAATGTGGATTGAGAAAAAATGTCAAACATTTGTTAAAGGTACATATGTGGGAGAGTTGCGGTGACGCGTTTAATCTGCTTGATTAAAAATTTCACGAGATTTGGAAAATTAAGTTTGCTGTGGTTAATGTGCGGATATCATGCTTTGATGAATTATGGAATAAAATGAATAAGAGCGGCATGGTTAATAATAATCGTTTCTTGAAGGCCGAATATTATACCAAACTTATTATATTTAATATACATATATTAACAAAGCTATTTTAAATCAAGACCGCTCAACATAAATTCTCAACGATTAAGACATCTTGGCATGTCTCTGTAGTGCAACAAAAGCATAACCTACTATTTACCATTCGAGCTCGCTTCGAATTATCGTCGTGAAAGCGATACGCCAACTCTGCACGCAACGAATAATTACGACGTACGTCTCAAAAAGGAAAAACACTATACTAAAAGAGAGAGAGAAAGAGAGAGTGAGTCTCGCTATCTATAGCTATCGGGTATATTAGCACGATATATATATAGCGAAGCAACAGCATATTTCCGCTAATACGATTGCAGACTGTGCCGCTAACTCGCGGTAAACGTGATAAATACCGTACCGCTAATAGTCATTGCGGATCGCCTATATATACTGCGCATGCAGCTGGAAATGGCTTACTGCTGGCTGATTTTGCGCTTCGTAAATATATATAGAACAGTTTCCGAGGAAGGAATAAAGTTATAAGGAATGGTTCGATCGCGAGGGTTGAGTGGCAAGTTCGTCTCGCTCAAAGGAGATGCAGTGCACCTCTTTTATTTTTAATCAGTCGACTCCCTCTCTTCTGAGCCAAACTTAGTTCTGCTAATTGTGATCTTAAAACTAGTTTGGAATGAAAGAGAAAGAGAGAGAGAGAGAGGAGCTCCGTGTAAGACGCTATTAATATATTATCGAATGCTTTATGAAATTTATAGATCGGCCGAAGTTCGTTTCCTGCCAGGACGGCAGAACTTTGTCCAGAAGCTTAATTTTTTGACCCACTTTAGTTGTTGCTAGAATAGCTCCGTCTCAGTTCAGTCGTTTAATTTCGTACTAATTATGTCATATACCTCGGGTTATCATAATTGAAGCACCATTTGAATTAATTTTATAGCTGTAGAAGTACGATAAAAATAAAATGTGCCGCGGTAAACTATTTTTCGCAGTATCGATCGGAACCTAGCATCGAGAAACAAATACATATAGCTTTACCCACGTAAACATCGAATGTGTGGATATATATATATTACGAAAAAAGAAACTTGGCCGACCGACAAAGGCAAATGAATAATTCGATGTCTTACTTGCGAGCGCGCCTCATCGGCGTCGTTGCGCACGTGGATACCTTAAAGAAGTAAACGAAATCTCAGCAGGTTTATCCCTCGAAATGGTATCTTCGTGTGGCTCGCCTGTGTGTGTATATATATAGATACATTAGCTGTACCATAGCTCAACGAGTCTGCGCCCTCCTCCAACTCCGACCTTCGACGATTGTAAAGGTCTCGAGGGAGTATCCTCTCTCTCTCGCGAGTGAGCGCGGCATTGTATTTTCCACCTTTCGCTCGCTTCCTTTTACGTCCTTATCTCTCCCGCCCTCTCTCTCTTCTTTTACCGGGAGCTAGCACTATACGCGCGCTTTGACTAGTTCCTCTCTCAGCTTCCGCGCTTCTCTCTCTCTCTCTCTCTTCTTTCCTCATTACGTCTACTTCGCCATTATTCTTCGTTCTCTCGTAAAAATTCAATTACCCATCGCGTCGTTTATAATGCCTTTCCAACTAATTTTTACCGATAATTGACTGCTGCTTTGATTTTCCTTGTTTAAAATTTTCATCATTCCCGATCGTTTGCCAACTTTATTTCTTCAACTTTCGTTTCTACTCGTTCATTATTTATAGACTTTATAATATTAAAATTGTTTGTTTGTAACTTCACTCGTCACGAACGCATGTTTATCTCTTTTTCTTTGTAAAATATTCAGATATACATCTCATTAAACGTCTTATTTTCTCTATTTCGATAATGAATTATATATTTTCTATTGGCGTTGGTATAGTAATTCTTATAACTACGTCTTGGAGTAATCAACTAACGAAGAGCAATTAATTCCTATAACAAAATATCATTATCAATTTCATAATTATTTATAGTATTCAGCCAATCAGCATTGCTCATCAGTCAACACAAATCAGCCTCGTCATTCCAAAAAGCCTATCCCACAGCTCCTTGAATTATCAGTTATTACAAATTCAGCTCCAGCTAACACACAACGCGTCATCTATACACAACGTGCTACGTTCTATAATACAACGTATACACACACACCCCCATCCCGAAAACGTAATTTGTATCTCAACGCGCGTACGCTACATATATACATACACACGCGGTGCGCGTACTCACATCCCCGCGGAGAAGCAGCAGCAGCTAGTCGCGCAAAATTAACGAAATCAAATCAAGTCGCTCTCTCTCTCTCTCTCTCTCTCTCTCTCTCTCTCTCTCTCTCTCTCTCTGACTCTCTCCCTCTATCACGACGGCAATGATCCGGTAAGGAAGCTGTAT
>JAYJLV010000011.1:5792931-5804270 GCA_036873485.1 Torymus texanus
GTGTGTGTGTGTGTGTGTGTATATATATATATATATATATATATATATATATATAAGTGTTCTCAAACTCTGCACAGTACAGTAATATTTACAAAAAGAAAACTTTGTAATGTTGAAATACAATGAATTTAATATAACTTTAATTAGTTAACATATTCAGGTTTTAGATATTCCAAAGGCACAAACTTACCCAACAATTAAGAAATGATAATTAAATAAACCGAACAAAACAATATGTGTGGCGTTCTAACGGGACGTAAGCTACCGCATTTACTCCCTCGTGCTTTATTGAACACTTTAATTCTGACGTTATAACCTAAATGCATAGCAGCTATATCTCCACACCTCAGAATAGCATTCGCTCAGCAATAATTGATCGTAATTTCATACTAGACGCACTACCACCCGATAAATCATTAAAGCCATCTATTCGATATTCCACTATCCCATCGTTGATACGCAAAAACAAAAGAGAGGAAAAAAAAGAAAGGAAAAAAAACAGAAAAGAAATCTCGTTACACTTTCATCGAACAAACCTCGAACGCACTTACTCGCAATTCGAGCATAATGCGACCTCACGTAAGGGGGGCTAATAGGCGCACAATTCGAGCACTCGGACTGAAATGTCTATAATTGTAAAACTGTCGATATATCGACTGCGAATACGCGCGAGCGAGCATACAATAGCATATATATAGCGAGAGAGCCGAGCCAAAAGGTCTTGCCCCGACTACTACGACGACGACGACGACGTCATTACAGTTTCAAAAGCCTTAAATTCCCGCGAGTGAGCGCGCATCTCGAGATGCCCTCGCGTCGATATCTGCGCGCGCGCGTTGCAGAAGGTTATAAAGTAGCCGTGGAAGTCGCTCTATATATATATGTGTGTGAGTGTGGGACGATAGCGATCGCCCGTGTGTACCTATACAGCCTGACTGTGCGCGCGTGGTTCGTATAGTATGCATGTATATGGGTCGTTACACGTGCAGCTGATACTTGCTATGTATATCAGATGACTTTGTTGGTTAGGTGAATCGTCTGGAATATTTTTTCATCTTGAAATTGCCTCAAATCTTTGAAGAAATCGAAAATCTATTTTACATGCTGTAATTTTTTTTATCTATATGAAATTTTTTTTACATTATATCAGATAAGATGAGTAAATGAATCTATATAATTTAAAGTATTTATTTTTTGTGATAGGAAAATATTTTATCTTAAGAGCAAATTTCATATTTAAATTTTGACCTAGAAATTCTACTCGAATTAATCCCTCATGCGTTTGCACTGACGTAAACTCACACGCAGCTATGCAATTGTTCCTCTTCCACGCTCAATCTTAGTCTCTGAAGGACAGAGTGCGCACAGGAGGCGATAGGGACGGATAATCGCAGTGTCCTCTCTCTCTCTCTCGCCCTCTCACTCTGTCTCCCTTTGACACGTCGCTCGCTTACGAGATGCAATCGAAATTTCGCCAACTACAAATTACTCGAGCCTCGCGCGACTGTATCTGATTCAATGTTCGTGTAGCCGATCATTAGTCTTCTCTTCTCTCTCGCTCTCTCTCTCTCTCTCTCTCTCTCTGTCTCCTTACCATCACTATCTTCATCTGTCCTCTCACACGCATGGTTCTCGCACTTCCTCTCCGCGTTTTTGTTCAACTTCGCACAGCTTCCCTTTGTTCAATTACCTTTATCAATAACTCATCATTCGTCCTGTGTAGGTTTTTTCTTTCACTCGTGCGTTCTTAGCCTCTTCGACGGGTTGTCCCCTACTATTCCCGCGCTGTTCCATTATCAGTTTTCCGTCCCGATAAACTTCGATGCAGGGTGACAATACACGCAGGAGTAAGAGGGAGAGTGAGAAAGGCGAAAAAAATGGGGAAGAAGCGCGACCATCCTTTTTTTTTATCGACCTCGTCCACTTCATCTCTTGGCTTCGAATGCTCATATTTTCAACTCTGTCGCGCGAGCGACTTCCTACATTCCTCCACTTTTTTCTCCCTGTCGAAAAGAAACAAAGATCGCGGAACTTGCCTTGGATAAAAATGCTGGCAGGAGCGAAGGATAAAGAGGGACAGGGGAGGACAGGAAGAGAGCAGGAGACGCAAAAAGTTCCCTTTATCCCATGCACCGTCAAACGAGCGCGACGCAGTCAAGCAGTAAGCTAGTAGTAATAGCAATGCCATCGCTAGAGCATAGAAAGAACTCTATTGGCCGTATAGGTTGCATTGAAATGATTTTCAAGTGTATAATGATTCTTGGAAAATAATCGCAAGTATGTAATACATTGTGTGATTATATTTGCGAATTAAAAATCAACACTTCTGTCGACGGTACTATTATCCATGATAATCGTTATAGTTTTGTATTAAATTATTTCAACTTGCTGAAGATATGATAATTTTAATTAAAATTATGGCTTTAACTTAATTAAATAACTTTGTTAATATAACATCGTAGACAATTATTAGTTTTACTTAAGAGATTAGAATAATAAGATATCATATTCTTATTATATAATAATTTTATCGCGAAAATTATTCTGGAAGGCAGTACGTTAGATTTTTATGAAATATCAAGATTATTTACAGAACAAAATAAAAGTTATAATTAAACGTAGAAACTAACTGTTGATTGCCGCCATTTTATTTCAGAGAAAAAGTCGGATATTTTATTTCACGAGCCCGAAAAAATAAAATTTTACTACTATAAAAGAACTTTTTAAATAAAACATTGATTTATTACTGTTCAAGTTATTCAAGAACTTTCATCAATATTCAGGAGTTTCCTTTCGTACGTTTTTTTAACAATTTACATTTTTGCAACCTCAATTTCAACGAGAAGAAAACTACCCAGACGGATAAAAAATTATTTCCAAGTTTAGAAATTTCATTTATGAATATATGTATATTGTCAATCAATGTTCTAAGCATTTTTCCGACAATCTATTTAAAGCTTAACCATAAAATACTATGAATCATTCTTACGAGGTTTGAATATTACATTTAAAAGCAAACACTGTTGATTCATATCGCAGAGTCATGCACATATTTATCATGTTTATTATTGTAACACTAAGAATACAACTACTAGAAATAACTTTAATTTATGCTTAATTTGATAAACAATATATATATACAGAAAAACAATATACAGATTAGCAAAACTTTTCGTCTGACTATAGCTGGCATGTATCTACGTCTATACCTATACTAATACTATTTGTAAGACTTCTACCGGATTTTCCTCAACTTTTCTACCCGTAGAAAGAGCATCATTTCTTTAAATACTTGGAATTTCACGCTCCAGAGAGTATAAAAATTCAAATAGAAATTCAAATACCGTACGTTTCTATTCTTAAAATCTCCCGTATCTTGTGCCATTCCATAGTTTTTGGTTGTGCAAAACAGCTAAACTATCGCATCCCAATTCAAACGCAATCTGCACCAACATAATTTCCTACACCATCCTCAACTCCACCAACCCCTACCAAAATATATACACTCGAGCCCACTGTTCAAAAGAAAAATCTCGAGAAAAGACGAAAAAAAACCAACCTCGCCTCGTAGATAAAAAACCTTCTCTCGGAACAGTCCTCCCCCCTTATACAGTATAACGACGCGAGTCCGCCCTGAACGCGCTCGAGCATAATCAAAGCGAATCGCCGAGAGCATCAGATGCATCATGCAGTCGTCGTCTCTCGATCCTGCCTCGTTAGACGACGTCGACGTCGTAGGCGACGGCGGCGCAGCGACGAGTAGAAGAGAGGAGGTCGGCTACGACGACAACGACTGTACCGCCAATGTGCATCCTCAAGAATACACTCCCCGCACTCTCTCTCTCTCTCTATGTGCGCGCCTGCTGCCTCCCTCTACCCTCCGCGCGCGCGCTCGATGCTCGCGGCGGGCGAGGCGTGCGCGTGCGTATATGCCACCCCTCTGTCGGCTATCTCCGGGGGGCTGAAGTCAGCCGTCGGAGGGGTTGAGGGGTGGCAATGGTTGGTATGGGTAGCGCTTGAGGGGCGGTTGTCTCTCTCGCGCCGGCGACGTCAGCCCCACCAGGCGGCGCGCGCGCTTCCACCTCTCCAACCCGACGGCGGCGGCTACGGCGGCGATGACGGCGGCGGCGGCGGCGCGGCTCCACTGCCCGGGACTCCACGGTCGCCCCATTCCGTTCTCGGCGCCACAGCGTGCAGCATCGTCGTGTCGTGCGCACCCCACCATCGCCGTCGTGTGTAGTAGTCCGTGTCGTCGTCGCTGTCGCCGTCGTTGTAGTAGTCGTCGTCTCTCCTCGTCTCTCGCCTCCCCCACCGTGCGATCACATACCGCCGACACTCTGTGCAACAGTAGTAGTGTGCGAGAGAGAGAGAGAGTGAGTGAGAGTGAGAGGGCAAAGGAGAGTGTGCGAGGGAGAGAGAGAGAGGAGCAGCAACAACAGCAGCAGCAGATTTCTCGCCGCAATCACCGCGAGCAGGAGTAGTAGCAGCAACAGCAACTCTATCCTGACAGAGAAACACGCGCACGTAGCTGCATATATAGATTGTGTGTATAGCTATATATACATACGTGCATTGGTGAGAGACGTGCGTGCACATACACTACACCTGTCATCAGCCCTCGCAGTCTTCGCTCGTCCAGCTTCAGAGCATCATCCAGTATATATATATATATATACACACACCACTTGTGCGCGACGGCAAGCCGCGTGTACATGACAAGCAGCAGTAGCAGCAGTATTATCATCGCAGTTTCGCGGATTTACGAGTCGTGAGTAGACGTGTGTTACGGTTCGTGCCTCGATCCATATATATATATACGTTCGCCTCTTCGACGATTACCAGCAAC
Organism: Torymus texanus; assembly: GCA_036873485.1. Lineage (NCBI taxonomy): Eukaryota > Metazoa > Arthropoda > Insecta > Hymenoptera > Torymidae > Torymus > Torymus texanus. The sequence goes on from JAYJLV010000011.1 coordinate 5,797,778, forward strand.
AGCAGCAGCAGCAACAGCAGCAGTAGTAACCGGTGAAGATTTGTGAAAACAGAGAGAATAAGTGCGGAGAGAGAGATAGAGAGAGAGAAAGAGAGTCGGTCGCGTGCCAGGAACCAACAGGTATCAGCGCGTCCGCTAAGAAGAGGGAACGCGGAAGAGGCAGGAAGAAGGAGGGAGTAGCTCTGTCGTCTACTCTGCTCTTGTCGCTGCGCAGCCACCGCGGCCGGCGGTCTCAGTTATCTCTACGGAACTGGTTCGGCGAAAGTGTACAAGACGGCGGTCACCACGTATATCACACCGCTCATCACACCCGAGAAGGTACTTACTTAACTAAGCTACCAACCACCACCACCACCACCACCACCCATGATTTCTGTTCACACGATACACACATACAGCGTTCGATCACTACTTCTACTTCTTCTTGTTTCTGTGTTGTTTTCTCATTCGCGTGGGTGATTAAGAAATAAAAAGTCGCAAACGAATGTTATAATACAGAGTGCTAGGAGAGTGCATCAAGATTCGCAGCGCGATACGACGCTTTCTTGCCGAGAGAGGCGAATATCATTCTGTGTTGTTCTGTTCTGTGTCTTACGTTACATTGTTCATGTTACATAACTGTTCTTGTTCTTGTTTGTTATCAATGTTCTACCGTAACCCCACCACCCCCTCCCCCGACCGTCATTTATTCGTGTGTCGTCCGTCTTATAAGTGTGCTTCTGTTTCTCCCGACGCGCGCGTCTTATCCACCACCTTCTCTTCCTCCTTCACCAACTCCTCGTTCTATATATCTCTCTGTGCTTCGTGCTGTAAATACGAAATCCCATGTTATATATATACGTGCCAGTTTTGCTGCTGTTTCTCAGTTTTGTGTATATGTGTGGGTATGTGTTTTCGCGGGAGGCATGTGTATATACGCGCGCATAAAGCGCTCCCGAAGCGCATGACGCGCGTTACTGTCTCGCTCTTTCTCTGGGAATGGGACCAACATGGGTGCTGCCTTTTTGATGATTCGTCGCCGTTATTGACCTTAAAAGAGAGCGAGAGAGAAAGAGATAGAGAGAAATATATAGAGTTGGTAGTGGCAGCGGCGGGAATACGACGAGTGTAGTAGCTAGTTGCCGCGCGGCTGGCTATCGATCTCTCGCTCTCTTTATGCCGCTTTCGAAGATTATACTGTCTCTCGGTCAGAGGATACGTATTTACGTCTGTTCCAGATTACTTTCCGCGAAGCGAGCGCGCGCGCGCGGCTGTGTGCAGCGCGGTGCTATATACCGCGCGCACACTTGCCTTATAGCAAACGTGCTTGTATTGCCGCGTGTATAATTTTGTATTAGCGTATTTCTAGGCGGGATCGTGTATATGCAAGGGAACGAGGGTTTAAAGATTCATCTTTTTGTAAATTTGAGGGAGTTGAAATTGTCACAAATTGAAAGTTTGAGGTATTTCAGTTAAGCGAATGTACACAATGGCAGATTGGTATAGAAAAATGATATAGCTAGTGTATGCTTTACCTAGTAATAGTCTTCGTATACATGTTCAGATAGCATTAATAGATAAAAATTAATATTTTTTTTCATCGGTCGTATAGTCGTTACTAAAAGCTGTTGTGTATTACTGAACATACTGGTACACAACGATTAGAATCACGCATTATAAACCTGCATTTTCTCTGTTTTCTCTGCTTATAGCTGCGCAAAATAGTATAGCACTCTAGTAAAAGAGACTCGTAACATTGATGTTAATCGTTAACATGTTTGCAAAAGTTTTAATGGGCTATTTCGCTCTTAAAATGATAGCGTTTTTAGTTTACAAATAGTTTTATGAAATTAGTTTTAAAAGTTTGCAAAAACTTAATGAGATGTTCAAATATCTCCGATTGTGTACATTTGGTTAAGCCTGGAATACAAGGATAATAATTGAATACTTAAAGAAAGTTTCGTACATAAAATGTTAGTAGTTTTAATAAAAGAATATCGTTTACTATGAACGTGCTTTGTAAAATTCAGAAGGTATCACATTATTAAATGAACTTTTTTAATTTAGATTGATCTGCACAAGTGATTTCTCGAAAAATCAGTAACGAAATTAAAATTCTTGTGACTTCATTTTGCTGAAAAGTTGAAAAATTAAAATGTTACCAAGAATTTCAAATATACGACGTTTCACCGATATCCTATCTCTCTATCTCTGTCTTTCTCTATCTCACTCTCTCCTTGTCTCATAATGTACAATTTGATTCTAAAGAACAATGAATATGCATATCAGTTGCTTTAAAAGTCGTGCTCTCTCGTATAACTTGAATATTCGCTCTCGGTCTAGCACAGAGGAATATGAGAGTTGAAAAATTCCCTTTTCTCGCGTCTTATTCGAGTGGAAAGTGACACACTGTCTGAAAATTTTCACGCTATCTTAGAAAATTCATCATCACTAGTCGATGGTAATAACACCGCCAATTCGAGCTCACTTTCACGTAGAATAAAAGCATCAATCTTTTTTCGAAATCCGTGCACGGCTTCTTGCATACTACTACGTCCAAAGCAAATAAGATATTACGAGCAATTATAGCTTCGAACTACTGCTATACTATACTACTACTACTAGCTGTATACATTTAGCCGCCGTGGCGTATAAAACATCGATTCTACAACGTCGCTCGCTTTTCTTCACGGCAGCGAGCAGCAGCAGCAGCAACAGCAGCGGTAGCGGTAACCTTTTTTCACGGTCGATTGATGGTTCTCCGCGAGTGAGAGAGAGAGAGAAATAGAGGAAGAAAAACGAACTCGCTCGCGAGCAAATAAAAAACGCCCGTAAAATCATTACATCCGCGCTCGTGCTTGGTCTGACCGCTCCTCGAATATGATATTTCACGAGAGAGCGCGGAATGCTTTACGATAATTGCATTTCTTTCTCTCGCCTCGAGCGAGAGTCAGATTAGAAAGCGAGAGGGTAGTTTTTTACAACCGCAGCAGCAACGTCGAGTCTTTAAATTTGCGAAAACACTCTCGTAAAAGTGCGAACGCCCGGAATTCTCCAAACACCCGCACATATACTGCTCTTATCTCTCGCTCGTATTCTCTTCCTCGCTGTCTCTGCTCTCTTTCCCCTTTCGTTGTACTCTCTCTCCCTTTCGCTCTCGCTTCATTTTCAATTTCGCACCGTATCACGCGCGTGCACGAAAATTTCGTTTGCGTTGCATTTTTACTCGACGTCAGCGCTCCTCGTAGCTTTTTCTCTCTCTCTTTTCCCCTCGTTTTTTTTTCCTCACCTTATTTCGTGATATCGAGATACGCGACATTAAACGCAATTAGACGAGAAAATTGTCGAGCGCTGAAAATTGCGCAAAAGGGAGCAGTATATAGCAGTGGTAGCAGCAGTGGTAGTACTTTACATCTCGGGGAATTCGAAATTGAAGCGTATACACGCACGCGCGCAATCGTGTAAATATATCTGGCTCTACGCGAACGCGTTGATTGCTAATTGGCTTTATTAAAAATACTCGAGTGCGCGTGTAAAATAAAGCGTAATTGAATAAATCGAATCGCAGCGAGCCTGGCGCAAGTAAACATATACCCGCGCATGCTTGCGCCGCTATATGAAAGCTTTCTAATGTCAATATATGCAAAAATAACGCGAGAATATATAGTATCAAAGCTATAGCAATTGAAAACCAAAACTAGCGTCTCTTTCCGTTAACATAGTCACAACTTCGAGTGTACGCGAATTAATCCGGTGTTTTGCCTATATACTTTTTTCTACCAACGTTCGTCGCTGATAATTCACACGTGAGTGAATAACGGCCGTGATTGTTTTTTCGGATCCGATTGCGCGGATGGATTTATGGACCGTACGAGTGCTCCGATCGTGTTGTTAGACGCTCTAGCGCGAGACTTTAACGAGCTTTAATCTCCGCTAGCTCCGTCTTCGAGGCTTAATGAGAGCCGTAGCTGTGATATCGATTTCGCGAGAGTGGGGGAGAGGTATACAGTGAATCGCAGCCATTAAACTATGAACTTACGGTCGCACCCCGACGATCTTTATATCACGCAGTTTGGAATTGATGTTGTTTGCGGGGAGATTGGCTTTTTTTTTTTTAAAACCGCTGCGCAGTGCGGTTTTTCAGTTATCTCGAAATTGTTTACGCGCTAGCCGTGTCAGTGTGTTATTTTACGAATGTAATAAAAAAAAAGTGCGGGACAGGTTGCGCAATGATTTGCGGACTGCTGCATAGTGTGGAATTATTGTGAGTTTGTTTTAGCCTATGTATTGTCTTTTTTAATAGTTTTTAACGAAATTTCTATTACGCAACGTACGGCAATAATGTATAATAGTGTATTTGTATCGAAAAGTGACATTCTCCATTATTGACGTTAATTAAAACCGCGGAAAAAAATTTACGTTCGTTCGAAGCAATATGAAATACATTCAATTTATTAGCTCTGTTTACATTTGTATACTTTTAACTCAATTGAAAATAGAACCTAAACGGTAAACAGTGAAACTTGCCAGCTCGCCCCGTTCTTGCGTTCACATAAATTTTTCACCATAATTCGTTCTAATTGGATTCGCATTCCAGAGCAAATCCCACGCAGTAGCGACGCAAAGAAACTCGTCCGCGAATGCGTCTCTTCCACCCTCTCTTCATCTCTCTTGCCGAGAGTAGATTGGTTAAAATCCTTGATATACTTATTAGCGGGAGCGACCCTTCCTATACTCTCCGCCTTACCGAAACGTTTTCGGATTAGTTCGTTATCTTGGTCGATTTCCAGGCGGATAAAATTAATTACTTTGCACGGAATCCTGAGCCCTTGCGAACGCAATGAGGGGAAGGGAGAATGAGAGAGAGACAGAGAGAGACAGAGACAGACAGAGAGAAAGATGGAGAAGGGAGAAGGGGAAGCAAGCGAAGGGTGAATTAAAAAGAATCGCTTTAAGGATGTTGTCACAGAATATAGAGACTGACACGTGCCCGTGCGCCGGAATGGAAATAGCCTCTCGTAAATCTTTTATCATTATTCCATGTATCCACGTGCGCGAGCGCGCGGGTAAATAAGTGCGCTAAATGGCTATATTTGATTTGAGAACTCGAGATGTTGGGGCTGCGTTATAATTAATCGGGGTTGAATATCTCACTTCTCAATGGTGACGAACTGCTGAATCAGGTTTTTGTTTGACTGCTCTTCTGAGAAAAATTAGTGTGATAGGTGTTTATATTACGTTTGCTACTCGATATTTACATTAGGAGTATAGATAATTTTAGTATAATAAAAATGTATGATAAAGCTGCAGCAATAATTTGAAAAAGTGAAATTAGCGATAATTCAAAATTAAACCACCATCTACAAAATCTCCCTAACTCTTTGATATAATTTTCAATTTCACCGGTAAATTCAAAATTTCCATAAACGTTTACCTAAAAAAAGAAATTACTTTTACATTTGGTGATTTCGAAAATTTTAAAGCACAGAACAAACACCAAAAGCATAACGCGAAAACGACGTTCCCTTCAAATAAACAATTTGCACCTTTAAGCTCTTATATTTACATACACTCGCTGCCATCTTTCTCAGGGCACACGAAACGAAATCAAACGCATGTGTACGAGAAAACAAAACGCAGAGAAAAAAAAGAGAGAGAACGCGACGACAGCGGCAGCGAACTCGTAAATTCGTAATATCTCATGGGTATGACGAATTGATGCCTCGCTCTCTCTCTCTAAGAACATGGCGCGTCCCGTATTTGATAAGATCCCCAGCTGTTTGCATAAAATCGCTTTTCAATCCGGCCTCACTCGCTCGCACGCATATATACACACACATACAGACGTCCTCCCTTTAAATCGAAAAATTCGCTCTCTCTTTCAGCGAGCGAGCGAAATTCAAATACAAGCCCGCGCTAGCGTATGTGTGTATACGCGCGGGGCGCGCAGGGGTGACAAACGGGCTAAAATACAGAAGTAGGTTAACTCTCGCGACGTTGCCACCCTCGATTCATCCCGGCAGCAGCGGCGTCGACTGCGGCATCGACGGGGTCCCCACTTACTCCGCGCGAGTGCACACGTCTTTCGAGTCTCTCTTTCTCTCTCCCACTCACCCCTTATTCTCTCTCTCTCTTTCTCTCTGGTGCGCGCTATTTTATATATATACATATATATCGCACACGCACGCGTAAAATTTTCTTCAACCCGCGTGTATACGCCCGCCTCTCTTTTGTCTCTCGCGCGCCGCTTTTTTCTCTCTCTCTCTCTCTCTCTTACTCTCGTGCTCCCTCGGCTTTTATTCCCTTTTGGCTCGAGCCCTTCTCTCCTTTTTTCCTCCTCGTCTTGCTCTCTCTCACTCTCTCTCTCTCTCACTCTCTCTCTCTCTTTATCCACCCTTCCTTCTCCTCGACCGAGGTAATGACTGTTTGAAATCTCAGCGACTGCATTAAAGTCGGTTATTGAAAGGAGGAAAGTTCGACGAGGAGATTGCGCGCGCTCACAGGTCTCCGTGTA
>JAYJLV010000011.1:5804370-5821842 GCA_036873485.1 Torymus texanus
ATCTCTGCGACTGCATTAAAGTCGGGTATGGAAAGGAGGAAAGTTCGACGGGGAGAGTGCGCGCGCTCACAGGTCTCCGTGTGTATATATATATATATATATATATATATATATATATATATAAAAAAATAGTGCCTGCGGAGAAATAATATTGAAGGGGGGGAAAGGCGAAAGGAGACCTTTCCTTTATACAGTTTAAAGTATATCGGCTCGTTTTGTTTTTAAAGGACTCGACTCTCGCGGCCGAGGTTATGTTAATTTTATCGATTTCCGCCCGCCCGCGCGCGCTGCAGCTGCTGCCTCTGCGCTCGCGTAAGCGATTTTCATTTCTCGTTCGCGCGCTTTTCCGTCTCCCCTCCTCTCCCTGTAACCTCCCCCGAAGCTTTTTTCCGCGGAAATTATTCGTCCTCCTTTCAAAGCAATGACGGGCTTTTATTTGTACGGCGCGTTGGCGGTAGCTTTTCATTCGCGCTCTCACCGAGTGCATTTATATACATATATATGTACACTCGTACGCCTACGCGTACACTTCCAATACATTAGCGCGGCACGCAGTAGCAGAGGCAGCGATTTTCAAATCCTTTCGTTCTGCCCCGACGCCACAGTGAAGCGCAAATGTTTGCCCATCTTCGGATGGCTCTTCTCTTCTTTCTCCCCCCTCACGTGCATTCATGTATGTATAGCACCTGGACGCATAATTATCGATCCGCGCGGCGTTTAAGGTTTCATCTCGCTCGACTAGATTTAATTTTAATAATCACACCGATACGATGGAGGCGGAGGTAACGGATGAGAGGCGGAGATATATTAGCTGCCGCAGCCGTACGTACGTATATATACGTACGTATACGTACGTGCGGGCGGTGGAGTCGATTTTACTGCTATTTTATGCAAATGCGCGCACGGCTCGTTATCTTGAATATTTATATTTTTAAATTAAAAGCCGGTGCAGTGGGGTGACTGTGGTACGCGCCAGAGCGTGTGTATAATTTTTATTAACGCTGCATAAATTCGGGGCTTCCCGAGAGATCGGCCGCCTTTGATAACGCGGCAAAGCTCCTCGTCATTCACAGATTAGTCGATACCCCGTGCGTCGTTGCCTCTCTCTCTCTTGCTCTCTCTTGCTCTCTCTTTCTCTCTCTCACTTTTGGCCTCGTAAATCTGTATTTAAAAGTCGCGTGGTACGACGATATCATTATTTATTAGGCTAATGGTCGCGGATACATTTGCGTCGCTTAATTTCCGCTACCCGAACAGTCTCTCGTGTGCTGCGAGCGCTCGTGCGTTAATAAAAATAAATGAGCGGCGGATTGCATAACGCGCGAGCGCGACGCATAATTAATATTAAAATTGTATTTAACTGCGTTGAAATCAATCGGTAATTCAGATATACTTTGCCTGCGTTGGCTTTGTCAATGCTCGAACGCGTAAATTTCATTTGGTTTTACAGGAGTTTTTGAAGGGTGCTTTTGATGTAACAGATATAATGCATTTAAATCCAAATGACATTAATTACTTGTCAAGTCTTTCATGTAAATAATTATCATTCGTACGACGCAGAGTTTGATTGGAATCATACGAAATTTATCAAAAGATATTCTGTAAATGATTAAAATACAAATTTACATTAATTAAATCAAGTTTTCAATTACACACAAACGTTGTAAAAAAAAGGGCTAAATACGATAAGATAAAAAAAAATGACAAATAAAAGTATTAGCAACTGTTGATTCTACAATCTCTTTGCTTAATCGTCTTTCAAATAAATTTCCCGCTCATCAATCTATTCTCCGTTACAAAACCCAATTACACATCGCTGCAATTCTTCACCCGGTTTCTTCGCCGCAGCTTCAAATCCTATTAAAACTCGAGCGGCCACCGCACGGCATCCCCCCTTAGTAATTACCTGACCTCCTCTTCTCTCTCTCTCTCTCTCTCTCTCTCTCTCCTCGTCTCTCAAATCCCCCCTCCTTTCTCTCTTGCTCCTACGCGTCTAGCGGATCTGGTTAGCATAGACCGCGCGCTCGTTCGCTGGTTCGGCGGCACGCGTAAGATCAATGTTAAGAGCGACCGCCGCCTCTATTCACGTTGTCGAATCCCAGGGCTAGACCATAATGCGTGAATTACTGCTTATGGCAGTTCCATCCTGCGCGCCGTTGCGCTGCTGCTTCTCGCGTATATATGTATGTATGTTTGTGTGTGTGCACGCCACCAAAGCGAGCGTTACGCTGTCTCGCTCTCGCTCTCTCCTTGCAAACGCTTATATAGTACTTGTTCGTATATATGTGCGCGCACCCTTCACGGACCATACAGGGTTCTCTCTCTCTCTCGCTCTCTCTTTCTCTCTCTCTCTCGGTAAACATTATACAGAGACGGGCGCGTTTGCTCTCTCTTGCTGCCTGGGTAACTATAACGCCGCGACGATGTGCACCGCAGCATAATGGAAAGCCATGGATTATTTAATGCGCGCATGTGTACGTGTGGCTGCTGCTGTTGTTTTCAATGGTGTCTTTAATCCTTTGACCTTCGATATATGGAGATTTCGCACGCGTTTGTAGAGTCTGTGAGTTGTAATAAGGAGCGGGTAGAATGTTAGTTTTGTGTCTGGTGCATTGAATATAGAGTGTGTGGGTTGCAATTGTTTTTGCTTTAGTGGACCAGTTCTGCTGTCACGCAAATCCAGATTATTAATTTGCTTAGAGTTTGAGAGAAATATAAAAGTACTTTTGCTCAATTATTTAAAAACTATGAATAGTATCGATCAAAACCTCCGTGACAATAGATAAATATTATCAATAGTATCGATAAAATTTGTAGAACGAACATTTATAATATATATATATATATATTCTTTTCAATGTTTAAACGTATTAAATATAATAATGATAACTATAATAATTATGAATATCTTGTGATCCTGTATCGAAAAAAAAATATTCTTCTTGTTATCTACTATTTTCTACTACCATAATAATAAATTTCTCCTTCGCAAGTTACAACTTCTTTCAACAATAATATACGTAATAATACTTTATAGAATACGAGAAAATAATACAACGTCGTGGGCAGTCTGCATCCTATTGTACAGTGTCACATTTCGTTCTCCATTGACGCTTGTTCTCACCGATTCTCTCTCGTTCACTCTCTATACACGCAATTCATTATTCATTCGTCAAAATTATCGAACATCCGCGTTCCATGAAATCGGAAAAATTTCTTTCATCCGTCGTCCTACGCGCGCGTCGTCCCTGGAATACAATTCTATTCGAGCGAGACGTAGGTATAGCGCTCACCCGTTCGTAATTACAATTTCCGTCATTACGAGAGCCACGTTCTCTATACGTATATACGTCTATATATACATATATATATATATACACGCGCGTGCGACAAAAGATTCTTTTTATAATTGATATCGCGTAATTGCCACTTTTCACGATGAAAAATCCTTCTCTCGTATACTCTCTCTCTCTCTTTCGCGACGGGGTTGCGAGGAGAAGGCATAAGAGAGGAGAGGTAATCGAGGTCCGCGTGCGTCTATATATATACGTTTCTATGGGGATATATAGCGACGATGCTCAATAGGGCCGGCACAATGGCCGAGGAGCTCGTTGCTAAGCAAACACCTGCGAGCGCGAAAGGGGGAATGTATCACGCGGGCGCGCGCGCGCGTATATATATATATATATATATATATATATACGCGGTATGCTATTTATAATCGGCGAATGACTCTTCTCATTGGAGACGTTGTAGTCGTCGTCGTCGTCGTCGTCGTCGTCGTCGTTCTCTTTTGTGAGTGTGTGAGCGACATGAGAGGGCCTCGGGATAATTACGTGCTCCCCGCGTGTGCAACATTGTCAACCCAAATTTGTGAATAGAATTTGTGCGCGCGTGCGAATTTAACCTCTCAGGGGCTAATTCGCGCGCGCAGTGCTGTGTGTACTCTATAGTATAGCACAGCTGTGCGAGCGGCTGTTTAGCTTGTGCGTATGCGCCTCCTCGCTTTTCAATACCCGCGTACTCGAGTGGGGTATTTTGGAGCTGTAGTGTTATATAAGACTACAATAAGCGTAATTGTTTAAACATTTATTAAACATACTTTTGGAGTTGTAATTTAAATAAAAATAAATAAAATACATTTGTGATATTGAATGAAACGAAGAAATTTAATTACTATTCAAAGATATTGCAATTGAAAAAACGCGCGCGTAAATATAAATGTATTTAAAAAATAATGTTATTTCGCATAAAGTTAAAGTGAGTTTAATTAATTTTCTTCATTAAAAATTTTGCATTCATTTTAATAATTCGTTATATCAATTTCAATATGAGGAGGGACCATTGAGGTTGAAATAATAATTTTATTTCACGTTCTCATCATAAATTTATCCTTTCGAATTTTAAAATAACATCGTATTCTTTCGCGACTTATACTTCAAAAGAGTAAAACAAATTGAAATTAAATGCCACCATATTAAAAATGCCATCGAACCATATACGTAGCAAGCGCATCTCTCAATTCTCCGTCATAAATCATCTCGTATTTATAACGCAAAAGGCTCTGCCATTACTGCGCAACGTGTGCGCGACGCGTCATAATAAAAAAAAAAGAAAAAAAACCACCCGCACGTAGACAGACGCACTCGCCAGCTCGCTCGCGTTATATAGTAGAGGAAAAAAAATAGCAGCACACCGTTATGACTGTATGAGAGCCTCGCGTTTCTTTTAGAAGTTTTAGAATGCCTTTCAGATGCACAAATGAAAAACAGTACGCGCGTGCGGCGCTCGCGCGCTGAGCGATAATGCAGATCAAAGGAAGCGTTAAAATAGAAGATGATATACGTTCATGCGCTCTCCCTTCTCTTGCTATCTCTCTTTCTCTCTCGCTCTCTCCCCCTCGCACGCGCTCTCACCTTTGAGTTAAAAGCGCATATACGTGAGAGCGAGTATGTTCGCGTTTGACATTACGCGATCGATATAATCTTCGGACAAGAGTCAAGATAGGGAAAAAAGTACACACACACATACAGTATATGCACGATGCCGCTGCCGCCATGAAAAATTACAAAGTAAAAGTCGATCTAATGGAATATCGACATTAAAGGCGTATATCGAATGGCGCGAGCGTGTGAGGCGTTAGCTTTTTCAAAGTCTCGTGGCTTTTCTCTCCCTACGTATTATAGAAGCGCGCAAGCGTCGTGCGGCTAGCATAAGTTTGTGAAAATCACTGATACGACGCGAGTGAGTTAAAGAGCGCGTTTCTTTTGTGGAAAATTAATATTTTTAATTAAAATTTTTACGATAGGAATATGTTATAATAATATGAAGGAATTACTTTGATATTTTACAGCTGAAATATCGAAAATGAAGTTCTTATTGTTTAAGAGAAATGTGACGTGGGATTGATTAGCATTCATTATTGTAATTATTGGATATCCTGAAAACAATATTCATTATATGATCATGATTATACCGTGAATGCGCGAAAATTTTAAATTGAAAATATATATCCTGCGGATGTCAACTCTCTGCTCGATAAATTACGACGTCAAACGGAAATCTATATTAACCAAAGCCCATATAATTACTCTCAACATATTCACATACCTAAACTAATTACTCCCTTACGAAATTCCTGATATTTAAAGAAACACATTTCCTTTTAAAACTATCATCGTCTTCCGTAACTTCGAATCTTTGAAATCACGAGAAAACTCGTTTGTCGCTTTGAGTCTTTTTTCGAAAAAGCCACAGAACTGCTGTTATATACCGTCCGTCAAATCATCCACTCTCCTCAGCGCGGTTACTTACTCGGCTTCGTCCGTTGCTACGGCGCTCAAAGTGACAAGATCCACAAACGAGCGTAACGAGTTTCCGATTTCCGACGTGTAACTTTGAAATAATCGGAAAGCTGAGCTCGGAGAAACGCATTTTGGGTTCGCGAGCTTGCCTATATAGCTGCTGCGCTCGCTGCTGCACGGCCAAGGAACACTGGATTCCCTGGTAATCCGGTAAAGACGCAACTCAAACAGTTTAAGTCAAGATAGCGCAGCGCGCACAGAGGATGGACTTGGGCAGCGCGCGCACCACTCGCCGACGACGTAATGGAGTGGATTTGGTATTGGAGGAGAGAGACAGTTGAAAGAGAGAGAGAGAGAGAGAGAGAGAGGACGACTGTCGAAACTTTCGGAAATTGAATGAAAGTTACGGTACTTCGCCGGTATTAAGATGTCCGTGCGGCTTTTAAGGGCCCGAATAATCACTCGGGACTCCGTAGCGTGAAAGGCATTCGCTATCGACTATAGTATAGCAGCGCAGTTGCTGTTTGAATGAACGAGAACTTCGGTCAACGAAATGTCGTTTAATGGTCAGGATGCTGTTGAATATAGAAACGAGCGGATTTCGTCGTGGCAAAGTAATGAAGATTTATTAATTACGCGACACTATGTCAGTCGGATATGAAATATACTGTTCGTAACGAAGTTTTTCAATTGAAAAGCTTGATTAAATTCGCTTTAAAACCTTATTATTGGTACGTCTAAAAAGTAAATCGATTTTATTATTAATACGATTAAAAATTAAATTTAATATCGGCCACGTCGCTCAAAAATTAATTCCGCATTCACGTTGTTCGTCTAATCGATTTCCCCTTTATAGCTCGTAATATAATTGTAGATTTTATATAATTTTCCTAATAAATAAAATTAATAACTATATATATACATTCTCCATTTAAGTTCATTTAATTTCCTATAATAATTATTCGCGTGCGTCGTGTATATTATGTGCATCTGTAATTAATTGACACACTGACTGAATAATGTAACGCTCTACATTTGACTAATTGTATTTTGATGTACCCATTAGTCATAACAAATGCCAAGCCTCCTACACAAACACGCCACATACCGAAAACCATTACATATATATACACACATCAGCTGAAACTTCCTCGCCGCCAAGTATAAATAAAAACAAACGACGTCCTCACTGTGGCTATCCACCCTCTCGACGATACTGCTGGCTGTAATTTTTTTCCAAGCCGTCGTCGCCCCCCGTCGTTTGATTAAATATTGAATTTAAATAAGTCCACTAGGTGCCAAGAGGGGGAAAAAAATTATCTCGTACGCGAATGTGCCAAATGTCCTTGCCAGCGATATTACACGAGAGACGAGCCATGCGCATATACTCGGACGTAGAAAGAAACGTACACGGGTATATCCTGCCAAATCTTCCGACGGCATTGTAACGACCGATTTTCCGCGAATGTACAACGGCTCTAATTTGCCGGCTCGCAATTAGAAGATCCGACGATGTGTGCGCGGTTGTCGGCGATTTTTCTTCTCTCAGTGGAGTTGTGCGAGAGAGAGAGAGAGAGGGAGATCTTCTTATAACGGACGCTTCGCGTAATGTCGACCGAGAGTTTGCCAAAAAGCAATGACGTAGATGACGGTTATTGAGTGCACGAGAAGCGAACGAGATCGAATTCTGTTGTACTTTCGACCATTATAGACGAAATTCGCATAAATTTTGAATGGGGAAGGGGTGATTGTTACTGTCGGAAAGGTTGAAAATAAAATTCCAACTCAACGAGAACGATGAGAAAATTCAAGTAGAATATCTAGATCGTATACGTTTCTCAAAAGTTTCAATAAAATTTAAAATTCTATCTTGAGACCATTTTATTTCCAACAATCATATCCCACTTCAACTTCTCAATTAATTACATTTTACAGTCTGCGGTTCTGGCGTAACATTGTAATTTTACTTCTCAACCGGCCATAGCCACGTCGCTCGCTGAGAAGTTCAGGGTGTACATTTTAATACGATCGTGAAGAACCATTTTTCTCCCTCACCGCAATTCTCATTCTCACTCTTTAAAATTTCTCGTCATTTGTACTTTACTCGAGACGGACGAGGAGCGCAAGAGAGACGAAAAACGGCGCGTTTTACATCTCAGCTGTGCGCGCGCCCGCGCTCGCAGATGCACGAAGATTATTGCGCAAGAGTCTCGCTCGCTCGAAAGAGAGAAAGAAAGAAAGAAAGAACAAGAGAGCGAGCGAGCGAGTCCTCGAGGGTTGCGCGCCGAAAAAGAAGGGGAGACCGGTTCCTTAGTCCGAGTGAGACGTAGCGGGAAGGAGAGAGACAGAGAGAGTGAGTAAACCTTTGAAGTCGTGAATATCCACTGTTTCGTGGTACAGCGCCTGCAAAAAATTCGCAGCACTCTTTTTCTCTCTCTCTCGTAGTGACGTCTTTCGCCTTTGCGACAGAAATTTTTCGGAGAGTGGACTACTACCACTACACTTGCCGCTACACCACGGAGATGATGTACGTACTTCCGCGTTGCGCTCGAGTGTACGTATGAATTTCCCGGAGTCCTTGAGGGGAAACCATAAAACATGTTAAACAGAAGTTATACGCGACCTTGGGAGAGAAGTGAGCTGGTGTATACGCAAGCTCGTGCGTTCTTGAAAATAGGAAAAGGAGAGAGAGAGAGAGAGAGGAAAAAGAATCGCGATGATTATCTGCCATGAAGTATGTTCCGCGATTTAGATTCAGAAAGTAGTTTTTGCGCCGCGGCGCGCTTTTTAAAAAGTTTTCTATGCGAGAGTGTGTGCGTGCGCGCTTCAAAAATAAGAAGTCAATTAAGATAGGGAAAGTTGCATTCGGAGCAAGTTTCTCTCTTGATTGCCCTATCTTGGACTATTTTTAATGATCGTGGCGTAGTAATGTGTTATGCCGCGATTGTCGACAATCTGCTATAAATAATTGGGAGAAAAGCAATTTTATACAAATCGCACGAAATGGTAAAAATATTAGCGTTTATAATAAAGATTTCATTTTAAAACTCACCTTATATGCAGAGTATTATTTCTTTCAATAAAATTAAGAGATTTAAGCTGCTCGAGTTCACATACACACAAAACTTTATCAGTTTGTAAACACGATCGACCCGAAGAAGATACTCATCCAGCTCCCTATAAAACACGAACCACGCGCGTAGAAAATGAAATAAAGAAAACAATCAACGAGTTCCTCTATCTATTCAATTTTATCTAAATCCTCGTTAACGAAAAGCCAGAAAGTCCCTTCCTCTCTCTCTTGCTCTCGTTCTCTCCCTTTTTCCTCTCTACACTGTGCAGCGCAAATTTTCTCTCCTCGAAAATTCAGCATCGAAAACGCTCCTCGGTATCGGGAATGAAAAATAGTCTCCCTCTCTCTCTCTCTCTCTCTCTCTCTCTCTTTCCCCGGAGCGAGTTTAGTCCTCCCCCGCCTCTCTCTCTCCCCCTGGTGAGCGTAATAAATGGCGGTTCGGGCAGGGCATCCCATAAAGGCCGGCCCCGGTCTTCCGGCATGCGCGCTCTCTCTCTCTCTCTCTCCTATCGTTGCATACAGCAGCGTGTGCGCGCCGAGCGAGAAGGACGGAGAGATAGATAGAGAGAGAGAGAGCGTGAGCGAGATAGGGGCAGTCAGAGACGCGGAAAGAGCGAGCGAGCGAGCGCGTGTGTAGGAGAAGAGGATTTTCTGTTAAAAATTGGTTCGCCGATGGCGCTAGCGCAGGGGATTGCGGAGTGGAGATGGGGGGGACGAGCACGAATGTGTAAATTGGTTGCGCGTTCGGCCAGGAATATTGAAATTTCGAAGGGTTTTTGAGTTCTGATGGCTTTATCGATTGTTAAACATTTCGTTCTCTCTCTATCTCTATCTCTTTCTCTCTTCCGTTTTTTTAGCCGCTAGCATTTTGCGAAGAAGATTCACTACGAATTCTGTGGAAGTAGAGTTATTTGTGGATTGGCGATTTATTTTTCAAATACTCTACGAAACGTCTATTTTATAATCTTACGGGGAATTCGCGAATTAAGAGGTCAATGAAAATTTTATTCAAAACTGATGAAATACGGCACGATGCTCTTATAGATTTTAACCCCGCGAGGAGTTATATTTCCTTATTCTTTTTCGCTGCGGGCCACGGGAAAGTAAAATATTGACGTGGGAGCAAGTCACTGAGAAAGCGATAAATTTCTTGAGAATATCTAGAGCAAACTTCTCTATTTGTTAGAAAATGCTATCCCCACTGCAATTTGCAGGAATAACCGCCATACATTACAACACCCACCTATCTTATTGCACGCGTCACTGTGAATTTTTCCCGAAACATCCACGATTTCACCGATGTGTATATACATATATATATACAGACTAGAAAATAAAACGCAATTAAATTTTACGATCAATTTGCCCTCACCACCTAATGAAAAAAAAAGATGAATTATTCATCTTAACGGCGGTGCTAGTAGGGTAGCTACATACACAAACATACACACACAGGTCACTTCTGTAATAAAAAGAAAAGAGCGACTCGATAGACCGTCGACGCTACGACAACGACGCGGGCGAACGCGCGTTCGTGTTGGGGCGACTGAATCCGGAAAGGGTCAGGGCCTGAGTAACTTGCGATAGCGCATAGCCTCTTAGAACCACACCGTGTACGAGTTCGTTTCGCGTGTGCTCTTCCTCCACCTACTCTCTATACCCGCAGGGTATTTACGGTTCGAGTAACT
This sequence comes from Torymus texanus, assembly GCA_036873485.1. NCBI lineage: Eukaryota > Metazoa > Arthropoda > Insecta > Hymenoptera > Torymidae > Torymus > Torymus texanus. Next base: position 5,814,936 of record JAYJLV010000011.1, read on the forward strand.
TGACTTGTAAATCGTCGGCGTGCGCACAGCGTAGCTTCGTTTGGCCAAATCGTCGTCGTAGTAGATGTGGCACAGTTTTATTGCCGATCCGAAGTTTTATTAGCTCAAGTTCGTTCGTTCTCTCTCCTCGTATCTAATTTGACGCGTGGCTGGCTGATTAGTTTTACGTTTCGTCGATATTGAATGAGATGAGGGGCCGAACGAGCGCATGGATGACCTGCGCGTTTCGCTGTCGTTGGAAGTTACGTGTGCTGTGGTCGTCGGCTATAAATGTCGATAGTTGCGTGTTTTAGTTTTATTAATTTTAAAGATTAAAGAGAAACGCTCGTTCTATGATTCAGCAGTGGGTATCTCGTAAAGTAGGATTAAACGTGAAAAGTTGAGAGCATTGGGCAAGAATTATTTACCAAATAAAAATAAATTAGTTTTTTTAGTTTGTTTGCCATATCATCAAAATAAATAAAAGTGAATTCCAATCGTTATTTCTAAAGCGAAATATATATTTATAAATCTACCCATTGTGTAGAAAACAAATATTTCTATGAAAAAAGCATTGTTTTATAAATAAGCGTTTTACCAAGCGTGCCACTATTCCCGCCCGATGAGTAATACACATTCTGTTTTATTATCACTCGCTCATCCATCATTGTTATACCTCCCATGCATTTTGTGAAAACCGATCGCTTGTATACTCTCTCCCCTTTCTTCCTCTCTCTGTCTCTTTTTTTCCTCTCCCGCAGCCCCTATCGAATATTCGATTTTTCTCCTCTACTCCCGTTCGCCCGCCTGTGCTCGCTCTCCCGCACGACTTGAAGAGGGATGTAAATTTATCCTCGGATAATGAAAATGTTTCGTCGCGTCCCTGCAGCGCTCGAGTGTACAGATTACCGAAGAATAAGAAACGGGGAAAGGGCGAAAGAGAGAGAGTGAGACAAAAGGGCGAATCCAGAGAGATAGAACAGACGATGCTGAAAGGCGAAGACATCGTGCTACAAGAGAACGAGAGGATGAGCAAGAGAAATGACGAGCGTAAAAGTGGAAATTCGAGTAAATAGAAAGATACAGCGGTGTGAAAATCTGGGGTATGGGGGGATTTATTATTTTGAAAATCCGACACGCGTGTTTATCGGCTATGTGCACAGTGGTACGATGTAAATCAATGGTTCACTTGTTTGCCAATCGTTCTCTGTATCGAGACAATTTGAAATCAAAAGCAAATATTTTATTGATTGGTTTTTTCTTAGAATTGTTTCGAGTGTACTGAAAGCGCTTTAAGTTTGATATAAATGAATTTCACCTCTTTGAAAGTCGATACGATAAATTTAATTTTACTTTATTTCATGAAAACACTAGAATGTTTAGATTAAATCAAATTAAACATCTGAAAACATTTTTCATAATTCTCAAAGCCGCCAATTACTTTATAACAGTATTGCTCCTTCTTAGTCAGCCCATTGCAAAATTCTAAGACTGCGCGTCGAGCAGAAATTCTTTTTTCTTCTCTCTCACTCGAAAAATCAATTTACCCGGCTAAAGTTGACTAATTAATTTCCGTGAAAAGGGCGCATTCAACAAAGAAGCCACGAAGAAATCTTACAAATTCACGCGAAAGCCGCGCCGTCGCGGTGAAGGAAACTCGAGAGAGAGAGAGAGAGAGCGAAAAATAGAAGGGCAAAGCTACGGGTAAGGCAGAAGAAAAGGGAAAGACGAGAGCCGCTCCGTTGCCTCTCTGGCTAGCTTGGGCGCACGCTGGCAAAAGATCGAAAGAGTTTTGAGAATAAGAAGAGAGAACCGCGACGTGGTTTCGGCTCGCGTATAGCGAAAGCATCAGGGTGAAAGAAAGGCGTAAGAGCTGGGGTGAAAGTACTACGAGAGAGATAATTTCGCGTCGTCGCGGATGAAGATCCCAAGAAATATCGCGTTCGCTCGTGGAAACAAAGACGTCTACACTATGAGACATGCCGACAAGATGAAAGAGCGAGAGAAAGAGAAGGAGAGTGCAGAAGATTCAATGCTATACACTATACTACTCGCACGATAACCGCTTTACGTCCCCTCGTTCCCGTCCCTTCTCTTTTTTCCGCCTATAGTTTTTCATTCTCGACCGCACACGAGAGGAATGTAGCGCTCCCCTCCTGCCACTCGCCGATGTAATTAATCGAGATACAGCATGTACATGCATCAGTTTCATAGATGAAGCCGACGAATATTCGTTTCCTTATACCACAGAGGTTATTTCAGGAGTGACCTTATTAAGTTGGCCGAATTAGTGAATTGATTTTCGGATATCGCGCGCTCAAGAAACGGGGTTTGTGGGAGGAGGAGGGGGGGGGGGTCTTCGCGGTAGAATCAGGGAAAATTAGTTTCGTACTCTTCGAAATGTAATTTCCCGAAAGCTTTTTACAGAGACCCACTCGTGCCGAGTGTATGATCGTCGTCGTTGACGGCTCTATTGATTTATCAAATGTGACGGTACGGAAGAATTTCACGCCATTTTATTAATGAATTTCTTTGCGCGCGTGTAGTAGAGAAACCTATTTATTATTTTTATACAAGCTTTAACAATGTTTTGTTTTTTATCCAAAACGAAGGCAATACGATGTTAATTAGAATTCTTTTATGGTTAAAATTACAATTGTTCTTTTAATAAGCGCTGCTTTGTATTTTATTAAGTGAAAAGTGAGTAGGCCAAAGGAGACTTGTTTCTCGTTTACAGAAAATAGTCAAGTAGTACTGGAATTACACTAGGCTTTTTCACATCTATATTTCGCGGCGGGCAGAAATGTGCACCACCGTGTCTACCTACCGCAAAACCACATACTCGGGTTACGTTAGCGGTCAAGCGGCTTGAGTTTCTTAAACAATGTTGCTATCAGCTTAACAGCTGAATGTAAAAATGTTTTTATACCCCGGGAAAGAGTACACCGAGAATAATTAGATGATAAAACAAGAGCGAAGCTGCAGGTAAATAAGCACATTGTACCTGCGCGCTTCATTATAATGTCTTAAATGTTTTCATTCGTTTTGTTCAACGTTTGAAATGCGGTCCATTAAGTATATTAAAGTATTATAAAATTTAAAATTTTTACAACAATCACGTTCTTCTTTATTCACGTAATACATATAAAATTCTTTATACTAAAATGTGACACAGATTGTAGCCCACATCACTTCGCTTAATCCGATCATCCATTATATTGCGCTAGCACTGGCACAGATCAATGAACACCGCCGCAGGTTAGCGTATGTGCACCCATTCGCTCTCTTTTCTTCTCTCTTTCTATCTCCCTTCCCTCACGCGAAAAATTTTAATTTCACCGCGTCTCGTAGAATCCAGCGACTTGAAGGAAAGAGTAGAAAAAGAAGAAGAAAAAGAAGTCGTCCGACGAAAATCGGGCGCGCGACTCCAAGAATAACACGGGAGCCCTCCTCAATATAGGGAAGCAAGCCGGCGAGCTGATAACCCCGAATAAAAAAGAGCTGAGCGCGCTCGCGCGAGCGAATATTCGATATTAACTTTCCTGAAGTATAACGTTGAGAGAGTCTCTCTCTCTCTCTCTCTCTCTTTCGTGCTCCACCTTTTCCTATCCGAAAAAAAGTTTTCAAGCCACGTGCGCGTCTCGCGATATTAACTTGGAAAAATTAAAATAGTTTATATTCGCGGGAGCCCACATATATAAGAGGGCGGCGGCGGCGGTAGTGGTGAAAAAGAAGACGCAAAAATTGGAGCTCGTGGTCCGTACCCCACCCTTACCCTCGGCAGCCCGAGGCGATGAAACTATAAAGCTACTCCTAGCAAGTTGTAAAATTATAATGGCCATCCGGTATTTACATAATGCTACTGGGATAATAAGTGGAACTCTCGGGTAGAGAGTGAGAGGGAGAGAGAGAAAAAGGGGGAGTTTCCATTACCATTCCCTCGGTTGTGAGCTTATACGCGTATAGAGGGCAGTCCGACGGCCTCTTATCTCAGCTAACGACCGAATGCTACACCCAAACCGCGCGCGCGCTCGTGGTTAGTTTCTTTTTCCTCAGCTCGCTACTATACGGTACCTTTCAATGTTGGGGGTTCGCTTGGTCCTTTGAAAGTCGCCACGAGTGACTTTTGTAATGCCAAGGCTGCACCCCCGACCAGAGTTACTTCTGGTCTTTTTTCCCCTGTGAGCTTTTGAATTGTACTTTTGGAGTCGTTGATGCAAAATGATAAAGATTGATCAAGCAATGTATATTTTTTAATGAAACTTTTGAAAAAACACAATTCTTGTCTTATCATATTTTACTTATTCTACTTGATTTTATTTTCCAAAATTTTCTCAGGTTTTCTAAATATTTTATTCATTTTAAAAATTTTTCCCTATCATTTATGCAATTTAAATACAAAATCATAACGTCGAAGCATTCAATTAAACTTTTTACCTCGCAATTACTTATGTCTATAAAATGATAAACGTAGGAATTCGTATACTTTTCCACTCGAACCAGTGCAGCCTTCAAATACAAGCGCATCGCGTGCACTCTCCATCTCCCTTCCGAAACACCCTCGTACCTGCTCTATATTATTTCATAGATGGTATACCTCTTCTTCTCACCACCCCTAGCAGCAAAAAATCCCATCTCATTAAAGCTCTTCATCAACTTTCTTCTCCCCCTTTTTTTTCTACCGCATCGTCGTTCACCCCTTATACCGCAACCTCACTCTCTCACCTTTTCTCTGTAAATCATCCTACCAAGCACTCGGGTTCTAAACAACTCTCGGACGTTAGCGCTCGATTTTCCCGTCGGAGGCCGTCGGAGATAAGCTGGCAGAGAGGAGAACAAGATCGAGCTGTCGCGATGAAAGCGCTCTCATATCTAAATTGTATCGGGGCGACTCCCCACTGAGCTTCGAAAAACCAGCGCTTCTCCTTACGTGACTGCTACTCTACTACTACTACTCTCTGAGTCCGACGCTGCACTTATAGTCTGTCTAACCTCTCTCTCCCTCTCTCTCTCTCGTAACTAAATCGTTCGCAGAGGTAGCGGGGGTAGGAGAGAGCGCGGCCGGAATAGCAAGTGACTTTGGCAAATCCGCGTGCACGTGAGGGTAGAAGGGTGAGAGGACGAGGGAAGGTGAGGTGGGCGTGCGCGAGGACGAGGAATCCCCAAGTGGATTCGCTCGTTTTCTTGGGTGCCTTCGTCGAGTATACTCGCTCTTGCTGCGTGCATACTCTTCCTTCTGCGTCGCTTTTCCGCGCCTCTTGCCCTCCCCGCTCACTCGCTCTTGCTCTGTGTCTTCGAGGCGAGTGATTTTGCATGCCTAATTCAATCGACGAGGTTTACGTTGTCAACAGTTGGCCCACGTGGCGTGCGAGGGTAGTTTTTAGAGTGATGCTGTGCGCTAGGAGGGTTCAAAGACAAGGGTATATTATGATGTTATGATTTTTATTGCCGCGAATGTACTATCATGAATTTATATGGAATTCAATAATCTAAGAACGTAATGTAAAATAGAATGGAAGTGAGTTGAAGCATTAAAATGCTCATATTAATTTAATGATTACCGGAAATTCTAATTCAGTGTCCCTTTGTCACTTTTGCCTCTCACCTTGAATTCCCCCCCACACAGATAGATATACGTTCCAGGGAGCGGAAAGTTGGAACGGACTTTATGTGCGTGCGGGGGTTAGGGATCTTGAAGAGCTGCGAGAGGACGGTAAAATACGTAATTACCCGGGGATTTAACGGTGGGAACGTGTCGCTTTAACGGCCAATAACGAAGTCGAAGTGAATCGTAAAACACTTAGGGGCAAAAAACAATCGGCCGTCCCGAAAGTACATTCCGCGAATGTTTTCTATTATTGCTGAAATACCGGGGGTGGAAAATTTTTTACAGCCATGAAGTCCGTTTACTCGTTTTTTAATAACTTCTCCCAGCGCGACGCAGTTTTTGTCGAGTTTTAATTAACTTTAAACTTTCGAAAAATAAGCGACGCTCCACAGTTCTATTGTTATTTAAATGTTTCTACTTTCGTTCAATTTACTATATACGTATGTGAGTAAACAACCTCGTTGTACACATTATTATTTTAATATTTGCTAAATAGACCTTTGTTTTTACACCCGTCAAAAGTATCTGACAATTTCAATTATTCTTTACTTCCACAGTGTGTATTAAGCACACACTTAATCAACGAAAATACGTTTTTTTTTCCTCAAACAAAGTAACCGCGAGCTCAGCAAAAAACAGCGCCCAAGATAACTCTTCGGCACAGCAGTACATTCCTCTTCACAACGCCGTTGCCCGATACTAAAATTTAATTACACTTATCTAACGAAACGAGCGCGATAAACAAGCAGTATAGTGCGGGTAGCCCTCAAAAGTGCGCGGCTCGCGAGATCTTCATCTCGGTATAAGCTATCCAATTATTCTCTCTTTCTCTTTCTCTCACTCGCTCCTGCCTCTTACGCTCGCAAGTGTTTATATAGACGCGAGCACACTACTCGGCTATACCTCCGGCGAGGAAAGAAGTTTTTTGGAGCAGTAGCAGCAGCAGCAGTAGCAGCTCCGGTGCCGTTTAGGCCACAATAAATACAGACGGATTAAACAGTTTATCCGACAATGGCAATTACGGCGGACGTGGGCGACGGCTGTAATGAAATTTTCTAGGAGTAGCACCACCACACCACAGCGCGTTCCCTCGTCCTTGATCTCTTTCTCCTTCTTGCCTCTCCTCTTTCTATATATCTCGACACGAGAGCCTATCGAGAGAAACTTCAATTCCTCTTGGGAAAGGTAGGCGAAAGAAAGAAAGAGAGTCGCTGCTTCTGCAGCCCTTGTGTGTATATAGAGACGAGAAGAGAGAGAGAGAGAGAGAGAGAGAGAGAGAGAGAGAGAGAGAGAGAGAGAGAGAGAGAGAGAGAGAAAAAA
>JAYJLV010000011.1:5823807-5840748 GCA_036873485.1 Torymus texanus
TATATATGAATATACGCGTATACTACGCGGCAGTAAAGCTCAGAATTTGCTGGTCAAGGACAATTAGATTGGTCGAGGCAAGTGTACGCGCAGACCGAGGAAACCGGGGTCTGTCTACGTTCACGTGTGCGTGTGTATATATGGATATGTATATATTCATTATACTACGGTCTCGACAATGAGCGCGAGAATATCATAAAGTTCGTACAATGAGCTGCGGCAACGGCGGCGGCGGTAGCAGCGCTGCGCGATAATTGATGAGCTTTGAGATAATAATGCGGCGGTGGTGGTGCTGGGGCCCCTTGATGCGCGTTAAATTTAACGTTAATCACTCCATTATATTATTATCTCTCCGCGAGTTCTTTTGCAGATCTATCTTTATATATGTATATATGAAACGACCTTTGTGCAGATTTCATTAATGATCGGATTATGACGATTTTCTTTTTTTTTCTTTTTTATTATTTTGTGCAAAAGTAAAATTTATGCTTCATCGGATACGTCGAAAAAGAGAGAAACAGAACGACGGGCTTTATCGGTTTAACCGAGCGATCTGCTTCCTCTGAGCGAATGCGCAGCTTTTTACCGTTAATAACATAAACGTTGAAATTAATTTGAAATTATAGAAAATGAGCGCGCGAGACTCGAATTAAAAACTCGCGCAAAAAGCTTTGGCAGGGGAATAAAATTTATTTAAATGCACTTACGAGAAAATCAGTGTAATGAGGTTTCAGTTATCGAGATTCATCGGAAAAAGCAATTTAATGTAGTATAATATTTTACTCGTAAAATGTTTTTTTTAGTGTTTGCGATAGAGATTTTACTGGGACATTCTCCAATGAAAATTTTCTCTCTACAAACATTTTAGTACGTATTTTCACGTGTCGCACAGATTAATTTATAACAAGACACACTCTAGTTCTTAACTTTAAACAAGTCTCGAAAAAATTGCGAAATTTTTTCGTTAAACAAACAAACATTCAGCTGGCTTTACCAAAATTAATTAAAAATGTTAAAAGAGCTCGCCTAGAACAAATTCTTTTTCATCCCCACTACGTACTCACATGACTTATACGACGCCGTAAACACAGACAGAGAGGGAGACAGAGCGAACAGGAGCTTTCTCCACCCGCGCTCGCACATAAACAATATTAGCGGCTTCCCGTAGCCATCAAGAATGCGCGTGCGCACTGCATCAGCGCAGCGACCCTGACCATTCATATTTTATCTTTCCTTCTCTTCCCCCCCTTATCAATTTCTTTGCTTAGCACTCGCCATTTTTCACGCGAGTATGTCCCCCGGGATTTTTTTCAGGCCACTCTCATCGTTGGACCTTCCACCTTCTATCTAAACGTGCGCGCGCGTACGATTTTTTCGCTCAGAAAACTTTGGTCGGGTGAGAGAAAAAACAAAAGGACACGCGACGTGGGATGAGAGATAAGAAATCTTTAAGCGGACCTGGTGACACTGACGCATCTTCCCCGTAGGACAAGTGACCCTCGCGGTCATAAGATTCTCCCTCTGTTCTATACTTATACTGCTGCCTTTCGGCACACACGTGGTATTATTAATCGGCATCGTTCCGAGTGCGATGGAAATGACCTCTTTGTTTAAAAGGGAGTGAGGTAGGGGGGAGTTATGCGGCGAGGGCTGTGACTCGCTTACTTGCTATATGTGGAAAAACAAGGGACGAAAAGTTTTCTGGTGATCTTGACGGCGGTAGGAGGACGCTTTTGTCGAGTCACAATGGAGCCGACTTAATGGGTATATCCTGTCGAGAAATCGCCCATCGACTTTCCTTTCGCTCTCTCTCTCTCTCTCTCTCCCTCCTCTTTTTATGCACCCCGCGTGTATAGCGAGCGAGTCTTGAAGTTTTGGAAACTCGTTTACGCGGCTTTTTGTTCGCGATTTTTTCAATTAATTTTCGGACGCAAGTCGACGTGAATGCGGATGTATTACGTTGTATGCCTGGGGGGATAAAGACGTCGCGGTTTTTGTTTGAGAGATATTGAGAGACGACTCGAGCTTAGGATTTGGATGGTAAATAATGTGTCTCTCTTTCTTTTCCGTTACAGATGGTGACAAGGACAAAGAAAATATTTGTCGGCGGGCTGTCAGCGCCAACGACGCTGGAGGACGTCAAAAATTACTTCGAACAATTCGGCCCGGTAAGTAGTGCATCATCCCATTATCAATATACATATTGCATTATACATATATATACACATATAATTCCACGTAATCGCCCGCGCATTTACGTTTTATCAATTGAAGAGCAAATAACTCTAAATATTATAATACCACTCTGAATCTCCTTTATCTATTTACCCATTTTCCGTGCCCGGCACCTATGCATAATTTATCCGGCATTGGAAATTCCATAATACCATCGAGGTAACGAGGTCGAAGTATACGTTGAGGCATTAATACTTCACAAGTCCTGTCACTTTTCATATATTCATTCGCGAGCACACGTTGAAATAAAAATCGCGCGAACCACGGCAAGAACTCAGCTCTCGTATAATTGAAACAACGAGAGACAGAAAGGGTTTCACGAGAACGATGTAAACCGATAAGTCGTCGTTTGACAGTATCTCAGAATTCCATGATTTCGCTGAAATAATACTCTCTCTCTCTCGCTCTCTCTCTCTCTCTCTTGTCCCACCCACGCATACGAGAGTGAGTGGCGATATCAGCGAATCCGGGCGAGCGCGCGATTGGCACTATTTGTTCATCTAAATCAATATGGTGGTAGGTACGCGCTGCTGTTGCTGCTGCTGCTGCTGCTCGTCTGCCTGCCAATGTGTATGTACCCGCCTATATGCGTTCGTCGAATATTCCAAATAAGATCAAAGATCCGGTTTGAATTCAACAATCGCATCGATCGATAATTATCGTCCCGTATGCACGAGCGAGTGCGTGATTGTATGTACCCGAGAGAGCGAGAACTCACATCGCTGTAATCTCATGGTGTTAAGCTCGTTACATATTTGACATTTATACACTAATTGGCATTAACTGCTGTAATAAAAGACTCTCGCGTGGCAGTGATTATACGGTAATATAATTCCGTTGTTGCTGTTGCTGCCACTCAAGCACTTGCGTATTCCGTTGCTATCAAGGATGGCGTTTATGACAAATTCAATATTTTTCACCGTATTACGTCCGAGTCACTTAACACTCTACGATTAAATAATTGTGCTTATGAAACGGTTTTGTTAACTATAAGTATTATTCAATCCCGAACAATTTGTTGTAAACATATTATACTTAGCTTTCATTCTTGCATAAAAAGTCTTTTTTATCTAATATTTCATTATTCAAGTACATTTTTCCCCAAGTAAATACCGTTCAAATATTAGCAATGCAATAGGTGATCAACGTCTCTCTGTGTCATCGATACACAACGACAAGTCTACATGTAGACTGGAGCAGAGGGTCTCGAACTACGAGTACTGTAGTCCAGAAAACGCGCTCAAATATCAAAAGCAGCTGTGGGCTGAGGAAGGAGGGGGTGAGGTGGCGTGGAGAACGGAGAGAACTGAAGGAATCTTGAGATTTCAAAGGAAATACGCTGCTACACATAATTGAGCTTTCGAACACTCTCTTGAAGCTACCGCGCCACTGGCACTATGCGAGAGTATGAGCGCGAAGTACTTGCGAAGATAATTGGGGATTCAGCCTCGTTCTGTGTGTGGTATATATGTAGTAGTCGTCCGAGTTCGCGTGAAATATCGAATATCGCGCCTAATAACGGCTAGATGCTTCCACTAATTAGTGATTTCTCCATACAAACGAATATGTACGTGTGTGTGTGTATGTGCAAGAGCCCGTAGCACTCTTGTGCATATGTGTGTGTGTGTGTGTGTGTGGTACGTACTATCGTTATACTCTCGGATAATGAGTAATTAGCATTGGGAAGTAACAAACTCGCTGTGCTGTGAGCTCTCGTGTGGTTTCTTTTCCGAACGTGAAGGAGGAGCCAATACGAGCTCGAATGCTTTTCTTTGCCGTGGTAGAGGATTTTTTTGTTATTCTCGACAGTGCAATCATCAAACAGTTAAATGAGAATAGTACCGATGTTTTATATTTCAACAACATCGTAAGGATTAAATAAATAACTTATCTTATTTCGTTTAGTCTAAAGATTTGTGCTAAAGTAAACAAGCGGTTAAAAATAATATAAGTTCAGCAGTTAGGGTTAGTCTTAATAGCAAACGACAGGCATAAAAAAGCCTCAATTCGGAATCCTCGGGAAACCTTATACACAAGATTACGCAAATTATACCCGTATACACAGATCTACACACACGCATACACATCTGTTACATCAACATGCGTCACGAGGCATCCTAACCGCATCTCCGACCCTATTTACAATATGCGTCATTGTCGTTACACTAATACGGGCATATATAGAGACAGAGAGAGAGAGAGAGAGAGAGAGAAAGAGACAGAGATCCATCTCATCCCGGGGCCAACTAATACAGCCCCTGGAGTCAAGCCCATCTAATCCGTACGAAACCCTAACGAAACGCGCCCGTCCACAGCGCAACTGCCTAAAACACACTCTCACTCCCGCTATACACACCCGAAACTTCTCTCCGGCGATGTAATTCCGGAGCTGCGGAGAGAGAGAGAGAGAGAGTGAGTGAAGAGGACGCAGAGGGGAGAGTATAAAAAGTTTCAAATTTCTGCGCAGCACCCTTCCTCACCACTCATACGAGCGTGTGTGTGTGTCTGTCTGACCCACATGCGTACGCGTATATATATACGCGATAGGATCGCAGCGGTAGCGGCGTATATAGCTGCTATCAGTTGGAGTTCTCCCCCCGAAAAAAGAGTGGCAGACACTTAGGGCCGCCCGCGTGTACAATCTTCGTCATTCACGAAGAGAGAGAGAGAGAGAAGAGAAAGAGAGAGAAACACTTCCGTACGGTCCGAGATTCCTTCTCGATGCTAACGCACACTGTCTCTCTCTCTCTCTCTCCTTCCCTCGTCGTCCCCCTCCTCTTTGCCTCGTCGGCGTCGTGTAATTCGAGGTTCCTCGTAACCTTATATCGCTTTCTACTGGCTTCCCCTTTTCCTCCCCCTTTACGCGCGGGCGAGCGTTTTATTTCGCTCTGTGTATATATATATATATATATATATATATATATATACACACACACGAGTACGTCCTTTCGTTTTCTTCGCTCTCCCCCTTCTCCTATGTAGCACACTCCTTGTACATTGGTGGTGGCGTCGGTGGCTATGCAAGATGCGTATCTCCGGGCGTCTGTATATATACAGAACAGTGCATACCGTGAGACGCTCTGATAAAGCTAATGTTATTGCCGGTAATGCATTACACTTTGTTTGATATTGGCTCCGGCGTGCGTATACTCGAAAAATTGAGGGGGAGATGTGCCCGATGGAATATCTCTATTGACGGTATATACAAGAGGAGAGGAGAAGGGGAATAATGCCGGAATGGTGTCCATTAATTATCGTCAATTCAATCTCGCGCGGTATGCGTACGCTTTGGTCGATGCTCTGGCTCTGATAATGCGGCTGATTATAATTCGGTGCGGTGAGCTCAGTGAATCTTGCCTGCTTTACGAGGCTCGATAGGTTTTATGTTGCCCTGCGTATATGTGTGTGTATATATAGAGTGGGTTTTTCGTAATGGAAGATCGACTGTTTATGATTTCATTCACTAAAAGTTTAACATGATTGAATTCGTATAAGCTGGATTTATTTTGAAAGTTAGGAAATTAAATTAGCGTTAAAGTTATTTTACTGAAACAAGCGTATACAATTTGAGAGAATTCGGGGCATTCAAATTGAATCAATATTATAGTTATTAAATTAACTAATTTTCCGTTTCCTCAATCTAATAGTGACACATAATGGTAAAATCTTGTGCGGTATCGGTGTTTATCGGATTTCTGTCGTTAGCTGAAATTATAAGTTCGAAAATTAATGAATTCTGAAACATTTGATCTTTGTAATTAATTTAATCATTTTGCAATACTTCAAGTCTCAACTATAAAAGCAAAGTCAGAAACAACAAAACATTTTTTTCTAAAGTATTGAACTTGCATCGGCGGCTATTCTTTTATAGTACGTATAATAACGACTCTGTTTATATAAAATATTTACTTATCGGTTACCCAATTGCCTTAATTATTCAATCAGTGCGTTACCATCTCATGTATAATATCCATGAATATGCATTTCGAATTCAAGCATACCAAATCTAGCTTGAATAATCACAGATTAGATATAGAATACCTCCCATGAAAACATCGAAATCCACCGACCTCCAACAAACCACCAACAACTAATATTTCACCTCAAACTAACCATCCCATCCTCCTCCTCTTCTTTTTTTTTTTTACAAATCCCGGCTTCGTAAAATACCCCCGTAATTAATCGCGAAAAGTCCTACCCGCTCTACTCGTAATTTTCGCAATGCATCATCGGACTTTCTCTTTCCCTCTCTCTCTTCCTCTGGCGCGACCCAAATCCGCTTACAATGATGAGCATTACAGTCCATTGTTTAATCGCGCACAGGCGAGTGCAGCAGTGGCTACTCTCTCTCTTTCTCTTTTTTTTCCTCCTCTTTTCCCCTCTTTCACGCGACTTTGCTACCTACCCCAAGCGCGCGTCAGCCTTCTTTCTCTCTCTCTCTCTCTGGCTGCCGGCGGCAAATAAATAAATTTAACGGCGCTTGTCACGTTCGCAAAACGGGATAAATTCCGGGCGTCTGACGGCCATTTAAAACAATGCCGTCGCGAATACACGTCATTTGTAACCCCGCGCGCACGCGCTTTTGTCTCGCCCGGGCTATTCATTCCTTCCTCGACCACCCCTCTTCTCTTCCCTCTCTCTATAGGCGCCCGTGTATACACACTAGTATATATACGTATACACACTTCGAAACTGCGCTCTTTTTCTCTCTCTCTCTCTCTCACTTGCCGTCATCGTCGGCCACCGATAGCGCGTTATAACGCGGTACGAGGGAGGAGGAGGGCGGCTTTTTTGTCCGCCTCTTTTTTACCTCTCTCTTTCCGCGGCTGGGCGGTGGCCGTTAGCGGCGGATTGGAGCCGTAATTTTTGTCCCGATAAAAATGTAATTAGCGCCCTTTGATAAGGCGGTAAGCGATTGCCATGGTAGCTGCTACTGCTTCGCGCGCGACCACTGCGACATACATCCCACGAGCTTGCGTACGAGCACACACACCTCGCGGACCATTTCGCTTTACGAACGCATTATGCCCCCTCTCGTGTAATCTGCGAAAATACGCTCGTAACGATTTTACGATCCTCGAATTAATTGCAAATTACACACGCGCGCATATACGTGTGTGTGTGTGTGTGTGTGTGTGTGTATATATATATATATATATATATATATATATATATATACAAGTGCACAAGGGGACTTCTATGCTGTATACGCTCGCTTGCTTCTGTTACCCTCTGTACATGTGGATGCATTATTATTGTGTTATTCACTGTCACGATTCTGATTATGATATTTTTATTGAGTCGCGACGGCGTATATAACTATTCAATGTTAATGTTTGAGCGTCGATTTCGTAGCTTTGATGTCCCGGCGATTTTCGAGAGCGAGATCGACCGGGGCTGGATTTATTATCGGCGTTTATTCTGCAGTATATGTGTACGCGTAGCGGAGCCAGAACGACATGGCAATATACATATATACACACGCGGAACTCCGATATTATTTATACGATAGGATGTATCAGATTTTGAATTTTCGAGCTCGTACCATTGTTGTTTTTGATAACAACAATGTTTTTGCTTCGCTCGCGATAACGAGTATACAAGCACATTGAAAGTAATGTTTTGCAAATGGGCTTTATATAAAATCGTACCGAATCGAACAATGGTCGCAAATCATGCAGCGAAGAAGAATAAAATAATTCATCCGAGAATTACCAAAGTATACTTTCTCTCTCTCGTGTATATATACATATTATAGTGAATTATTTACCCTGGAATTAATGTAACGAGAGCCGACCTCGTCCTCCGGTTGGGCGAATCTTCTATACCTAGAGTGCTCGCGAACGAAATTATTATACGTCGGGCCGCCGTGCGTCATAGCCCGGACTCTTTGGCGAAAAATCAAATTGATCCCTCAATCTTTTAAAGTGCGCCCGGCGTCTTTCCTCTCTCGCGCCGCGATAAATTGAATTCTGATCCTCGCGGGGACGATTTCTCAGATAAATTCGAAAAAGACGCAGCGTATCTATTATAACGTCTCTCTCTCCCTCTCTCTCTCTCTTATTCTCTCTCCTCGACGAATAAGGAAGCGAGGCAGGCAGGCAGGCACGCGCGCAGAGTTCGCTCTTTTGGCAAGGGTGTCGCGTAAGCGCGCGCGCGCAATGAAATTTATGAGGGTCCTTTATTCCAGCACTTAGGGCGTCGACTTAAGTTTGAGCAATTTATTAATTTCCGCGTGTTTCGGGGCTGCGAGCGAGCGAACGCGACGTCGTCGTTGTTCCTTTTAAAGGAGACGCCGAGGTCGTGCCTCTTAATCTCGCTCTTGCGCGGTCCCTTTTTATTTAGGGTAGGGGAGGAGACCGTTGATTAGACACGAGGGATGTCGTATAATCGCGGGGAGTTACATTCAATCGCCTGTAAAAGATGCCGAGAAGGCGATAAAGTAGATTGAGAGGTTTTTAAAGTTTCGCGTGAATTATTAATGAGGATTATCGGAACGATCGCGAGGTAAATAATGAAGTTGATGTAACAGGCTATGAAGTATCAAGAGATAATGTCTGTGGCATTCCGGAATAACCGATTAAGTCCATTTTTCGAATTTTCGAGAAAAACGGTTTTTAATATTCAAACTTGTATGTAAGATCGGGAGAAACTAGATGAGTCGCGATACTTGACTAGTCAATTGACACATTCAAAACACATAATTACACGCTGGTTTCAACAGATTATACATTTTTTTATGCATTCAAAACGAGTAAGAACTCAAAAAAGTATGGACTTCTGTAGTGATTCCGAGAACTGTGAACGTATCTGCGATTCGCGTTTATTTTAGAGCGTATTCTTTAATTTAATTATGAAACGGGTCAACAAATTAACAAATTAGCATCTGTTCAATGAATTCGTCTAACTCAT
Source organism: Torymus texanus (assembly GCA_036873485.1). Classification (NCBI taxonomy): domain Eukaryota; kingdom Metazoa; phylum Arthropoda; class Insecta; order Hymenoptera; family Torymidae; genus Torymus; species Torymus texanus. The sequence goes on from JAYJLV010000011.1 coordinate 5,832,955, forward strand.
TCATGAAATTTCTATTTTTCTGACATTTCTATTAAATTTACGATCATTTGTATTGTTTTTGTATTGTACTAATATTGTAAAATTTTAATATGTTTATAATTTTAAAGTGTATAGGAATTTTTTAAATAAACAGATAAATATATATTATCCATCATATTCACATTAAATTTGAATAGATAAAATAAATGATAATTACGATAAACGAAAAAAAATAAAAATGATGGACTTATCCGGTTATTCCGGGCAGAAAATTTTCAAAATTTTCAAAATTTAAACCACTGGTTACCTTTCGGGTGAATTGTAGCTTTACGGCAATATTTTTGCTACTACTGAAAATGGTGAATGAAAAATGCCTATTTGAAGATACAAAATCCGGGGTTATCTCGATTTTCAAAAAAAGTGGACTTATTCGGCTATTCCAAGAAGCCTCAGAAATGTAACGCTGTACGGGGGTTCCGTAAATATTGGTTTGTGTGTGTGTGTGTGTGTGTTTGTGTGTGTATATATATATATATATATATTTGAGTGGATGAACAAGTTATTCGGAGAGGTTTAAATTTTAATAAATGATATTAATTTATCTCAAATAAATTGATTGGTTCAATTCAGAACAACTTATATAAAAATAAGGTGTTGCTTCAAAGTGTAATAGTAAATGTACTAAAATTAATTCTTTCAATGTTAGTTAAGCCATAAAAAAGAATAACATAAATAAAACATAATTATTTATCACATTAAAACCTCATTACATTTCTTCCCAACCAAGCGCCTAATTTCTCAACCATTCGGGGATTGCGGTCTCCTTCCTCACACAAAGTGGCCCCGACGCGATTCCGGTGCTCGCGATCTCTCAAAAAGAAAAATTCTTCGCTCTCGCGCGCATCCCCCTTCTCACACATATATATACACACACACGTCGCCGCGAGGTCAAGCCCTCCTGTGCACCGCGCGACACCGCGAGGTGTTTTCTATCTCTCTGTCTCTCTTCGTCGCACTCGCGCTTGTCGTAGCTTTTGTCTGGCGATGTAAGCGTCATTAGCGTCGGCCGTAATGAGCACACTAATCACCAGCGTGTGCTACACGTCGCGCTTGCTCTCTCTCTCTCTCCCTCTCATATCAGAGTAGGAGCAAGAGCGAGCGAGAAAGAGAAAAGACGCGAAGAAGCGCGAGGACGACGAGAGAATGACGAAGTGGAAGAATAAGTGTCGCGCGGATGCGAGTAGGTGGCGGCGGCTGCTACAGCAGCATGCAACGGACGAGGGAGGAAAAAATTCCACGCGTAGACATACACATACACACACGCATACATACACCGAACTGCGTGACGCAAATGCATACGCGCGCAAGGCTTGTTTGTAGTGAGGGAGAGAGACAGATACGTTCGCGTGATAAGGGCCTACTTTGTCTATCCTGCTTTTTTTCGCGCGCGCGCGCTGCGAGTTATTCAGGTCTTTTTCGAAATGAAGGTGAAAAGCTGCTATTTTTAATGCGAGCTCTTTAGCCGAGCGTGAATATTCTTTAAACGCGCATTTTTATTAAGGTTTTTCCAAATGAAAAATAAGCATTTTTGAATTAACTCGTGACGAGAAAGGTTTTCGGTTCAATTGTGTGCAACAACATTATTTAACGTAATGATTTGAAGATGGATAGTAAATCTTGGTATCGAATATTTTCACAAAGCTTATTATACCGAAAAAAAAACATAATATTGAGCTTTGAATAGACATACCTAGTGATAGATGTATGGATATGCTGCTAGATCAAAAGCTAGAGTATCCGTGAAACCAGAAAAAAGGGCATAATAGTGGATGCTCGTGAAAGTTCGTTACGCGCATTTATAACGGAATATATATATCCCTCTAGCCTTGGCTGTGAATGCCGAGTTCGCGACAGAGGGAGTGAGAGAGAGAACGCATGAGTCGGAGAGAGAATCGCGGAAGAATTGTTCCGCTCGCTCGCGCGCGAGAACGTGCGCATTTTCCCTCTTCTCTCGCCCACTATTCCTAGCCACCCCAGCAACAGCAGCAGCAGCAGCAGCCTACCGTCAAGAGCGAAAGGAGTTCGGTGGAAAAAGCAAGAGAGAGAGAGAGAGTGCGCGCGGGATAAAAGTGTCGCCATTCACTCGCTCTTCTCGCACGTAGAGGGAGAGAGAGAGAGAGAGAGAGAGAAAGAGAAGCCAAAGGTAGAGAACGGCGCGCTCGCAAAAAAAGAGAGAAAGAGGTCGACTAGGCTCGCTCTCTCACTCCCCCCTTTCTTTTTATTTCGTCTTTGACTTCGTATTTCCCTCTCGCTCGCTCTCTCTCTCACTCGAGCGTAGAGCGCGAGGCAGACGGAAGTTCTCGAGGGTAGCTGCGGCAGCGACGGCACATTGTTCCGTCGCACACTCAAGACTTAATAAATTACTTTGGCTGGAGCAAGAGAGAGAGAGAGAGAGAAAGAGAGAGCGAAATAGGAGAAGAGGAGGAGACGGAGGAGGAAAGAGGATGTGCTGCGAGCTCGCGAAGGAGGAATAATAAAGACTAATAAATTAGGAAAGCATGCGTGGATTGAAGAACGTGTGATGACGATGAATGGATCTGGAGAGTATATGTATAGAAAAAAATACCTAACATGTAATAAGGAATTACTGTCAGAATTTCATATTTAAAAAATAATAAATGAATCTGAATGGATATACTAGAATCGTATATATTTTATTGTAGTGAGAAATCTTTATTAAAAAAAACAATGAGGCGATCTCAAAAAGTGTTTTAAATTACTCAGAGGTGTGTCTATGATGTCAAGTACAGAAACCAGCTATAACACTAACGTCAAAAAAGGAGGAACAAGAAAAATTTAAGCCACCGCTTGTTTCGTAGGATTAACTCTCGCACGACCGAACCCATTCTCGAGCAACAGAAGCAGCAGCAGTAGTAGGACCAACCTCGCGCACACCGTTCACAGACAACATATTTCAGAATATCGGGTAGTCCTCCTGGCCTTTACCCCCCGACGACCCGGCGATGACCATTCGCTTTATTGAGCCTTCCTTCTCCTAGCCCCTGCACGCGAATCTTCCTCTCCTTCGAAGAAACGCTGCTCTACGCGCGGCCCCTCGAAAGTTGAAGCCGCTCCTCTCTCTCTCAAGAGAGAGAGAGAGAGGGAACGCGAGGTGGATAGAAAGCTGGAGAGAAGGAAGGGAGGAAGACACGCCAGAGCGAAGAACCTGCATTTAACAGCCCCGTTAAACATTAACTGCCGCTCCGCAGTTTTCCCCATAACTCCGGGTAACTTTGATTGCAGCTAACAGCCCTCGGGGATACTACCAGTTCTCTCTCTCTCTCGCGCGCACGCGTTCGCGCACAAGCTCACCTTTAAAAGCAGAATATGAGAGAGAGAGGGAGAAGGCGGAGGGCAAATGAAGTAGAGAAAAGCAAGCGAGAAAGAGGAAGAAGGCGAGTGAAGAAAGGGAAAGAAAAGGTGCGAGAGATGGGAAAATCGAAGCTCTCGTGCGCGAAAGCAGCCGCGCGCTCACCTTATAACATCTTATAATTACTCTGGTCTCGAGGGTTTAACTGCTGTTTAATTTCATTTGGTAATTAACCCCATGCTTTATCGGTACTCGCAATAGAGAAAGAGAGCGGGAGAAGGCGAAAGGGTGAGAGAAAAGCTCGTTCCATTTCTCCTTTGCTCGGCTCGACCGTTTATTTCCACACTTTTGTCCCTTGTGCTTATTTATTCTTTTCTGCCTTTTTTTTTTGCATATTTTTCCTGATCCTGGCTCATTTACATTGCACTCTGATTTGAAATTCTGATTTCCCATTGTTTGTTTTTATTTTAGATGCTATAATCACCACGGCTTTAAGCTTTGCTTGAATTGAGGATTCAGTAAAAGTTAATGGAATAAAGTCAGTAGCAATGCTCAAAGAATTTTTATTTCAGTATAAACAACTGTACAATTTCGCTAATAAAGTATTGATTTCTTAAAGAACTTAAATCAACAATAAGTTTTTTGTCGTATTTTATTGAAACAAATAGAATCGTACAATAGTCGAAATGGATAAGATACTGTAATGGTAAAAAGAAACTAATAGCAGCTCTTTGCACAATAATTTTCACAGTACAATGTTGTATGTACACTCTGTAAACAGTCATAAACAACTTCCCCGTTCGTGTGAATCCTTGTACATTTAACTTCCCGCAGTCCCTTATCGCAACTTCAAGCTCACGCACAAAAGGACTTAATCAGAGGAAAAAAGAGAGGAGCGGCAAAGTAGCATGCACTTAAAAATAATCGGCCTTTTATGCGTTTCGACAGCGGCTCGTAACCAGTCGCCGCGAAACATATAAACGCGACTGGATAATTGTTCTCTGAAAATAATCAGTTGCGGAGAGAAAGTATAAGCGTGCGCGCTTCTATGCATTAAGATCCGCCAGCTCGCAACTGACAAGTAATGAGGCGTATAATGATTTTATCGCGCCATTGTCAGCGTTTCATATTCCAGTGCGACGATTAAATGTGCGAGTAACGAGTTCTCCTCCCTAGTAGTCCTGCCGATCGTTTGACTCTGTTTGATTGCTTTTCTCGATACCAATCAGCCTGCGGTTTAGAATAGAAAGAGAGAAAGGGGATAGGGTATAAACCTTATTTACCATTTCATCTTTTTTATCGCGATGGTAACGCGGGGTGTGCGCAGCAGTAGTAGCACCACCAACAGCAGCAACGCCCGGAATTCACGGATTTCAGTGCGAGTTTTTACTGCGGGCTTTCTTAACGCAATGATAATCAGAGCTGTGGAATCGTAATGGTTTCGTTAGTGGGGCTACAAAAGTGTTATTTAGTAATTACGTTACTCTGCTTGCTTTCTTTACCGTTATTTTTATAGGCGCTACCGCAAAAATAATATGCAATGAAATGATAAGAATAAATCAATGCCGAAGATAATCATTTTATACATAAATAAAGATGCGATTTAGCTCATAAATCTGATGCAAATTCTGATTTAATAATACGCGTTTTGTTATTTTAATTAGTAAATTGAATTATGAAGTTTATTCACGCCAGAGAATAATGAATTAAAGAGAATATAAATTTCCAGCAGATGGCTTGATAAACTTTACATTCCGAAGCATAAGATATACATTTGAATCGATCGGTAACCGTTATTTATGAAGTTATTCGATATATTAATAAAACTGGATCAATATCAACTGAAGCTCCATAGTTGGAACGAGAATCCAACTTTTTAACACAACACATTACTACTTTTCCTTTTCAATAAACAAACCACACTACAACTAATATACATTCAATCACCTCCCCGCAAATCATTAAAACGCAAAAACCAAACCCCTCCTTCCGAAACTTTTAATAGCAATTCCAGCGCCAGACTCGCGTCGCCCAGCCATTCGTCAAAAGGGCGAAAAACGGAAGAGAGCCGCCCCGCCGTAGTCGCTCACTCGCAGATATGAAACTTCATCAGATCGAAATTACTTCGACCTCCGTGCACCGTCTACTCTCTTCGTTTCTCTCTCTCTCTTTCTCTCTCTCTCTCTCTCTCTCTCTCTCTCCACCCTACGCACGTGTTCCACACACACACACGCATACATATATATACTTGAAATCCGTTTTAAATTCGACGCGTCGGCGCTGAAATTTGAAGGGGATCGTGTAATATAGCAGCCCCTAGCTATAGCCTACCCATGAGCGCTTTCTCTCTCTCTCTCTCTCTCTCTCTCTCTCTCTCTCGCCCGCGGGGGAATATTTCAGCGCCCGGGAAACGTCGCCTAGATTACGAGTTTATCTAAATGGCGCGCTAGAGTAGAAAGAGAGAGAGAGAGAGAGAGAGAGAGAGAGAGAGAGAGAGACTGCGTGCAGATTACGGGCGCGATGTTTATGGCTTCGTGACAGAAAATTCTGTGTCCTCGGGATAAAGCCCCTGTGGTGTGTGGTGCGAGCTACTGCTGATGCTGCTAGCCGCCGGCCTCGACGTGATGGCTTTGCCTTTTGGGACTTGGCCGAGTGAGAGAGAATGTATGCGAGAGGATCTCATTCTCGACGAGTGTATATGTATGTGGGCTTCTGTGACTGTAGAGGAATTAACAATTCATAGCGTGATTATGGAGTGGAAGTGAGAATTCTCGTGGGAATAGTAATTGCGGTTTTTTGGTGGTGAATTTCAGGACGAAATTATTAGGAATATTATTGATGATTTTCTGCTATTTTACAACGATCTGTACTATAGTTATATGAGAGTGTGGGAAAAACATAGGTTAATAAGTGTATTTGGAATGAAAGGTTTTTAAACTAAATCAAATGTTTATTACTTAATATTTTTAAGAATTATTTAATTCAGTCGTAATATTTTCATAGACATAAAATATATAGAGATTACTTTATACTGTTATTTGAACCATAAATATTATTTTTTGTTTCAGGTAAGCATTTATTTATCATCAACTTCGAATATACTAGACTCCATTCGTAAGTCAATCATTAATTTTCTCCCAAACATGTACATATACTTAAATTGAATTTTTATCTAATTACTCCAGCGTCAATCCAACTAGCTGAATGAAACGCCATATATAACTGTATTTACATCACGCAAACGCGTCCGCGAAACATTCGCTGCTCGCTCTTTCTCCCTCCAGCACCACTACCAGCACCACCAATCGAAGCTCAACTTAATTTTCCCTCATTCCCGTGCGGCGTCGAGGCAAAGATATATATACATCCTTCTGCAGCGCGTGCGCGATTCCCAATCAGCGCGTCGGCAAATTCACTTTGCACTCGCGCGAGCGCGTGTCTTCCCTCCCGCTAAACATTCAATCAGTCCCCCTCTCGCGCGAAAAAACCATCTATCCCCGTCGCCTCTACAATCGGAAATGGCGTCGTGTTCTGGTCCACAGTTCGGAATTGGAATAAGGCTCTCTCTCTCTCTCTCTTGGATGAGGTTAAAATTTAATAGTCGCGCGGAGAGAGAGGGAGAGAGAGGGAGAGAAGAGAGCCCACCCTGAATTACGGCGACGACGACGACGACGACGACGAGGAAGACGAAATTTTGAAGCTCAATTCTCTCTCCCCACGCTGTGCTTTCTCTCTTATTTGATTTTAAAAGGCCCCGTGCTCTCGTTGCCATTGCTACTGCTGCCGAAAAAGTATAAGAGCGCAATCTCCGCGGCATTTCCGAGCGCGTCGCGCTGGAAGAAACCTCTCACTACGGCAATTCAATGAAATTCTTTCATTCTTCCAGCGCGAGCCTTTTCCATTTTCCGCACGGAGAACAAAAGCAGACTCCTCTACCTCCTTCTTCTCCCCACCTCCTACTCCCGTTTTCATTTCCGATTGCGCGCGATGGTTATATATATATATATATATATATGTGTGTGTATGTATATATGTATATATATACGTATGAGTGGTTCAAGGTCGCGGGCTATTTCGATTTTGATTTTCCCGCGGGAGAACGCGGCGAATTTAATGAGGCGTGTGCTAATGTATACATATATTGCTCGGGTAGGAGTCTTTGTGTATCGGACGAGAGAACGGTATAGCGTGGGCGGCAGTCTAACAGAGGGGAAGCTTTATCCTCGTTGGTTGAATGCAACGTCGACGAGGAGGGTAATTATATTATTGTGAGATGAAGGTTTCCGGGAAGCGTTGGTTAAAAATTATAAAAGCGTGCTTTGGTGGTGTTGGTAATAGTGCTGGTGCAAATAGCTGAGCTTTGCGGAATGCGAATTAAGGTTCGTTGATGTTGAAATAATGGATGGTGGTTTCTGCGAATGCAATAATAAAGTTTTACTGGTTTA
>JAYJLV010000011.1:5840848-5861910 GCA_036873485.1 Torymus texanus
ATATATAGTTAATTTATACAAATGCAATTAGATTAAATTCTGGTTTAAAGTAACAATTAGAGCGCAGTATGCAAATAATTTATATACAATGGTATTCGAGAGCTAATAATAGATGATAATAATAATAAAATGAAAATTCGTGTATGAAATTTCCAGAGGAATCAACAAGTATATACGTTCAACATGCGTATACGTAGTTAAAAATAATATTTTTCAAATGTTCGATCTTGTTATTCCTGTTCGCAAACAAAAAACACTGTTGATTTTCTCCTCGGTATGCCGCAGGATCAATACTACTCCATACCGCAGTCGAAATAGCATCCGTCACTGGCAACGAAAATCCACGCACATAACGAGATACTCTCCCCTCAAATTGATACTTCGCTATATGCTCCCCCGCAAAAAGTTTCCACGATTTTCTATACCTTCGTTAAAAATACGCATCGGCATATATTCACGTCTATCGTTATAGCTATACATTGCATCTCAACTTTCGGTACCAAATTATGCCACGAAACCAGGCCGAACCAAAGGTTTATATTATACACACATACACACGTTTCGAGCTACGTCTTTAATGGGCAGCAGTGCACCTGCTTATATTTACACATGACCATGCCACGCCACGCGTGTGTGCACGATAACGACTCGGCTATCGCGTTACACTACACCTTACCACTGGAAGAGTCTCGAGATTAGAGCTCTATTTCCGGAAGGACGACGTTGTCGTACGGCCGGCCGCTAACTTACCGTCTGTATTTCACGTATATATACATACATGTACATATAATACAACACGTGTGCGTACGCGTGTGCTGTAGAAAAAGAGTGAGAGAGGGAGAGGAAAGAAAAAAGTTTATGCTAGAGGTATGAAATACCGAATGCAATTTACCGTAAATCTTGGCGCGCGCTTGTTTTCGCGATGCGAAGAATGTGCATGTTATACCGGTGGGGGTAGAAGGGTTATTTTTTACTTTTTTCGTTCGCCATGGTCGCTTGTGTTTTTGAAATATACGACGAGGCGATGCAGAGTACGAGTTAATTCGCGAAATAGGAAAATAATTATTTATGTGTTTTGATGTGTAATTTTTTTGGTGAAAATATTACGTGTGTACTTTACGTCTGGATGATTTATTTTTGTGTACTATTTTTCTTATCGTTTTGTAACGTAATTCAAATTTTATATGGTAACTTAAAAGAGGAGAACACCAAGAAAATGACATACATTCAAGAGATACGAGAAACGCTGATTTATACGACTTTAAAAAATTAGACTATCAATGTTTACAAAGTAACGTATCGCTGCAGTCTCTTAAAAAAGCGTCGTTAAAAAAGCTATAGCGCGTCCGTCGTAAAGTTAATGTGTACTACTGCGCGCCGCGAAGATATATACACGGTATTCTTGCTTTCTCTCTCTCTCTCTCTTTTTCCTTCCCTTTCTACGCTCGCACGAGCGCGCGGACGCGCGAGAGCTGCGGCAAATAAATGATCATTCCATCTTCCTCCTTTTAAAAGCGTTTATTACCTTTCTCTCTTTCTCTGGCTGCTCGCGCATCTCGCATTCGTTCGGAGAGACAGAGAGAGGGATAGGGAAAAAGAGTAATGCCGCACCGGGGCGGTATCAGAATACAGAGACAATTAACTTCGTTTCGCGAAAAGGGAATATGCTTTGGGGTAAATTCATTTTTCTTTAGCCCGACCACGCGGTATTATTTAATTTGAATTTTTAAAGGAATGAGGTTAATCGGGTTAACAAATGCACGATGTGGGTTGCAAAAGGCAAACAAATAATTGCTCGGCGTCGAGGCTTCAAAGTGCCGAGATGTCGAAATTTAATATGTACAATTGTGGTATTTGAATCTTTTTTTTGCAGGATTATAGCTGTTTTAACTAATTCGAGACTTGAAACGAATTCTCAATCAATTAAATCAAATTTGCTTTTTTTTATTAGGCAAACAGACAAAATTATTTTGAGATTAGTATGGAATTTTTATATATTTAATCGAGTAGAAATGGTGAGCTAACTATTTTGCACTGAAAATATCGCAATATAAGCTGAAAATGATTCGATAACGCAGCAATTATCGCAAATGCTTTAACGATATCAAACGAATATTACGGGATCAAATAGCTTTTTTATGAAGTAAATTATTTTATCGGTGATCCAATTCAAGTTACTGTATAATATTCACCCATAGAAACCGTAATGTACTTTTTTTTTTAATTTGCGAAAATTAATTATTGGCTTATCGTTTTAGCGACGGAAATATAACATTATATATTCGTGTTCAATAATTTTAATAATTAAATCAAACAATTTTCAAATAATGCCAGCTTTTAAACATTTGAGTAGAATGCAAATTAAATTTAGTTAAATAAATAAGTTGAAATGTATTAATTTAAATGTGCTTACGGTTATATAAATGAAAGCCTGATTAAATAAAATGAGAAATAATTTTCCCAGTACTTTTAATTTTTAATGTGCCTGTTATCGTAACAAATTATATCAATGGAATAATATTCACTGAAATTTTCATTATCACAAAACGAACCATTATTTCCAATGATTAAATATATGTATATCACTTTTAATACTTCAATCCATTTCTCCATGTTCGCCAATAAATCAAACCTGGTCTCTGTCGCATCCACCATTGACAAGTCAAAAACTCCAGAACGAATCCGTGTGTCGATACACATCCAACGCATACATGCCAGTCCTCACTGAAAGGAGAAAGACATAGACAGTGTGAGTGAGAGAGAGAGAGCGGCCGCAGCGTAGCACAGTCTCTCTTTGTTTATCCGCACGTTTCATAGTCCCGTGATTTTTCCGCAGCGACGCTTTGTCGCGGCGCATCCGGCCGCTTCCGGCGTGCCCGGGACCGGAAGCAAGATGGCCGGAGCCCCGCGGCGCGGCCCTGATGAAATATTAACGGAAAGTCGAGCCGCGCGCGACGAGAGCGTAACCGGCTGCTCTGTGTAGACACGTATGTATACGTGTGTGTGTGTGTGTGTCGGTTCTGGTCTCTCTTTACCTCTCACAGTCGCGTGCGCGTGCACAGGTATAAACAGAAGTTGCTGCGCGCTTCTCTCGGGAAATTTCGCAAAAATTTCTGCCCAGCCGCAGGATGAGCTCTATACTACGTGCGGTGTGGCTTATGTAGCCCTGAGTTTTGACTTATTTGGAGTTATGAAGCTGGAAGGAGATCGAAAAATGGAAAACGTGGTTGTAATTTTTAAGAAGAAATAAAAGTATGTGAAAACAAGTTCTGGGGCAAAATTGCGCTGTAAAACGTAATTCAAATAAATATTCTTTTTGTAAAGGATAAACTCATTTATTCTCGCTCAATTACTAAAAATGAACTTTGACGCGTCATTGCCGGTAAACAATTAACTTAATTAGCACGCACGACTAAATATATCGTATAAGTCGATAGTGCGTCGATCGAATAGATGTCGAGATGCACGAAAGTCGCGGCTTAAATTTTTAAAAAGGCCATTGGCGTATTTCCTCCTCACGCGTTTCACACAAGTCAAAGGGTCATTTTCAAGTGCGCGCATCGAAGCGCAATTCCACCTTTCCTGAAATCGATAATATTTTTGGAAAAATCTGTTTATAACTCTTGGTTTCCTTCAGTGGGGGACGTGTGCGCGTACTAAAATGCATTGGAAATCAACGTTTTCACAAGATTTCATTAGACTTTATTGAATTCTGCTCAAAATTGAAAATCAATTGATTTCCTGTTTTTATACATGAGCGAGTTTCATGCAAAACGAAAATACGAATTTCAAGCGGATCGGGGATACGGGCGCTTGCTTCGTTTCGGAAAGGTCGGCGAGCTTGAAGACTTGCATTGTTGCCTTATTTTTTCGCAAACAAAGGTTTTCAAATTTTTTAAATTCGGCTCTCAACAATAATAATGTTAGTAAATTGCAGTAAGAGGTAACTTTGTTTGTTTTGATGATATTATTACAATATAGATTTAAAAATACAGTAATGTATACTCGAAAATAGAGCGAAAGAGTATTTATAAATTATAATTTTAAATTAGTTAATTAAATGAAAATACAAAACAATGCGCAGTAAATGTGAGTACCTAGACAGTGTTTCAGAATAAAAATAATAACTACTTTATTATAAATATAACATGTATATTAGTCGAAAACAATTATAATACGTATATTCAATATAATTTCACACTATTAATCCCCTCGATCATACGAAAACGTTTTCTATAAAGATAGCTACCTACCGCTTTTAATTATGTAACGTATTTAAAATCTCTAAATAAGATAACTCGCTATCTATATATATATATATATACTCTTTAAATAATCGACCTCTTTCCCCGACCATAGGAACTGAAATTACTACCTCACGGCGCACCACACGACCACTATACATTTTACCAAACTCTTCTGCATTCCCAGCAGAGACAACTCCACTCGAACAACATCGCTCTTTCTCTCTCTCTCTTCCTCTCCTTTCTTACCCCTCCTCATCGAATTACCCTCTCTGATGTACAGCGACGCGGCAACACTGGGCTCCTGAATAATTTTCGAGAGGACTCCCCGCGCTAGTCGCCGCGCGAGGATTGAATTCGCGAAAGAGTGTAAGCAGTGTCTCTCTCTCTCTCTCTCTCTCTCTTTCTCTTTCACTCGAAGGTACGCGGTGCGGCAGACGTTTTTAGGCCGCACGCCGCGCCGGTGCAGCGGGTCACGAGTTCGTTCGTTCGGGGATGCGCTGCCGCCACTGCCGCCACCGCCGCCGCCGTCGTCGATCGATTCTCGGGCTCTCTCCCATTACACACCTTTCCGCCGTGCTCCTCCTTATTCGGCGGTGCCGTTATTGCTTTCTTGTTGACTGTGCACCGAGCTATATAGAGAGAAAGAGTGCAAGTAGTCAGCCGTGTGCCTTGGAAATAAATAAAGAATGTATATAGCGTCGGCCCGATAAACATAAATACTCGCACCGTCGCTCTACACTGCGTACTACTGCAGCGACGTCGTATTTGAATCTAGACCGAGAAAAGCCTCGTCCCCGAGATTTTTCTTTCCCGACTCTATGTATGTATAGACGCGTGTATATATACATGTGTACCCAAGCGTGCACGGAAAGCGCTTAAGAAAACGACGCAGCGGCACACAAGAGAAAGAGAGAGAGAGAGAGAGAGAGATCCTGTTTTTACTCACTCTCGTCTCTCCTTTCTTTTTTATTTTACCACCATCCTACCGCCACTACTGCTGCTGCTGCACCTTGCGCGCAATTCCGCGAGATACGATCGGAGCTCGAGCAAGGTGGGGTGGTGGTGGAGTATTTACCTTTCTCGCGCGCGAGAATGCGATGCGCGAAACAATGGCCGAGAGTGAGAGGGAAGAGCGCGGCGGGCGAACGCGCGAGCGTAAATCGGCTTTCGCCTCGGTGCGCCGACGCCGCAGGGACGTTTATTTAGCTTCGACCTTCCCGTCGATAAATAATTCGGAACGGGCTTTCTCTCTCTCTCTCTCTCTCGCGTGTGCTAGCTCTCGCTCTTCCCTTATCGAACGCCGGCTGTCCATTATTCACGCGTTTGCGGCGCACAAGCTCGCCGGTTTTACATGGAACTACTTCGACGCTAGGTACGCAAGAGATAGACTTGCTGCTGTGTGCTGTGTGTAGAGGTGAGTGTATCGGCGAGGGAAGTGTGTTTTGAAGAAGAGGCAGAGAGAAGAGGTGAAGAGAAAGATAGAAAGAGAGAGAGAGAGAGTATGTGTCTAACGAGATTTCATTCAGATAATGAAAGGAGTGAGAGAAAGAGAGAGATGTGGATTTTCTCGTAACGTTGGCATGCTAAGTATGCATTTGCTATTTGCGGCTGGGAGGTAGTTTGTAATGTCGGTACGAGAAATTGAATAACTAAGTGATATTCGTTAATATTGCCTGCAAATTATTCTTCTTAGCACATATTTGTCTTAATCCATAAAAAATATTTGCCAACGTTAAATCTTCACCTTGTCAATTAATAAAAACTTGCTTTTAAAAATACGGTAATATCTTACATCTCTCCGTCACTGTCTAATTAAAACAAAAAAATAAACAGCCACCATGCCTCATTAACCCTAAAGAACGCTTTCGCCTTACAAAGAAGACAAGCTGCTGCGTCCATCACGACAAAAATGCACTTATCCCACCTCATTCTGAACAATTCCCTCAACGGCAATTTTTGGGCTCGATCCGTGTCGCTGCACCTCGCCACCGCCACCGTCCAACATCCTCATCAGGCCTTATCGTATTTATTAGCGTCAGCGGCCGGCGTGCGTTCATTCCTTTTTGGGTCAAACGAAGCACACAGCCCGTCCGTCCTCCCCCATCCACCACCGAAGAAATCGATTTCCCGTCTCTTAGGCCGTGCCGCCGGCGAATCGACTCTCTCTCCCTCTCCTCCTCTGGAGAAAAGAAACGCTCGCGGAATTGGTATAGCCCTCGCTGTCGCGCAAGAAAAAAACTCGGGGACGAGGGAAAGGCAAATCCGCAAAAGCGTATCTCCTCGTGTATATAGAACGACGAAGAAGAAGAAGGAGGAGGATGAGGAGGGATCGGTTCCTGGCATCGAACGTCGCGAAGTCGACTGGGGATGAAAAGCAAGCATCAGGCGTCCCCTCCCTCAAACATCTATTGCCAGCGTCGTCGTCGTCGTCGTAGTCGTCGTTCTCGTCGTCCCCACCAGACGACGAATACTCTTCGCGCGCGCGCGCTCGCGCTGCTGATTCAATATTCGTTTTTCTGCGGCATAACTTTCCATTTGCATGGCCTTCGCGTCCCCGACGTCTATTTCCTTTTGGCCCCACCCTCTCAGCTTCTTCTTCTTCTTCTTCTTCGTCGTCGCTGTCTTCGTCTTCCTCTTCTTTCTCGTTTGCGTTATGCGCGCCCGCGCCCTCTCGAGATGTATATACATATTCATCTGTATGTGTATCCGATTTCTCATGTGTGATGGCTAAGCCTGACCCTCGAGCTCACTCGCTGTAAAATTCGTCATGTGTCGTGCAATATATAGAGACATTTCGGGTGAGTAGCTGTATAGATGTACGTACACGAGCAATACAGCAGCAGCCGCGACGTATTAAATTGAATATGTCTTTCGATTTGGGACACACGAGAGTATATATATGTTTGTTGTTTTCCAAATCGCTTATGTGTTTGGATAGAGGCAGCCTGTTTTTGTGTAAATAGCAAGGTTAGTACGCGGTATGTATAACAACACGAATTTTGGTCGGATGTGGCTTCATCTTTGGTATTTTGCTTTTTATGATTCACTCTACCTCTCTCGCTTTCTCTCCGACCGATGGATCTCTCTCTCTCTCTCTCTATCGCATGAATATTAATCGCGACTGTCAGCGAAAATACATCACGGATTTGAATATTTAGATATGCGTGGGTAAGATATCGAGGTAGTAAAATTGACAAGGAAAATTTATCAGCGTTATTTTTTAATAATAAAAGCAATCAATACAGGCTTATATAATCAAACGATTTAAAGTAATACTGTCATTTCGAAATTTGATTTTCATCGCGAGACCGTACCTTTATGCCATTTCGAAATTAAAGCTTTCCGAATAAGATTAAAAATATTTTTATTTTTAGATACACCCTCGCATTTTAACATCGTTTTAATCAGACGGACACGCTGCGCGTAAGCGGGCCATTAATCCTTCATTTTACAACCCCGTCAACGGCTGTTCTTTAAAAACGTGCTGCCGCCGCATTAATTCCAAATTTCACCCGTATATACATCGCCGTCGTTAACAGCCTCGTAAACCCGTCACAACCGCCTGTAAAAATATACTCCTCCTCTAACTCCTCGTGAGGCCGAATTTCATACCCTTAACCGCGCTGCGATCCACCCGAACCGTGTATTTCATAAAAAAAAAATGCCGCGAGCGAGAGAAAAAAAAAGAGAACCAGCCGCGACCGAACTACTCCATACCGCGATGCCGACGTATAAATTAACATATTGATTGGCAATCATCACGAAAATGTAAATGCCGTAATTGACTGGCTGGCTGAGTTGCGGCATGGGGTTAGTGGAGAGGGGATCGTACACATATACACAGAGATATATATATATATATATATATATATATATGTTTATGTGTATATATACGAAACGGTGAGCAATGTAAAGCATGCATAGATTATCCCTCCCCCCCAAAACAACCTCAGTCCATTTATTTCCCTCGAAACGTAGTAGCAGCCAGCAACGACGAAAGAGCGACTCGCGCGCGTCTCGCTAAAGCATTTTCCCTAGCTCGCGCGGTTCACTCCAAGAGAAAATTGCTCTCCTCGGTCTAACTTGTCCTCTCTCTCTCTCCTACCTTTGGCTTGTGCTAACTATATTTACCACTTGAAATAGCGCGCGAACGCGAGAACAAGCCTAAAAACATCTCGCGAGCTTGCGTCTCCACTCGAAATCTCTCTCTCTCTCGTTCTCGCCGCAACATCGACGTCGTCGTCGTCGCTGCTGAGTTTCCAGTCGCGAAATTTACATTAATCGTCATAGCCCCGGCCCTCGTATACGTACGTTTCCTCCGCGCTCTCGAGTATCAGCGCGGCGATGGCGGCGGCAACGGCGGCGAGTTAATTCGAAAACTTTCGAGGAAGCCGAGTCGCGCGGTAGTGAGAGAGAGAGAGAGGGGGGGGGGGAGAGAAGAGGAGAGGAGTAGGAGGAGAAAGAGAGAGAGAGAGGGGCACGCGAACAAGTCCAATTTGCAATTTTGCAATTCCAATGGTCGCCGCGCGACCCTTAGCTAAATATGCAGATCTCGGCCTTCTATATAACGCAGCGACCGCGTCGCCACTCGCTTCCTCTCTTTCGCTCGCCTCCCTCTCGACGACACGCTGCCTTTCGTTCCCTCTATATCTCTCTCTCTTGCTCTCAACTGGGGGCTGTCTTTTAGAATTCGACGTGTGCGTATGTGTGCATTGGATGGATGGGCGAGGAGGAGAATTCGCGGGTGGAATTTCGCGCGCTTTGCTATAGAAACTGGTGCGGTGAGTTGGCCTTAAATGCAACGGAAACGCATTATGAGTTCAAGAGAGGAAAGGAGTTGGGGGAAGTGTACGACGATGCGAATGTAATAAACCCTCTGGGTATGCGTCGAGTTGAAGTTTTATTATTTTTTTTTGTTCTTCTACAGAGGATGCAACTACAATTGTCCACGCTATTTGATTAATTAGTATAGTTTAATTTTGAAGTTCGAAATGCAGCGTAAAAATATTTTTGAGAGAGGATGTCTCTCGAGTAAATATTAATAAGGCCGGGAATAAATTTCGAGCAGCTTCGTTTCCCGTTGTAATTTACATCTGTAATTGCAGTGTAATAAAGCAACTGATGCGCCAATCCAAATTTTACTCAAATGCGCGAGCTCAACTGCGCTTCCACTTTCGGGATTAAAGTTAATCGCGAAACTCGTGCTTGTATTCAAAAATAGAAATACTGACGGGAATAAAGCTATCCATTCGTGTGCAAGCGCGACGACTTTGCTCGACATGCAAAAACAATTTGACATTCTAATTGAATGGAAATTTCCTGAACTTCGTTAAAATTTTACCATCGTCTGGAAAGATTCTCGTACTTTTCGAACGTATTTTTATATTAACCAACGTCTCTTTTTCTCGTAACCAACCTCGTAATTAACGTTATTCTCTTATCGATATAAACTTACTTCGTACATAACGAGTTATAATATACGCACAGCCGCAAACTCTCACACCCAACACGATATTTCGTAACGCGCGCATTCGGCCTTAACTGCAACGGAAACACATTACAAGCATATATATATAGGTGTGGGAGAGAGCAGCAACTCTCGACGTGTGCTGTGCTGTGCCGTCATTCTCTCTCGGTGCGCGCGTGTGTGCTGGTAGCTCCGCAAGCCATCGCAATTTGTAGGAACAAAGGTAATTATCGTGTATGCCGTTAGCCTGCCGGCGAAGCTCGCCGGACCCGTGTACATATATATACACGCACAGGGGCATACACACACATATACACATGCATACACCTTTCATTCGTGCGCGAGCAAGCGAGGAGCTTCGGGTCATGTGCGCACGTGCTACTGCTGCTGTTGCTTCTTCTTCTTTCCCCGTCTGTGCAGTACTGTAGGTGCCTATTTCGTACTTAGCCGCGTTCAAGGTTTCCTCTCACTGTATAGGGGTTACTTTATTTCGCCCAGCGGAAGTTTCTTTTCTCCTATTTTCGGGATTCCAGCGTACTTACACACACACTGGCATTTCGTGTAGAGTTGTTACGTGGGCGGAAGTAGAGAGGGTGTAAAGCACGATGTGTTCTGATAGGTACTGTTTTACGATTAGTGGTGTGGTGTATATAAATTGTAGCGAATGTGTTGCGTTTGAAGGGTGACCTGAAATGAGCAAAGTGCGTGTTCTTTTTTTTTTTTATTTTCGTACATCGAGTACAAATAAGTCAAGATAAAAATATATGATAAACGAAATATTTCTAATTAATATAATAATAAAAGATATTTCATAAATGAAGAATACTCTAACCATTCTAGAATTTTAACCGCCAGCTTAAATACCTCACATCACTTACAAACTAGTTTCAACTCAACGCAGATAACATTTACCCTCCGGTGATATGACATATGAGCTTCCGCTTTTAATACGCACGTGAAACAGCATCTTTTACCCTCCTAAAAATCTTCCTAATTAAACCTTCCACCGCGCCAACCCTTTCTCCCCCCTCATCACCGCGACAATTACAAACCCAATAAAACACACCTCGCAAACTTTCGCGAGCTCCCTCTACCTCACTTGCACTGCTATATACATACGTATATATACATATATATCCCTCGTCCTCGCACCATGTCTTTCCCCCGAAATTGCAGTCTTCAGCGTCCTTGCCAGAAATCCTTCTCGCAGCTCGCACGTCCCGTGCGCGTCTTCCCTGCAGCTATACCTACTCACCCATCCACTCACATATACATACACATACAATCACCTGCCTAGGGCACGTGTGTATGCGTCACGCTCGTCGTTGCCATTCCACGCGCACAGGGCGCTAACTAGAAATGTTTGCGCCAGTTTCCGTCGGCAGGACTGACGCGTGTCTAATAATGCGTGTGTACGCGCTCGCGTACACCACTCGTTAAGGGCCATTACTACCGCTACGTGCCTGATCGCAAGCGCGAGCGTCCAAGTTCCGGCAACGTACAGGACTGGCATACATACATATATATATATATATATATATATATATGTATATTTTGAAGCGTGGAACGGCTGATGATTAGCTATACTACCCTTTTTAGAGCGCGTTCGCATATATATTCGGAGCTGTCGATTGATTGGATTTGCATGTATGTGTGTGTGTATGTGGGGGGGGGGGGGTTGGTATTGCTTTGTGCGAGAGGATATTTAGGATAGACGCGAAGAGGTGACAATGAGGACCGAGAGAATTTGTTTATATTAGATCGTTGGATTTTATTAGCTACTCGGGTCGGAGGTCATGTGTGTTGAATGCGCTACCGCAAAATCAGGGGAATTGCTTTCCGCTTGTGCTGGATTGACTTGCGCTGTTTATCGCACATGTTGGGAGTGATATTATGTACTATAAGTTTGCATGGATTATAGAAATTTGAGGTATACTGGAAATATTACAAAGGAATTATATATATAGCAAAACTAATTTACTTTTGCATTGAAAATCAATTGTATACGTTCATTGTTCGCCTTATTTTCAAATAATTCCAATCGAAACAACGATTTTTCGATAAGCAATAAAATAATCGTTAAATTTTCCAACCATTTAAATCGACATATTTGCCAAGAAAAGCCAAGAACAGAGGAGAAACCTCCTTTCCCCCATTTCACCGGCTAAACGAGCACGCGATACTTCTTTCCCTCTTACAAAGTACATCCTTATACCGCGAGCGAAAGTTCATTCTATCCCTCCGCCCGAAAACTCCCCCTTCTCCCCTCTCTCACTCTCCCTCTCTCCACCTCTATAGTCCCGTCCCAAAGCCTCGGGGCTGTATATCCCCGGCATAAAGTAATTCTTATGAACTCGTGCTATTTGCCAAATCGAAATGTTAAAAGTAATAGCGCTCTCGCGAGCGGGCGGGTGGGCGTACAAGCTCGGCCTATACGCGCCGACCGAGCGGTCGAGCAAAAGAGGCCGCGTTGCTTCGCGCTCGCAGAAGTAATAGGGCGGCATCGAATTCAGTTAAGGAGGGTTATAAATTGCGAGCGAGCGAGAGAGAGAGAGAGAGAGAGAGAGAGAGAGACTCCCTCCGGGCGACCAGGGCGAAAGTTTTCTTCTCCACGCTCGCAGCGCGGCGGGAACTCCAGCGTAATTCGAAACTCGCGTAGCCGGAAAACGGAAAGGAGGCCCTCGTACATCAAGCGCTCTCTTTCTCTCTTTCGCTCTTATAGAAGAGAAGCGAGAGAGAGAGAGAGAGAGGGGGGATAGAACTCAACTCTCGCGAGTCCGGGATTTAGCCTTTTTGTCTGATTAAGATGATGCGCGCGGGACGAGCGTGCGCGCGTGCGAGAGAAAAGTTTCCGTTGTTATACGAATCGAGCGAGGAGTTGACGTCGATTGCGCTTGGATGCCGAAAAAAGGCTAGCAGTAGCGGTAGTAGCGAGTAGAGTTGAAGGGGAGAGAAAGAGAGAGAGTGGGTTTTTCAGAGTTTCGTGCAGCAGAGAAAGTTTTTCGCGTGTGCTTTCGAGAAATTTCGTTGCGACTTTTCGTTGCGGATGCTCATGTAAGCAGGGAGTGTATATATACGTAGAGATGGTTTTAATTTCAAGGGTATTATGTAAGTGGAAATTTTAATTATAGATGTAATTTATTTGCGAAAGGGATTGAAGTCGAAGAGATATCAGTAGGTATATGAATTTATTCGAAAATGTTGAAGTTTAATTTAATCATACACGTACATCATAAAAGTTAATTCTGAACACGTACGATGAAGCTTAATAATTTGAAAATTAATTCTGATATTGTCCGGTATTTTGAAATAATTTTCTCTATATATTGAACTCCAAATTCTATTTTTAATAATTTTTAGATTATTAAAGCGTACGTAGGATAAAAGCTAATTTATTATTCCATTTTAAATATAACATAAAAAATATCGCTTATATTCTATTATTTTTAAGTTATAACTTTATATTAAATGACGGTCAAAAATGTGCTAAAGAATCATATATTACTTACGAAAAAAAAGACTATAAAATTTCTCTCTTGTCCGGATACCAAATCGCCAAATAAAAATGATCGATGTAGTGAGAAAAATCATAAAAGCCATTCGCGCGGTAGCGAGGAAAAATTTCCTATTCATTATCTATTACGGCGTTTCCCTCGGCGGCATATCCGCGAAAACAAATTCCCCGATAAATCAGTGATAGAAAACGGAAAACGATCATCGATCCCCCGTCGGGCTTGTTTCGTCGCACGTTTTGTCCCTTCGCAAGAAGCTTGACATAGATGCGCATTGTATGCTAATACCATGTCCGGTCTAATCGTTATTACAAATAGATTATTGTCCATTGTGAGCATTACAATAGATTACGAGTTAGAGCTTCCACACTCGAGCTCGTTTTTTTTTATGCTTTTTATGGCCGCACGAGCTCCGTAATCGCGTAGTTAGGAAGATAAATATGACGTCAGCGGCAGGAGCCGTCGTCGTGTACGAGGGAGAAAGAGAGAAAAATAGCCGACGGCACGACGATGAAGGGGAGAATTTCGCGCCGCGCTGCAAGAATTAAAAGAAGTCAGGAAGCGAGTTTATTGTTTTAGCGGTTTAAGGCCGCGCGTCTGCATTTTAATGTGAATATCTGGTTTTTAAATAAAATTCTTTCCCCTTATCGTCAGAATAAACGTGACCTACAATCACACATTTGTTTAACCAACCTTCGTTTTTAACCTACTACCTACATAAATTTACGAAGAAATTTCTCTCAAATCATTCTAATTACACATAATACCCCGAACATTTATTACAAATCCCTATACCCCTAATTACCCCGAAACAACGGTTACAAGCAAATCTTTAAGTAGGCAATATTTCCAGACGCAAACGTCCCCGACACTCTCACTTCTACCGAAATAATTCCCCGCGGTCGTGCGACAGTCGTAGAAATAAAGTGTCTAAAGCTCGAGAAAGAGAGAGAGAGAGAGAGCAAGACATAGTGAACGAACGAGAGGCGTGAGTCGTTTTGCTTGAAAAAAAGCGCGCCCGGGAAACTCCGTTGCTCCAGCAAAATCATTGTCGAAGCTTTGCGGGAATTAAGTATGAAGGCCACTCGGCGCTCGCCTCGCCTACCGCCGGCTTGCAAGGTCGCTAGCTGATTTATTTCCCTCCGAGTGGCGGTGGCGCTTATACTTGTTCCCTTCCCCTTTCTCTGCGTCGGGAAAATGCATCCAGAGGTAGTCGCCGTGAAATTACCGGCGAAGATCGTCGACGCTTGACTTTTTTCTCCCTCTCTCTCTCTCTCTCTCTTTCGGGCTGCAGCTGGATGTTCTCTCTAGGCTATATCAGTTACGTCTTTCTTACTCATATTTCCATATTCTCATTTTTTCCTTCGCCAGTGTGCGAGAGCGTGTAAGAGCTATAGCGATCACTTCAGACTTGTAAGAGAGAAGCGTTAGTGAGAGAAAAAGCGGAACGGTTATCTAGCTACTGTCTAACCGTGTAATACGAGTATTTTACGTTTAAATGTAGTTCAGGGTTTACTTTAATATAATTGTCTTTTGCGAGTTTAAACTAAAGTTATAACGAATTTTCTGTAGTTCAC
The DNA here is from genome assembly GCA_036873485.1 of Torymus texanus. Classification (NCBI taxonomy): domain Eukaryota; kingdom Metazoa; phylum Arthropoda; class Insecta; order Hymenoptera; family Torymidae; genus Torymus; species Torymus texanus. Next base: position 5,855,652 of record JAYJLV010000011.1, read on the forward strand.
ATAATTAAACGAAGATAGAAGCATTTTCATTTTGTAATTATCAATGTCCATCGTGACTGAAGTAAAACTATAAATCTATATCAACAACGTCTGTAACCTTTCTGCATTTTCATGCACTTTTCGGTCAATTAAAACTTCGATCGAAGTTCTTCAAGATATTTCGATACCACTGGAATGTATATAAATACGCTTTATTCTGAGAAAGAGGGCCACTGCTTCATCTACCATCTCTGTAGTGATGATGCTAAAGTAAGAATATCACGATCTTCGCCACGAAAAACTGAAGACAATTACTGCCTCCGGTTTGAACTGTCTCTCTCTTTCGCTCTTTCCGGCTTTATCGGATTAATTAATGAAGCTTGCTCGCCCAGCAGACTCTACCGCTTGAAAATCGCTTACCCTCTCTCTCGAATTAAATTATTCCACTTATTCAGCCATTCTTTTAATCACGGTATGTGTGTATATATATATATATATATATATATATATCCTATCGACTTTTGTACTCACCTACTATACGTCTGGGTCGAAAAGAGCTGATCTTCAGAATCTTGCAAGCTCACGCAGGAGAAAGTAGAATAAACGAAATAAGAACGATAGAGACAGCACGGCGAAGACTCGAGCAGCAAGTGGAAGGGAGAAGAAGCGCCGAGCTCGCGGAGGATTATCATCTGAAGTCCTCTCGTCTTCGCTCATCCTCCCCCTCCTTCTTTGCCCGCATTAAAGTCGCCCTCTAATTGGATCGAATCTCCCCTTCCTCTCTATCTCTATCTCTTGAGAGAGATATAGCAATCGCAAGCGTTCGCCGTAATAAATTAAAGAAACGCAAGCGCCGAAGAGTCGAATAAAAACAAGGGCGTCGAATAGTAGTATACGCGCGTAGCAGTGGCAGTAGTCTAGATAAACAGGGATAAGCACGAGCGAAAATAGCGCAACGAAAATCTTGAGAGAGCGCAGAGCGAGGGGAAGAGGGGCTGCTTGCCTTTCCTGCTTGCCTGCAGCAACGAGTAATTCACGTTAAATTCCGAGAGGAACAACTATCCCTAATCGGGTTTAGTTTATCTCTCAGGGACACGCGCATTCGCAGTATTAGTAGACATCCTCTCCTTTTCCTCCGCCTTCTCTCTCCCTCCATCTTTCTCCCATTTTCCTCTCGACGCTCGCACTCTTTCGAGCCATCTTGCCTCATCATCTCTTCGAAGCCCTCTCTCTCTCTCTCTTCCTCTCACACTCTTCAGGGGTATACGTTTCTACTTACCTCTCTCTCTCTCACCCTCCCACTCGCTCGCGGAGCTAACTCATAACTACGTCACATCCTGCAGGTAATTGAAAATGTTATCTCGCGCGCCGGCATCCTTTCCTACGGTAGCGCGGGCGGGTGCACACCATGCTCGGGTGTATGTACTTGGGAACGCGGCCCGCCGTACCCAGAACGGGCTGGTAATTAACACCCCCACTGCGGCGCACTCCACCGTCGGGATAACTCCGCGGAAAACTCGAGAAAACTCGCTCGCGATAGCACAGTGGAGCTCGAGCTGGCTCTCGCGTGTTCCATCGTACTTTCCCTCCTGAGCTTCCTTTTATTTTCCACTGCGCGCGTCTGTATCTATCTTCGTCCCTCTGCTTCACCCTCTCTCTCTCTCTCTCTCTCTCTCTCTCTCTCCCTGGTTAGAACCACCAGCGGCAGAGAGTTCGTATAACCGCAAGTTGTATTCGACGGAAAATGGGCTTTTACCTTACTTTCCACACGCGCGCGCGCGTACGTATATAGTCTGGATTGCCGTACACGCGTATATGGCAAGCCTTCCCGTCCACGTGTTTTCGGACGAGTACGGAAAAAGAAGAGTGAGAGAGAGAGAGAGGGTTAGCCGCTCAGTAGTAGTAGGTTATATATACACTCGCACACGAAGTTTCGTCGTGTGCGCCAGATTACTCGCGCTCTCGCGCTGGTATAACGGCAATCGGACGAGGGAGAAGGCCGAACTAGCAAGCAAGCAAGCTAACTATCGCCCAAGCGGTGCTACTACTGCAAGCAAGCAGTTCCTTCGGCTCGGTGAGCGCGTCGACGAGCCTATATCGACCGCGTCGGAATCAATACTTTCGGCTATGCTAGCAAACCTTGCCTATATAGCCTTCCTCATTCTCTCTCTTTCTTCCTTCCGCGCGTGTGAAAAAGCACGAAACGAGATCTGAATAATAAGCCGGTCCGCACATGCCGCACAAATTCCATTGATTTCCGGGGGATCCAGTGTTTTTTTTTTTTTTTTGCACCGCTCGCCCGACTTTTTGTAGGTCATCGCGTTGCTGCGCCGCTACTATGCTGCTTTGATCCCCCACTCTCTCTCCCTCTCCATCTGCGCAGTTTTCTAGGAGTCCTTTCATTGAGAGCTGTGCTATTGAAATCCGGCCGTCGGGAGGAAGTGAAAGAAGTAATTGCAAGGAGAGTGCGCCGTAGCCGGCGATTCGAAATGAAATCGGGATACGGAAATTGGTTTTAAGTAGTGGATTATTGAGTTTGGGACAATCGAGACGGATTTCCTATGTATGTGTGTACTGTGTGTTTCGAAGTTTTCCTTTGGCAAAGAAATATTTGAATTGTGTAGTGTCTGGATTTTGAATAAAGCTGGTAAATTTCTTTGAAATTACGCAGCGAAGTAAAGGTGAAAGTTTGTAATCTAGTTTTCAAAAGAATTTAATTCATCATTTGTTAAATGACTTGATGGAATTTCATTTCGGATGATAAAAATAATAAATATTTATTAAAGTATTCAACTCTATTCAATGCTTGTAAGGTCAGCTATTCATTCAATTTATTTTTTTATACCAATCTAATCCTTTTAGTGAGCTTTTATTACAGTTTTATTTTTAAAAAGTACCTCGGTAAGCTCTTTATTCTATTACATCACGAAATTCTCAGTAAATTACATATTCATCAATTAAATTTCCAAAAATTTCTCAGAATCAAAGCTTACCAAATTAAAAACGTAAAATTTCCTTAAGATGTCCATCGCAAGTCTATGAGACGCACGCTCGCGCGGGTGTGTATCGACAGCGGCCATTGGACTTTATCGGTGCGGATAGCACATAAGAAATCGATTTTCTCTCTCGCAGTATACTTCTGTCCGGGACAGTGACAAATGGAGGCCACCTTTCAGCGAACTCTCGAGGCGAACTACGCCCTCCACTTTCTTAGGTGTTCCTTCGCTCTCTTCACTCGAGCTTTCTCCCCTTTTCCTCTCTCTCTCTCTTTACTCCCTTCGCTATACCATCTTCTTTTCTCGTCGTACTTTGTCGGTGCGTCTAGCTTGCACCATTAATTAGAGATGAATTAATATCACTTCCAATGTGGAACGGCAGAAGTGGGGATAAGAAGGGCGAAATTGCAAAATGCGCCCGAAAAAAAGATTATTGAGTTATCCAGCAGGACGCGCCGAACGAGCAAACGAGCAAGCGAACGAACGAAAAGCCATTTGTCTTACTCAACTCGAACTTTTTCTACTTTCGAAAACTTTAAATAAATGCCGGGTGGAAAAGTTTCATCTGCCGCTGAAATGAGATTACCACGGCTGAAAGGCGCTGCGAGTGGAAAGGAAATCAACAATCTTATTTTTCATTCGCTGTTATTTCGGCATCAACACGTAAGCTCGGAAAATTTCGACGAAAAGTCACGAAAATAGCGCTTGCGGTTTACGTTGAAACCGTGCTAAATGCGAATTTTCTAACAATATGTATAATCTTATTATTACAGCAGCAATGCATGCAAAATTCTTATTAAATTGAACGTAGAAAATATTTGGATTGCATTATTTCATAAAATATTTAATTTATTCTTTCATATTTTCATTTTATAAGTCCCAAATTCATAATACTCAAATACTTATTCACTGTAATCAACCATCCATCTAAAAAAATTTCCGAGAAAAGTATTTTTCCCACGTTCCACAACCCCCAAATTGCAACTTCTTTTTATTCTGCCCTCACCTATAGACTCGGACACTTGAAAATCGCGTTCGCGCGGGCGGTCGCTATATCGAGGCCACTTCGACAAGCCGTATCATTCCCTCATCGGTTCATCGAGCGCGCACCGGCCCGCTTTTGCTCCAAACTAATCCTGCGTCAGAGATCGTGCGTTATCGCGAACCACCGGTTCGTGCCGTTGTAGCCAAAACTCGAAGGTCGCCTCCCCTCTTTCTCTCTCCTCTCTCTCTCTCTCCTGCTATACTATACCACCCACGCACATGCGAGATAGCAGCAGTAGCAGCAGGGCGCTATCTCTCTATCGAGCCGCTGGCGAAAATCGTGTATACACAGGCGTGTGCGCGTGTGCAGCAGTATAGCAGTAGCAGCAGCTGTCGCGGAAAACACGACGTAGCTATGGCCCCGTCGTCCTTGTCCGATCGACAAGTCGGAAAAATAGTGTACAGCGTTGGGGGAAAAGGGGGAAACAGATCTCGAGTTTATTGCTGCCGAGGATAAAAAATGGACGCGCGAGCTTTTTAGCTCGTGATTGCGTGTGCCGGAGGTTTTTTTTTGTTTTTTTTTTTCATTTTTGCGAACGGTATCGACAATTTTACAGCTGCACTGGTGATATTTAGCGCACTGAGCGAGCGCGTGTCGTTAATGTCGTTTGATATTTTCCGGGAATATCGGGGGGAGATTTTGTGTTTATGCGAGCGATCGAAGAGATTGCCAAGTGTTAATTCAAACGGACTGAAGGGAGCAAACATTTTTTATCGGGAATGATGAATACAGGGTTATTGCTGCTGCTGTTATTTGCTTCTGATACTCTTGCTGTTTTGTTTATTTTATTTGTGTAGTATCGACACGTGAATGCACTTTTTCAAAGAGAAGTAAATCTTCCCAATAAAATATATTTTACGTAATGTCAGCATTATTGTTAAAAAAGAATCCACACGGTTATTATCTTTCTAAACTGCGAATTTTAATGCAATCTCAGCACATCTGCAAATTAATGTGTAAGTATAATTAGTCCACCCAAACTACAACTCCAAAAACACAGTGAAGCTAGCAGAACTCGAATACGCCGAATTGTTTCATACGCAAACTAACTCTTCGAGCACATTTTTGCCCCACCCCTGCACTGCCGTTAAAACGGGTACGCTTGCTCGCGAGAGAGAGATAGAGAGAGAGAAAATTACGCGCAAGCGATCCGCGCGCGCCTACGAGGACGACGTTCTCTGAGCTATTCGCCGGAGTAATGAAACTAACAAGTCACGTTCACGGTAATTCGTGCTCGACCAATGAGCGCGAGAGAGACGCTAAACTCGACCCGCGGAAGATCAGGCGCGTGGATAATGCCGCCCAAAAACAGACCGAGTAAGAGAGAGAGAGAGAGAGAGAGAGAGACAGAGAGGAGAGAGTGAGACTAGCGCGCGAACTGTAAGTTAGGCAGAAGTTGGACTCGAGCCTGGCTGTCTCAAAATTCAAGACGTGCCTCGCCACATGTCTTTATGAACTTCCTAAATCGCCCGAGTTGTTACCGGGAATGTAAATTATTTAGCCGGGGTAGGCGAAAGAGGAAGAGATAAAGCAGGAGAGAAGGAGCACGGCTGTTATTCTTTGGAGATTTAGGTCTGTTGTTGAGGGGTGGTGGGGCGAGAATCTACTTGTTAAGTGTAGTTGCGGAGCTTTGGTCGTTATACGCGCTTTTTAACTTCTTAACCCGGTAATTCAATGTTGCCAAGAAATACAAATCATCCCGGAATAAGTTATAATCGCATGTAAAATACTCAGCACGAGCGAACCAATTTTCCGTGAATCCCGCTATACTCGCTCACACTATATAGCAGAACACGAAATCCCACTCACGGGCAGATTAATCCAATCCAGACGTTGAATTTTTCAAACTCGCGCAGGGCCTCCTCCCCCATTAACCCAATTCGAAATTCTCGTCTCTCAATACCACCGGTCCTCCCCTCTCCTTCCCGTCAAAATTCTTCGTCAGGCTCTCATTCTTCCTCTTAATTAAAAAAATTTAAGCCCCGAATCTCATTTATCTCCCATTTAAAATCTTAAAGACTTCACCCCACGCCTACCTCTCACTTAGAAGAGCTACTACTACTGACTACCATCCCCGTAACACTCCTAAGGAGGGGTATATATCCATTACCATTAATCAAAAGTGCTCCACGCGTCCTTGCTCCGTGCGCTCAAGTTGTCCTTCACTTTCATCCCCGCGCTCGTGTTCGCGCCTCCTCCTAATTCCCGTCTCTCTCTCTCTCTCTCTCTCTCTCTCTCT
>JAYJLV010000011.1:5879062-5899062 GCA_036873485.1 Torymus texanus
CGTATACATATGTGCATAGAGTTTGCATCAAAGCAGGGAGAGGGAGTAGATGACGCACAAGAGAGAGAGAGAGAGAGGGGGTGGGCCGTATAACACCGCTGCTAATTAAACGATTAATCATTCGCCGAACGACACGTACCTATAACCGGCCGCGTCCGCGTTCCGGATGCAACTCTCTGTCTCTCTCTCTCTCTCCACTGCCTCACCCCCATACCACTACCACTACTATTACTACTATACTCCTACTAGTCAGCGCGTCGATGCGCCGCCGCTATATATCTCCCGCGAACTCACCCTTCGCTAGCAATTGGCTCGAGAGAGCGAGAGTTACGCTGCAACATCTGCAAGCGAGTGTGTGTGTGTGTGCTGGCATCAGGCTAACTGAGTCAAAGGGTCGAGAGCGTGCGAGTGACAATACGAGAGAGAGAGAGAGAGAGAGAGAGGGAGATGCGAGGGTGATCTAGATTTGAGATGAATTCGCATGCGGTGCGGACGATGAGCGCTAGCTGCAACTTACGTTTGCGGTCGTGAACGTGGCCACATGCTGGGATTAACGTCTCCGAGGGTGTGGTGAGTGCGAGATATCAAGGGTCATTCAGAGATCTTTGAATTGGTCAAAGTTTTAATAGCCTCATGTGCGACGGTTTATGAGATTTCAGCTGGAATTTTATTCGATTTGTCGTGTATAATTGAATTTGCGTCACAGGCCCGCTTTGTTGTACAATATGCGTGTGGGGGGATGATGATCAAACGTATACTGTTATCGAGATCATTTAATTATAAATCTACATCATTTTAAAACAAATCGTGTGTGTGTGTGTATATATATATATATATATACGTACGATCGGCTTATAATTGTCTGGTGTACAATTGTAGGCGAGATGTGCCGAAAATTCAAGAGTAATCTAATGAACATGTTAATTGAAACGGTCAGTTAAACAAATAGCTAACTGGTGAATTTTCACAGCTGTCGCTTGTACTCGTATGATAAATGAGAGAGCAATTATTTTGGCGATGTTATTATTTCCCGTAATGAAAAAGCAGAAACCACCATATCATCCGTTAATTCCAAACTATCCGTCAACCAAACATTAATCACCAACAAAATTTATTTTCTAAAAGATAACTCAAAAATGATTTACTAACCATAATTCTCTCTTTTTTTGTTCCAGGTAAGCCCACCTTCTAGTCTTCCAAAAAAAAAATAAGAATTCTCTCCCCCTAACCCAGCAACAAATCGTAAGTAAACCGCCTAGAATGAAATCAACCACGACGAAAGCAGCGTGGCAACCACACCCACCCTACACGGAACTTAATAACGTGCTTCTTACACCAAAGCTATATATACCCTCTCGACCGCTCGATCTCTTCTACCAGTCTCTATACACAACCTATAACCTCCTCACACTTGCCCGTTCGTATGTCCACATCTCGTCTCCTCCTCTTACTCCGGAAAAAAGCACAGCCCGGAACTCCAAGCGAAAAGACATATACTCCATCGGAGGTATAGAAGGAGGGAAAAGTCGCAGCGGTGAAAAAAAAGCGAGCGTAGGGTGGAAGGGGATGACGTTTCGTAATCGAATCCCGTCCCGCAGGGGCTGGAAAACGACGAGTCCTGAGAGACTGCCACCGCGGTGCTGTTCGTTACGATCTCTCGCGCTTTCGCGTCCGTATATATGTATATATCGACATACACACACGTGTATACATATAGGTACACGCAGACACGCGTGTACGCAGCCGTCTATTATTCGTTGCGGCGGATGGCCAGCAGTAGCAACAGAAGCCTATGATTTGTCGCTCTGTTTTCGACGTGCGCGGTGTGTGCGGGCCCGCTGATACACATACCATACCGCACACTGTACGTACGCGTCTATCTCTCTATATCTCTTTTTCCGCGTTCTCTCTTGTGTTTCGAAGCCGCACGTTTCTATATATATGTATGACGAGGAGAGCCTCTTTACCCGCACCACCTCTATATGCATGTGTATCCATGTATGTATATATATATATATATATATATATATATACACGTACGTTGGCTATGCATTCACGCGTACTTTATAGCATTCGTTGGGAGCTGATTTCGCATGGGGGGGAGTGAACAGAGAAATCTCTCTGTGATCGGCATGAAATAGGTCGTGTCACGGTTAAAAATAGATAGCGAGCTTGCGTGCGGGATTTTTCTCTACTGTCGCGTTGGGCGGCTGCCTGGCTATCTGGTAGGTGCACGCGCGAATGGTCGCGCGCTGTGTTTTTATTTCCGCTCGATATGTATATGTGTAGGTGCAGTCTTTCCCTCTTTCTCTTCTCCCACTTAATAAATAACGAAAATGCAGGAGTGAGTGGAAAAATCGCGAGCTACCGTAAAAAAGTGCAATGTGGATCGGTCGGCTATGTCATGTTTTTCATTGCCGCAGTTGCGCGCACTCTTCATTTGCTACGCGCTTGTTGTTTTTCCACCTCGAATAGGTTTATTAATTGTGACGCTTGAATAGAAATTTCTTTTTTCTCTTTTTTGCTTATTTCAACGATATTTCATATCTAACAGTTGATAAATATTTGAAATATCCTACCTAACGTCTCATTTGTCACGAATTTTATTAATGTTATACTGAAATACTTCCTTGGTATACCTCAAAAACATTAATAGAGCATTTTATGCATGCACCATCGTGACTGAATTATTCAATGTTAGTATATTGTACGCGTAAGAGTAAACAATTCAAGAAAAAAAAAAACAGAAATGTCTAGAATTCAAGGACTTCGAGACAACAACTAGCGCCGCACGAAGCAAGGCAAAAAAGCTCTACTCACACCCCTTGTTCCTCGTAAGGAGCAAATACGCGTATTTGTACGCGCCTCGTATAATACGTATTCTGTACGTGTGCGAGCTACTCGGTCTATATATAGCTAGCGTCGCGCGTAATACGATATCGCGACGGGAGATATATAGGCGAGCGGTTAGGCGGGCGGCATGAAAAAGAGAAGCAGCAGAAGCAGCCTCACACGCGCGCGCATCGCCTTGGCTATAAAGAATATGAGATCGAGAAAGGTATAAGAATGGCTCTTTCGCGCCCGCCCAGTCGCGTATAATCCTCCGATTCTCCCATTATCCTGTTGTTTCTCTCTCCGCGCGTGGTCGCAATTTATTATATATATGCGTTTCTCTCTCTCTTTCTCTTTCTTTTCCCTTTCTCGTTCTCGCGTCCTTCTCTCGAACTCCATTCTTCTCTCTCTATCTCTTTCTTTCTCGTGCGCCCGCTCTGTCTCGCACTTTATCGCAAGGCTGCCGCGGCGTTCGCGATCCCCCCGGGCACCGCTACTCTCCATCTCTCTCTCTCTTTCTCGTGAAGCAGAGAGGAGAAAGCGAGGAGTTCGACGCTACAGGTGTCGACGAAATACAGGTGTGCTGCCTGTGCTTCTCTCTTCGAGGTAGCGTTGGTGGTGCTGCTGCTCTCGATACTTCTCGGCGTTGGTGCAGTAGTATGAGTAAGCGTAAAGTGTGACCCAGCGCTATACAGTGTACAGTCTTTTTTATTCTCAGCGTTGGTTTTATCTTTTTGCTGGGAGTTTATAATTTTCTCTTTTTATCGTGGCTCCTTCTTTTATTTCGTTCTGCAACTATGTGAAAAAAATTGTGGAAAAAGTTGGCTGTTCGTTATGGTTTCTACGGTGGATTCCACGTCGATTAATTGACCATACACTGATAAATTGGTTTTTGATAAAATTAACGACGTATGAGTTTTCTTTATAATGTTACAATGTCAATATATTACATAATAATATAGACACTCATATTTATTTTATCGTGATATATTTCTACATTTATTCATGTTTTGTTTTTGTAAGAATATATTGACTTTATGTCAAATGATTCATGTTTTCTTGTTACCATCCTTCCTCGCCATCAAATTTTCTCGAATTTCCTCTACGTTTCGCAGATAAGCCGTACGAACTAATAAGAACCCCCATCGTCGTTCGTACGACAACTCGTGCGAAACTCTAGAGAGAAACGACGTTAAATTTCAAGATTCGCGAACCCACGTAGAAAGGCAGGAACCTCATTGATGATTACCAAATTTGCTTACTCCATATACCTTTAACCACATCGCTCGAAACACAATTTTTTCTTACGAACAACAATTTTTTCTTAGCGTTCGCACGTGGTCGACTTCCTTCCCCTCTCCTGGGGCGATCGTAAAACACTCGCGTGGGAGAGCCCGTGATTAATCAAAATTCGAGTGTGAGAGGGGAGGAGAGAGGCTAAAACTGAGGGGTGAGAGAGGCTGCCGTTGTTATTGTTGTAGGTTTTAGGAACAGAAGAGAAAGAGAAAGAGAAAGGAAAAGAGGAGGTTTTTCGACGTATTTTTTATTGCTTTCCCGAGGCCGCGTCTCGTTATGGAGGCGCGCCCCTATAGCTCACGCGCTTGCCTGGGCGTGGGCGTATAGAGTATATAGTGCTAATTATGTGGCTTTTGTTGCGAGTGTTTTATTTCTTTACGTTTCCCCTCCTCCGAAAAAAATGATATTAGATTGCGTTGGCTAAATGTATTCTTTACTTAATTATAAAGGATATGGTTTCGTGCGCATGAAATATGGATATGTATCGTTGTGCTTAGTTTTTGTCTTCCGTGTATCATTTCAAAATAAAGATGAGAATTGTTACAATGTGAGTGGTTCTAAAATTTTTCATTTAAACTGTTATTATAAAATTTACAATTAGAAGTTTAACAACGCAGCATTGAATTTTTCTTGAGTTTCCCGAATCAGTTTCGTAGTGGGCTATTCCACTTTTATCTGCTCATTTCCTCATTTTACTCTACAGCAACTCCTCGCGTAAACTAACCCGATTCCTGCATTAATCGCCGAGATACCTGCTATCCCCTTTCTCTCTCTACCTTCGCTCTGACCCGCTCTGTGCACGCGGACTACAACAACGCGCATGAAATTATAATTCGCGTTAATCTCATCCGTGATTTCGCAGCGTACAAATCTTATAAAAATATAATGCGATAGCCGTGCGAGAGAATTCGCCGAGAGAACAGAGCGGTGGTAACGGGAGGTACAAGGGGAAGGTCTATTCCCAGAGGTACGAGCAAACCGCTCTCACACGAGAGAAAGAGAGAGAGAGAGAGAGAGAGGTAGAGCAAGCTCCAAGCGCGCAATGGACAACGGAGAAGCGAGCGAAACGAACGAAATCCCTCATAATACGGTAAATTTGTCGGGCGAATTGCCTTGTCCTTTCCAGGTACTTGTGGCGTTTTTTCGCCGAGCGTCGCTCAATCTCGACCATTAGCCGATGCGCATTTTGATCAATCAATTTCGAGAGTCAGATGCTATTTTTTGCTCGGATTTGGCCCGCGTGATGTATCGGTTATCGGCGGGGGAATAAAAACGCGGTCGACGGTTTCCGAAACTGCTTCTTCTTTCTTCCCTTTTACAGGGGGATAATGGATTTTGTTTTGGATATTAGAGGTTTACTCAGTAAACATGCGTATAAATATTTATATATGTAAATACGAAATCGTTGGAAAAGAATACAATTTTTTCATTTTATATAAATTGGAATATGCTTTTAAATGGTTTAATATGTGGAATAAAAATAAATACATAGTTTTCTATATACGTTCTTGGAAAAAAGCTTACCTCTTGAATGCAATCGATAGTCAAGGAGAATGGAAGTGTTTCCTTTTATTTTCTACTCCTCTAGCAAAAATAAATTTTGATTAAAAAGAAAGATCAGATTTAAAAGAGAAAAATGAAAAAGGGATAAAAAGCTCTGCTGAAAATGGGATTGATAAGCAAAATGCATATAGAAAAAGAAGAAAACTGCCCTCTCTCTCTCTCTTTCTCTCTTTCCCACTTTCGTATACAAAGAAAAACAAAGTTAGCTCGGGCGGCGGCGGCGGGGCGCAAAAGCCGAACTTTTCTATCGCCTTTCTCTCCTTCTCTTTTTCCACGCCACACAAGCAATACAATTAAAAAGATTGTGAAAGTTTAACGGCGTATCAGCGCCAGGCGCAACCGCTTCTACATACAAACACATATACGCACTCATTCGGCAAGTTGGCCTCCTCACGTCATAACTCGAGCAACTGCTGCTGTTTGTTTTCCAATCAGCGAATAGGTCGATCCGCCTCTCATTCTCTCGTCTCCTCGTTTCTTTCTTTTCACGTTGGCCGCCACCGCTGCCACCACTTTACCGAAGTGAATTCCACCGCGAAGTGTCCTTTTATGTTTGTCTAGGTAATACTTTCGAGAGCTACGGCTCGCCACTTGAGCACAACCTAGCACCACACTCGAATTGGAGCTGCGGACCTTAAGAAGGAAGAAGAAACGTATGTGAGTGTGTCTGCGTTCGAAAACGATTCGACGAGATAAGGAAATGAACGAGGCGAGGTTTAATTCTCTCTTTTTTCGATCGAATGGAGAGTGGGATAGTATGACGCAAGTTTGTTTATGCGAGCACGATTTTTGTTTTTACACTGCCAGTACACAAACGCTTAAAAAGTAAAAATAGTGCGCACCGATAATGCCCTCCGTAGTTCTATCCGCAGCTGTTAGCTTTATGCTCTAAGCTTTCATACATGCGCGCGAGGTGAAACGCATCGTAAAATGTTTTTCTCTCACGTTCATGTTTAGCCTTAGTTTCCCAGAATAAAAGATAGATTCTAATTGTCCGCGAGAAAACGTTGGATTTAATATTTCTAATGTGTGTAGTGCTCAATACGGACATTCATTTTTGTATCAGGTAGGATTTTATTAACAATTTTATAGTATACGTATAGTACTTTCTTTGTGGAACTGGAAAGGGAGAGAGAGAAAGCATATTCTTGATTTTTATGCGTAGTTACAAAAATTGCAAAGTGTAACGTCCAAGCATATCATAATATAAACTCGCCGATTATGCAAATCCATGCAAATTTTCATTTAACATCCAACCATGAAAACTTTATTAGACACTCCTGAATGATCCTTCGTACCATCATTCTTTTATTTCCCGGGCGGTGTATGAATCTATCCCAATAAACCGTTCAGTCATGCACCATCAGTGGACATTTCACGTGTGTCTCTCTCCTCAAGCATAAAAAAATCGCACGCACTCGCCCACGGTACTCTCACGAGGGCGTGTAAAATTTTTAAAACCCCGCACGCGCACACTCGTACAAACGTAAAACTTCAATCTCACGTGCGAGAGAGAGAGAGAGAGAGAGAGAGAGAGAGAGAGAGAGAGAGAGAAAGTGAGTGTCTTGTGCACTCTGTCCGCGGGTATAAAATAAGGACGAGTAAAATCAGTTTTCGTCACGACGCGCAGTCCACTACATACTCACACATACGCACGTGCAAAGTCTTTTGCCGAAAGGAAGAGATTGCCAATCGCTCTCTGTGCGTACGCAGTGTCGTGCGCGAAAAGATGACGACGAAGAAGAAGAAGACTTGGTGTAGCAGTAAGGAGAAGGAGCGAAGAGACGTAGAAAGAAAGGGGAAACCAATCCCGGACGCTCGTGAACGAGGATTTATTTCTCGGAGCGATTCTTCGCCGAGCGCTGCAAAATCCCCGGGATGCAAGCACTCGCGTGGAGGAGGGCAAGAGAGAGTGAAAGAGAGAGAGAGAGAGAGAGAAAAAGACCAAACTTTTCCGGATCGCCGGAAAATCCTCGAACACGACTACCTGCAGGGCTTATTTGTGCTCTTCGCGTACAGCCCACGCGTATACGTACGTACGTACGAGTGACAAGTGCATCGCCACGTGTTGTCCTCCTTAGTCTTTCTCACTCACTTGCCCCTCCTTCCATTTCTGCAGTTTGCTGCAAATTCAAACGCTCGTAGTTGTCACGCGTTATATCGATCTTACTCTCTCTCTCTCTCTCTCTTTCGTCGCCTCGCGCGGAATGAGATTTAAATTTTAAAGTCTCTCCCGAGTAATGTTTCTACGCGCTCTTTTTCACGTTTGCGATTTTTCGCGACTGCTCTGTATCCAGATAAATGGCATCGCGCAACGGCGAACGAACCCCGCGTTATTGTCCGCGGCTCGGGGATTTTAATATTTAAGCAAGCGTGCGCGCGCGTCTCTCTTGTAAACTGGAACGTCGCGTTGTTAGAACGGCCGCACGTATGTATACGTACGTAACGTTTGTAGTTATATACTTCGTATGTACGTTTTCTTATTTACGTGTCTCTTTTTCTCGGTCTTGGTGAAGCGGAGAGTGAGGGGCTGCTTACAGCCGCGGGGTTAGACGCCCGGTTAACCAACTACGTGCGCTACTCCTACACATATACACGCGAGCGCTTGACTTTTATATTTTTAGACTTTTTGAAAGCTGGATGCGTGCGAAATTCATTGCAAGGTAGCGGTTCACTCGATCTTGTTCTTTATTGTAGCTTTATTCTAGAGAATGAAGTTGTATATGAAGGTAGTGGTCGGAGTATTAATATTTCGAGAGAAAGAGATCGAAACGTAAACGGAGTAATTTATCCGATTCTCATCTGACTTTTGCATTTTGTGTTGTGTACGCATTTAAATGTAGTTGCACGAAATGATGCAATCATCATATAGTACTATATGTATTTCATGAATTCATTCAATATTGCTCAATACTGTTGTCTCTACAATCTAATAAAAGTGATATTTTTTTGTTATTGTAGATTGCATAACAAACTTAATTGAAATAAATAGAAAACTATTGTATAAAAAAACATCAAAATAGTTCTATATAAAAATTCTCATGGCAATTAACTAAGACATTATGATACGCTACTAGAGAATGGATAGCATAACTTCCAAAAGAAATTAATACCACATAGTAATTATCCCTATAAATAAAGATTACCCGATTGATTTACACCATCCAAACGCATTTACCGAACTATTCCACGAACCAACTATATCCAAACAGTGATCGTATAACACACTCGTAATCGCATCTTTACAGAACGTACGCACACTCAGAACCCCGCTGTTACACCCACCTCTTGCTGCTAATCAGATTTATTCGTCGGCTCAACTAGCTTCCTATTTACGAGGCCTGTATCTCGGACCTCCGCGCACGCACGCACGCACACAATTCTCAAAAGCAACACGCATAATTCCTCGTAACTTCCGAAATTGAGTAAAACGGCCGCTTATACGACTGCTTACCGCCACTCTCTCTCTCTCTCCCTCTCCTTCTCACGCCCCTTGGCCATAAATCTCCCGTTAAAGTAATCTACTCGAGCTAATTAATCCCCTTGGGCGATTTCGTTGGAGCATGCAAGTGGTTTGTCAGTCTGTCAACGAGTATTTATTCTTCCACTTCTGCAACACGGTCGCGATCGCATAGTACCCTGCTGTGCCCGCATCTCACCTCGTAATTCACAGTGCGGTGCAGCAGTAGTGTCGACGACGACGACGACAACGACAGAGAGGAAGGAATATAAGTTGAATTTATACGGGGTGCGAGTATATAGTAGTACCAAATATCCTCGAGAGCCCACTTACCCAGTTTTACCAAGGGGAGATCACGCACACACACTCTTTCTATGTGTGCTTGGTATGCGAAAAGTCGTATTTATATACCTGCTGCTCATAAATGTGTCCCTTTCCGCGGGTCCATACACGTGGACTAGTGGTTTTCGGTCTCGAGGGAGAGTATTTTTCGCGATCGAAAGAATGTACGCGCGCGCGGGCGCAAACCCCACAGGGCCTTGATTTATCCGATAATGATCCCCCCACTAAAGTTTTTTTTATGGTGCCCGTAAACCGAAGAGGCACACTCTCACGTGTGTCTGCGTTTTTTGGAGCTTGTGTGTAATAAACGAGAAAAGATTTTATTTATATAGGTATATATAGATACTTTTTTTTTCGTTCGTTCCTATGGTACGCGTGAGCACGCGCAGCCACCATACCCGGGAATGATTTTTTACGGCCGACTCTTCCAATGCAAATGAAGCCGCTGCCTTTTTGCGTAAATAAGAGGCCGTAAAGCGTAATGGAAAAGTGGCGAGCGTCTTTTAGTGCGGAAAATATGATAGTGTTTAATTTTATTGATTAAATTATTCATGTTCTTTGGTTCGGGGATATTTCCCGTAAAAGTCGTGTGCGTAAAAATATAGGGATTTTATTATGGTGGTACGGCAATGATAAAGTTTTACTATATTAAATAATATTCTATGAAGATATTATTTCAACCTATCTTTCAAATTCATTTATATACGCTTTCAGAATAAATTTAATATAATTTCAAATCATATTAAATTAAATATTACTTATCAGCCAACTAATTTTCTATTTAGCTTATAAATACCAAATTTACGTTTTTAGTTTTTAATATACAAGCATTTATTAGTTCATCTCCTTATTTTCGACAGGTATATCGCTCTATTATTTTGCTTCCTCTCACGATACGCACATACGCCAGACCTTTCCTCCCTCCTCAATCCATAAAATTATTCTCCAGTATTCTCTCTACTACCACCATAACGATAAATTTAACCCTTCATTGTTAAACTTAACTCCACACCAGTGCTACTACTTAATAACCGCAAACGCGGGTCTGTAGGGACGAGCAAATTGAACGCGATATTCGTGACCGTAATATCGACCGATTGTTCGTACGCGGTAATTTCGTATCGCGAAAGGGTCCAAGCGAGAAAGAAGAAACTACGACGACAAGATTTCGCGCTCGCTCGCGTATATATATCTATACTATATACTATAGCCCCACGCGTTGTAATGCTCTTTACTTAGCTCAGGCGCGCGGGCAGTCGCGCGTTGAATACTTCATGCGAGCGTGCGGCCGGTGGTAGGGACACGATTACGCTTTCACGAGATCGCCGCGCGCACGAGGAACGAGGTTGTCTGAATAAAGCATCAACGGTGCGAGCGAGCGCGCACGTTGCCGACGAATAGAAAAATAGAATTCCCCTCGAACTTTGTCTTGCACCGAACGCGACGGTAGTAGCGAATAAATTAGATTGATTGCGAGCGGTTGTATCGTGCATCGATGCGCACACGCGCTGCATTGAGTTTACGATTTGCGAGGGGAGAATTTCCGTTCTTTTTTCTTCTTTTTCCCTTCTTTTTTCGGATGAGTTCAGTCAGCATGCGAGGGTGCAGTTTTACGCGATGGAAGAATCGAGTGATTAACGAGAGATAAATGTTTTTTTTTTTTACTTAAAAGATTTTGATGATGGATATTTTGCGTAGGTACGTTTACTAACATACTTGTGCACTAAAGTTCACAACTGTGCTGCAAAAAGATTCTTTTAGTCGGTATTATTTTGAATAAACTAAAATAGGATCCTGAACGTAACGAAGCAAATAACCTTCGCTGACCTTCCATTTCCCTTAACCTTATGACTCCTTCAATTAAAAAAATCACCAACTACATTATCAAGAGCCTCTCTAAAATCCCATCCGACCATCGTACCATCCACTCTCTCTCACCCTATACCCTACCTACCGAAAATTACTAACGCGCTGGAAAATAATTAAGATCCCCGCGCGTCTCACTCTCTCTCTGTCTCTCTCGTAGAAGAGCAGTAGCGCAACGCGTCGCCGGGGACGCGAATGGCCTCCTCGTCGAGACCAGAAATAATGGTATTAAGAAGCCCCTGAGCGCAGCAGACTGCCGCCACTGCAGCCCCCTAAGCGCGCGCGGGTGTTCGCAACCCTTCCATGGCAACGACGTACCACCACCGCCGTCGTCCCATCGCTTGCTTGCGTCTCGCGCGCGTCGGCGACGTTTGCTATCAGCCGACACTGCCGCCGGCTGGACGGCTTTGCCTTAATCAGATCCGATTCTCCCTGTCGCATGCGTGCGTGTGCACGCGTGTGAGATGCGTGATGCGCTCGTATGTGTGTACGAGGTATGGTGTAAGTGAGCTTGTAAGGATTTTTGAGGGAGGGTGAAAAAAAAGAGTTGCTATTCATGGGGATCAGAAATGAAGTAAGTAGTTGACTATGACTGACGCCTGTCGCGGAATATTTTTATTATGAGTTACGAAGACAGTTGGTGGATTATATTCAATGAGTTATTTTTGTAATAAGACGCGATTGAATTCAAATAAAGTTGGTATTTTTATATTGATTGAAGTAATTAAGAGAAAGATGTACTGATTTTGAAGGAAAACAAACATAGGAGAGCCTAGCAAGTAAAAAGGATAAAAGGAATGGATTTATCAAATAGTATGATTAAGTTATTTCCTTTCTTCCGGATGCTTGTTACGTACGAAACAATATAGGATAGCTTTGATTATGAGTTTGTTAAAGCCAGTAAACTTACTTTTGTCTGTAGCTATAAAAAAAATTTATCAAACTGTGTTTTTAGTGTTTAAATCTGTCTGTTATTTGTAAAGAAAGTAAGAAAATTGCAGAAGGACGTTTCTGATTAAAAAAAGTCTACGGTACATTGTTGTTACGAGAGTTTTCAATTTTTCTCTCTGAAATCACAACAGAAAGTTTTAAAAAACAAACACCGAGATCCGCTAGTACATAATACGTAACAAACACAGAGTCGTTCTTTTAAGAAACTTTCCGACTTGTTTAGAGAACGTCCTCCATGTCGCGACGAGCGACTTTATCGCGTAAAAAGACCACCATATACCAGCAGTATAGCCGATCTCTCTCTTTCTCTCTCTCTCTCTCTCTCTCTCTCTCTCACGGTTTATGGCTTTTGCGACAATTTCGACTGCGATCTGACACATTGTTAGGCTCTTCGTTACATCCGCGTACTCGTGAACGCGCGCCTAGTTCCCTAGGGACGTGGCGCAACGGTGAAATTATTGTATTGTTCTCGGAGGCCGATATGTTTTTGCCGGGCGCGCCGCGTGAGCACTAATCCGGAAACATCGTAAACTAGGTAACGACCGCACCACGAACGAGATCGAATGTCCGTGCGCGCGAGCGAGGGAGATGCCACCTGACAAACTTCCATTACCTTTAACATCGGGAGTTAAGCTGGACCAATCGGAAAACGATATCCGATAACGTAAATCTTCGCTCTCTCTCTCTCTCTTCCACTCTCTCTATCTCTAGGGAGGACTGCTTTCTCTCTCTGTCTCTCTGTCTCTCTATACCTTTTGTTTTTGCGTTTGCTTCTTGTCGTTGGTTTTTTTTTTCTCTTCCTTTTGACTTTTTGCGCGTCGTGCTGTTAATTTGAACTTCAAACCTTCCCCCTCGCGCAGTTGGCGAGACTCATTACGACGTAGAGCAACAGCTTTGAGGTAAACTAGTAGTTGGAAATCGGGAAAACTCGTTGCGTGCTGCAACTCGAATTATTTTGTAAATAGTAATCAGGATTTCGTATAAATGTTTGCAAAACACTGATTAAAATCGGTTCTAATAAAGTACGAATTTTTAGTATTTCTCAAAACGTTTAAAATTACCCATGCGCAAGAAAAACGAAATAATACTACATTTCACACGTGAAAACTGACATAAAAATCAGTTTTCGTTACCCATCGTGTTAATTCACCTTTTATCCAATTTCCTCTCTATGTACAATTATTTATTCAACTGCGTAACTCTATACACACTTCGATTCGCTCGTCCTCCTATTTACTCTAAACCTGTTATTTGAATTAAAAAGAAACAACAACACATCCGTACGCCACCTCCATCGTGCTGCATCAACGACGCGAAACACGAAATTTATCGCGATATTTACAAAATATATCGCATCTCGCTACAACCATGGTCGATTCACACGGAAGCTCGAGAGTTGGCTTTGTAAAAAATAAATATATATATAACAGAATATAAAAATAAATAAAGTGCACTCATAGCGTGTCCCGAGTATATATACTGTAGCTTTCTCTCGCGGTGTATCGACGATAAATCATAGGAAGAATCAATTTCAATGCTACGGTGCTGCAAGTGCACGCCGGAAGCACTCCATTCAACGCTCCTCTAGCGTCGAAGAATGTACAGCCGCATCGACTAAAAAAAAACACAGTGAAGCCCTTATAAGACTCCTCGTCGACGCCGCGTGTACATGTGTATATATATGTACGTGCGCATGGTAGCATCATCTTTCGTACAACCTAGCACGGATCTATACACCGTGCACACGAGAGACCCTTTGTATACACCCACGTGTATATATGTATATGTATCTATATACAAGTGGCAAAAAAATGCAGTAGTAGTGCGTGCCGGTGTATATTCCTTTTAGGACGCGAATAGCTCGCTCTCGATTTGTTTTTTTATCGCCCCTTCACACACGATAAGCACGCTTGAGCGTCTCGGATATGCCGTTTGTCGTTTCGTTTCCTCCTTTAGACGAAGAAGCCTACTACTCTATTTCTACGTCGCATAATAAAGAGAATAAATGAAGAGCGGCTTTTGTGATTTATAGAAGAACGCTCGATGAAATTTTCTAATGAAATAACGTGTATATGCGGGTATAGCAAGCCGCCCTCTTACAAGCTCATTTCCAGCGACCTACGTTCTTTCTTTCTCTCTCTCTCTCTCTATAACCCATCCGCTCGCGCGCACACTGCAGCGGCAAATAAATCATGTGTCATGACAATGGCGCGTGGCTATGGCTTAAATGGCCCGTCCGACCGTATTGTGTTTTGCGTGACTCCAGCTCGTCTTCCGCCTTCGTCGTAGTCGTCTGCTTCTTCTTCTTCTTCTTCGTCTTCTACTTGAGTATCGCTTATTTTTTTATAAACACGAGAGGAGCACGCCCGGCTATTTCGCGATGCAATTTTCTATCCTAAAGGCGAATATAAAAATAGGAATCGTGCTCTTTGTCGTAATAGCCGCAGTGTATTTAGAACGTTTCGTATATAGAATATACAAAGCGAATCTTGGAAAAGATCGCCGTTTTGCGTTATTTATGACGATATACTTTTATTTCTTATATATATATGTTCTAAAATCGCTTCCGAATACTATATACATACTCTCTTACCGTATATATACCATCGAAATTTACTGTATAAATCGTTACGTCTCACTCGACTCTTCCACAAATATTTCCAGTGAGATATCTAAGTAGTCTGTTCGTCACTTCGAATAGTCCATTACTTCTCTTCCTCTCTCGCATTGTTCGTTTCCTCGTCGTGTCGTCGAACTGGCGCGCGAGCGCGCGCGAATCAGCGGATGTCGTTACTGCGCCACGCGACGCTAGAGCTGTATCGGACCGATCGTTTCCTCTCTCTCTCTCTCTCTCTCTCTGTCTATCCTCTTTCTCGCGGCCGACTTTTACGGCCGTTCGCGAAACGTCAACGTCGAAAAAGCCGAGCGGCCGTGATTTTAATTACAAGCCTGGCTCGCGCCGGAAGAGCGGGCCATTAATGGAAAGAATAGAGGGAAAGAGAGAGCGTTGACACGCTACTACAGGCCTCAAGTTTAGCGGTGCAGGTATCGATGCAGACGATAGGGTATTGAAGGTTTCATAATAGTAATAATAATAAAGACTTGTATAGTTGTCCAGAGAAAATTTTTAGAAAGAATAACGGTAAGAGATTTGGTAAATTATTTTGAACGATTTCTCAACTAGAATTACATTTGTTTGGGGCTCAGAATTAATTCCCTGATAAATGTGCTTAAAAATAATATTTTTTCCAAAATAAATGAAACCGTGCTCAATTATCGATATAATATCGTTTAACCTTAAAATAAATCAACCTAATGATCATTTACGAGCGGTCGAAAATTCTCAAGACGCCTTAGTAACCAATAATAATCTAGGAAAAGGAAAAAAAATGCCGAAAACACACCATCGACCGCACTTACCGTTCAACATAAATAAAGCCTCTCGAAATCACCGTTTAGCAGTACACACATACACACAGAGTAGCCAGTCGAGTGGAGAAGATACATGGCGGCCGGAGCCATTACTCATCTAAATCTTCCCAGTCGTTGAGTCCTCGGACCACGCGTGAAATATACAAGTATGCGCTCGCTCGCGTCTACTCGTACTATACGCGCATTTCGCGAAATATCGCCCGTAAATCCTGGCACTTTCCATATTACAGCTGTACGCTACTACCGTTGCCGTCATCGGAATGAAAATGCCCCGTGGGTGCCGAAGAGACGCTCCTCACGAACCGAGGGTCATAAACAAGATTCCAGAAATCCAGCTTCTTCGCGCGAGTAAGAGAGAGAGAGAGAAGTTGCGCAAAAGCCACTTGCGCGCTTATCCGCGAGCGAACGCTGAATGGACAACCGATATATATACACGCGTCGTTACGTGCACTCGCGAGCGAGCGATCGTCTCGTATCTCCGCTGGCTGCACCAAGGGAAGGGTTTTTTTTTGCGAGGGAAAGAAAGAGAGAGAGAGAGAGATACGTGTAGGGCTTCTTCGTAAAAGCGATACTCGTGTGCAAGTATATATAAGTCGGCTTTTCGGATATTAATACTCACACCGAGGGGATTGTATATATGTTTGGATGATTTATTTATTGTCTTGAAAAATTAAGGCTATAGTTATAATAAATTGCCTGGGTTATTGTTTTAGTGAATATAACAGGGGGTATAAAGAGAAATTTAACTGAAATATTCAAAGGGTTTACATTCATATTTATTTTATTTTTATCGGGAATGAGTCATACCACGAGCCAACGGAAGAGAATGTATATTTTCATTCCCGCGAGACACATTTTAAACGGGACGAAAATGCACGCTAAATAAATTAAAACAATTCATAACCCGGAACCGGGTTGTTACTCATTCAGCTCAATTTATTTTGACTTTTAACACAAACGAGACTGACAGGCGCGCAGCCCTATGTATGAGCCTCCGAACAACATGGCAAATATTTATATGTTATACTCTGCTCGCCCAACAATCGCGCGATTTAACGAAACGAGCCAAGCAGCACCAACGCCCATACAAATAGATTTACAAAGCTCCTATAACTGGCGCTCCCATCATCCCCGCCTACCGTCTGCCCGTGTCGTTGGTATTCGTGTTACGATCCCGCCGATGTATTGAAAATGTATGAGGGGCAAGGGGTACGGGGCCTCCTCTTATCCTTTCGCACTGCAAATTTAGCTATACTTCTTTATAATGGAGCACGTAGGTACAGCAGTAAAAGAAGCAATAAATAAGCGCGCGGATAGGTGAATACATGAATTTTCGCCCGAAACGTTAGCGAAGGAAAAAGCAGCCGCGCGCGTCGGTGAGGTTTCTTTTTCCATTGGGGTAACACGTATATAGAAGGAGGCGAAGGAACCGTTGGCCTTCTTCGATTTCTATTTCGCGGAATAGATGCTACCTTGGTGCGTGTGCTGTAGGAGGGACTACGGAAGCGAGAGAAAGAGGGGAAAAAACTGGCGAAAGTGCGAGTGCTCGTTGTCGAGGTACATTTTTTATCCGCACCACGCCGTGAATGCTTGCCGTAGCTATATGGCCATTTCTTGTGGACCCCTCTTGGTATTTCTCGCCACTTTTCACCGTTTCGTCAGCAGTGGCTATCGTTTTCCCTGCTCTCGTCAAGATTTACGAGGGGGAATAAAACGAATTGGCGTAGACGTTTATAGTTAGAAAAAAAAGGCGAGAGAATGCGAATAGTTTTGGTTGGTTTTGGATTTAATATACGTGTAAGGTGGATTTCAAAGATGTGTTGCTTGCATTTCTCTTGTGGATTGCCATAGTAACGCACAGTCATAAATATAAATTACAAAAATTTTCGGATACGAAAAGTTTGATTTGTTGGAATGGCAGTAAAACGTATAAATAACGTTACGAAAATGCTGCACTCGGAAACTACAAAATTCGTGAAAATAAAAGAATTTTTCTTGTTAAGATCTTCAGAAGTGAGGAAGAAACTTTATAAATCACGGTTTTGGAGCACTGAATTTTTGTGAGATTCCAGCGTTCTCGAAACGTAAACTTTCCCCATACTATGCCTCAACTTTCGAAGCCTCAATATATCAAAGTTAAATAATTTCTAAAAAAAGATTTCCAATAACAATTGACCAATTATCCTCCTGTTTTCCCTTTATCTCACTTTCCTTCGAAATTTTATAAACACTTTTCATATTTGCAAATATCCCAAGAGCGCACTTTTTCCCTCGCGCTCTATTGTCGCCGTATTTCAAAGAAGAGATTTCACGCTCGACGTTTTTCTTATCGAAAATCCCCGCGCCTGAAACGCTCTCCGAAATGATTTCAGCAGCAACGGCAGCAGCAACGACGGCTTCGGCGAATCATTTCCACGCGAGAAAACTCGCTCTCTACACCTCTGTATATATATACGCGACCGCGCGCGCGCGTAAAACAATCTTGTGGTCGCGTACACTGCAGCCACACCCACACATACACATGTACACATACACACACACGCGTGAAAGAACTTTCTTTCTGCGCGTCGCTCGCGCACAATATTGGCGGATTTACACCGGCGCGCGTACAATGCGGCTATTCAGCGAATTAGCGCCGCGTATTTACACCCAATTAAAGGACCTCGTGTGCAGTGACGGCAACAGCGGCGGTAGCGGCCTTTCATTCATCGGCTGCCTTTATAATTTTGCGACCGGTGGAAGTCAGTTATTAACAATCGCGCGGCGAATCGATAACGCAAACAATTAAACCGTGGCGTAGCGAACATACACATATACACACATACATACTGCGCGCGTTGCTGCTGGCATGTCGCACACGCTGGATGCCGATTTAACTTCGCTAATTAAAATCGCGTTTGTATCGTCGTAATGCGGCTCTCTACCATGTGCGCCGCGCACGGAAGAACGGTTTTGTTATCAATCATCGGACTGTGCTTCCATTGTGAGACAGTCCTTTGCGCTTCGATTGTATTAATAAACGCACTCGTCTGTAGCATTACTCGCGATAGCGGAAGATTCGTTTTCGAAATTTATCGTCTACATATATATATATATATATATATATATATCGGTTTGATTTTGAATAGCCTTTTATGTACTCGCAGCTCAAGTTTATCTCGGCGTCGAATTACAACGTAAAATAATACCCAACGAAAAATTCCTGGGATACTTTATCTTGGGAAGGGTGAAAACCGCTAGACGCGGCATTTTTCGACACACTCTCGTATATCCTATCTAGAAAAGTTCCTTTGCCTTCTTCCCTCATCTCCTATAACGAGCGCGCGCGTGCCTTTCACCACCATCCTGGAGAATCCTCCTCTCTACCCCATTGCGCCCTTTTTCCACAGGCTTTGAAACGACCGAAGCCGCCACGACGGTGACCCACTTTTCCACGTCCCAGCCCTTTTGAATTAGTCCGACGCGAGTAGAATGAACATCATGTTTGAAGGGCGAGAACAAGAGAGAGAGAAGGGCAAAGGGCAAACGAGTACTCGAGCGCCACCTACGTTTTTTGCATTAAAATACGAGAAAAATGTGGGTGGGTCTATGTGTGTGTGTGCGCGTATGAGTGTGTTTACTCGAGCGATTCCGGGGCGCACAAGCACAGCCAAGCGTGAAATCGCACGCTGCTCGCTCCTCAATTTTTCGCGAAAATGTATGTATAACGGTTGGAGAAGTTTCTCGCTTGTTAGAGGATAAAGGCTTTTTTAAAATATTTACCGAGCATTTTACGATGGTAATTAGCGTGATTCTATAGGACTCCCCTTTTGTAAATAAATACATTTTTTTTTTTTTTTTTCAAGAATTTATATGGAATAATTTGTTTGTCGAGTGAGGAGACGATGTTTCATGGTAGCTGAAATTCTTCAAAGATTTTACCGTACCTTCGGAATGAATTTCGATAAAAATTTCTACATGGCGATGAAAAACTGAGATACTATCAATTTTATACGGGAAAAAGAGTCAAATTGCTTTGGAGACAAGGTCGGAAATTGAAAATTTTCGAAGGATGATATTTTTCGCAAAGAATATTATTTATAAATTCTCATTTTACGTCGATATATTAACCAAGTTCAAAGAAGCAAGAAAATTAAATTGACGTCAATTTATTTTCTAATGAAAATTCCATTAGCAGGTAATTTTTAATGAAAACCTGCGCCCTCTCTCTCTTTACATGTATAATACGGCAATTTTCACGATAATTGTTTTACTTTGC
>JAYJLV010000011.1:5900358-5929453 GCA_036873485.1 Torymus texanus
AGAGAGAGAGAGAAAGAGAGAGAGAGAGAGAGAGAGAAAGAGAGAGAGAGAGCGAGAGATAAGCTCGGATCAAACAAACTGTTCAGACTTTGATTTAACTGCCGCGTGTATATATAGATACCGAGAGAGAGAGAGAGAGAGAGAGACGTAGGATGATGAAAGGCCTGCGCGAATTACACCATTGGTTCGCGCTTTATGGGAGAGAGATTCACCTCGCACCGTTATCTCTCAGCACGCTCTCATTAAAAAGTGCTTCACGCTGCGCCGAGGATCGCGTAATACACGTCGCGCAAGGTGTCGCCTACTGCTGCTGCTTCTTTTGCGATCGTAGCTGCTTTCTCGCTGTTTTGTAATTTGTCGTTTGCGTTCGTTCGTACGCGCCCGCTTGTCATTGGGATTTTTGCATCGTGCGGAGAAATGAAAAAATGCAGGTCTTTGATGTTGCTTGCGCGATGATTAGAAGTAATTCGGGTGGAAAATAATGATTCACACATATGTTTGTGGTGTGATTATAGGGAGATGACTGAAAATTGTGAAAATTAAAAATCAAAGATTCCATTCAGGTTGAAATAGTTTGTTGGTAAGATGTGGAATACATTTTTACATGCTTCTAAAACTTATATTTATAAATATATAAAAGTATAGTTATTGAAAATAGTATTTTCAATTATTTACAGAATTTCTTATCAGCTACGAGTAGTGTTACTTTTTAACGAGATATGCTTTAAATAATAGAGGGTCACTTAAAAATAATTCTTTTATAAATAAACCAATTCTTTTATAACGCAAATGATTTGTTTTTTTTCCAAGATTAACGGAAAAGCTACTAACTTTTAAATTGGCATACAAAGTAATAAGATTAAAGTAGAAAAATAGTTAATTTTTAATAGACGTCCTTGTCTGAATTCGCGCTCTTTAGAAACGTCTTGAGCAGTGTCAATAAGTCTTTCTTTTTCTTTCATACTACTTGTCTGGAGAACAGTTAACGATATCCAAACAAGCCCCTCCGCGCGCGCGCGCCGGCGCCCTGGCGCTTCTACTTTTAAAGTCTTGAGACACTGTGTCTTTAACAGAAGTACTTCCTAAAACTTTTACCTGAATCAGAAAATTGTTTAGCTTTTCTTAAAAAAAAAAAAACTTCCTTCTCCTGAAAAAAAAGGTATACGGTTGTAATCTCGCGCGTCGAGGGCAAAAAAAAAGTTATTTCATAAAATAAATATAAAACCGCATCAATTTTGCTTTAATATTTGCATTTTTTCCATTTATATCGCAATTAGTAACTGGATATTTTTTTCTCAAATATAAAGTTTATGCAAACTTGACTTTATTATACGGTTTAATTAAAACTTTCTCTCCTGGGGCTTTTATTTCTATGAGTTTTCTTGTTTTTCATCCCTAAAGAAAACTATATTCTAAAACCAGCATCGTATTCATTAAAATTAAACAAAATATTCAAAGTCGTAATTATAACGATTTTCCTCATCCTAAAATAGAAACGTCGACACTTGAGGATAGTCAACACCCAGCGCTCGCCATAAATTGTTTTCAAGCAAACAATTAAATGGGAAATCATAGGACGTGCGGCAAGCAAACAAAACGTTTACACATATATATATATATATATTCTCGGCAACAGGACGGTCAGTCGTTCGGGTGTACATTTCACGCTCGATATATGCCAAAAACCAGTGGCGATCCTAAGGCCGACAGGTCGACGTAACGCACACAGGGGGCCAAAAGTAATCCCTATTGTTTCTCCCATTCCCATAAATCCCTCCCACGTCCCTTTGCTTCTCTCGTACAACGTACATACACTGGCAACCCTTCGTCGCTCCCTTTTCCCTCTTCTCCTTCGTAAATTTCGGCCCAGATGTGCTCTCGTAACTGCAGCCAACTCCCTCTCCTCTCTTCGCAAGAGTGCAGCGCAAGGCTCCCACTCTCTCTCTCTCCCTCTCTCTCTCTCGACTTTCGGCGTTTTTTCCGCTCTTCATTTAGCGACGGAATTAGATCCCCCCGGAGAGATCTGTACTTACTCTATAGCCACCGCCGCTGCCGCCAGGCGCTCGACCCCGATTTATACGGATGTACCTGGGCGCTTGCTCGCCGCGGCTTAATGTATAGAGGAATCGCGTGTAGATTCTACTTTCGCGAGCGCTTTTTTTCCTTAATGGAAGCTCGCCTTTTTATCTTTCCGCCTTCGCGTCGTCGGCGGCGGCAGTAGTGTTCCCTTCTTTCTTTTTTTCTCCCCCTTTGCCCTCTTCCAGCGTGTGTTGGTTCGCAAAAATAATTGTCGGAGTTCTTGGGCGAGATACTTTTTCGGCTGTTCGTTTACAGCGGAAACATAATGCCCGCCGCGGAGAGAGAGAGAGAGAGAGAGAGAGAGAGAGAGAGAGAGAGAGAGAGAGAATGTAGTCGGGTAGCCGGTGAGTTTTGCTCGGTCTGCACTTTTTTAAAGTTTTGATAGCGTAAGACTAGGAGCGGGAAGGGGGGCTAGGCTGTTGTTTTTTTTGTACACCTGGTTATGATGCTGGCCGAAAAAAGCAGTGTGTTTCACGTCACGGAATTATTTTCGTACGATGAAGTTAATTTTAGTCTTGCTATCTAACAAAAATTTGATATAAAATAGAGGAATAACTCGTCCACTTCTAACATTGCTCGATATCATGTTTTCATTATAAACCAGGATAATATTATGTGCCACGAAGAATCAAATATAAACATGACATATCAGGAAATGACACTCTTCCGTACTTAACTACGCTATTCCTATATTATAACCATCAGTCGACCAAAAACTGCTCGGTATACCAAATTTAAACCCACCCATTTCGCCCCCTCCAGCGAAAGTATTGATAATACGTCAGGAGTCAAACCGCTTTATTACGCGGAATATGGGCCGCTCGGAGGGACGTTAATACGCAGGGAATTTATCAGGTGGCGCGCGAGCAGGATAATTGTATTAAACGTGAGAGCGGTATAGTAGCGCCGGAAGGGGAGTAACGACGATGTGTGTGTGTGTATATATATATATATATATATAAAGGTCTTTTAATTTGCAAGTCGACGCAGTCGGTTAGTTTTTACAGCCCCGCCGGCGAAAATTGAAATACGAAGGAAAAGAAAAAAAAATAAGAGAGGAAGGGAGAGAAACTCCAGTACTCCCCTTACTCGCAATCGCCTTTAAGATTCTCCTGCCCTCGGTCTCGGGAATCATTCGATTTGTGCTCGTTTTTACGCGACGCTTGCCACCGTGGCTCGAGGGCGCTTTATTGCCCGCTTGAAATTCAGCCCCCGGCTCTTTTTCCCTCTCTCTTTCTCAAGTATGTTTACGATTTTTCGTGGCTTCACAAGACGGAGGAGATGGGGTGGATTGTGTCGGGATGAGGGAGGGAGGGTAGGGAACCGACCAAGGCGATGTGCCTACTTTGCCAAATCCAAATAAACGACCCCAGCGGCGCGATGAGAGTCTTTCGTGCGACGCTGACACGTGTTGGTGAGTGTACGAAACCTCGCGCTAGGCCTGAGCCTCGAGTTCTATTTATAAACATGACGAGGGTGTGGGGTGGGATGGAAGAATAGGAAGGAGGAAGAACGAAAGAAGCGAGTTTTGTTTGGTAGGCGTAGTTTAATGGCTCGTAATATGTTGTCTTTGTAAACTTTTGGAATTTTAGCTGGATTTCGGGGGCTGCGACTGTACACGGGGACGTATAATTTTTTTTTTTGTGATGTCATTCTTGCCATTCGATTAGGGAAAGTTGTGGGAAAACTTTGGGTTTAGTTTAATTTGAAAAATAGAACAACTGTAGAATCTCTAGTATCAAAGTTGAATTTGAAAAATTCCATTCTATTTATACTTACCTAACTTTCGAAATATTAAGATTTAAATGTTTGACAGTCATACTGATGAGTTATTTGTATTTCCTGTTTCAGATTGAAGATGCCATGCTGATGTTCGACAAGCAAACCAACAGGCACAGAGGTAAGTTTTTTTTTCGTAATCCACTCTCACTTGTATTTTGTTTAATTAAAATTGAACTTTTACTTCGAAGTAAATGCACTAACTACGTTTCGGCGTAGTATAAATTTGTTTTGCATTTCAAATGTAAAGTGTTACAAACAAACGACACTGTAACACGCGCTCTCACCTCTGTTTATTTTTACTTCTACACTTGTATTTTCGTAACGTCGCAGAAGTTATTTATCGCGCAATTTTTCTAAACACACTTTGTCAAGTATTTCATACACCTTTATTTTATATCCGACAATAAAATATAAATTCCAATATTGCACCATCGTTTTTCACTTGTCCATTCGAGTACTCATAAAACTAAAAAAGGCGAGAAATGTAAAATAAATAACCTGGTCGTGCATGTGCGTGTTTTTTTTTTTTTTTGTAAAACGATAAGCAAATAAATACGCTGGCATGATGCTCGTGAGTGTACACACTCATCCCACAGGTATAAATCGATTGTTCCAATTAGCGAAATATGGAGCTTGAATGATCGCTCGCGCTACACGCGCGTACGAGCAATTCATACACTCGTATCACGTTGAATGGAGAGGCTCTCGAAAGAATACTAAAAAAAAGCGAAAGAGAGTGGGGGAGAGAGAGAGAGAAGCATGAAAGGCAAGCCCGAACGATAATCGCGAATCCTTTTTCTCGTTTATTTTTTTATACTTTCTCGTATAGAGGATAACACGGAGCGAGAACGTGAGCGGTTCTTTTTTGTCGCTCGGGTTCGATCTTTGTGTTGAGGTCGTCTCCCGTCCGGGCGGGTGATGGATTTTGATAAAAAGCATGAAAAATAGCTACACACAAGGCGCTAAATCTTCCTTATCTACCGTGTGTATGTGCGCGTGCGTTGCGAGGGCGAAACTTTGCGCGCTGCTTTATACGCTGGGGAGAAAATTAAAGTTCCGATGTAACGTATAGGGGAAGAGAATTTTCGGTGAAATCATTGGAAAAATGTATTTAATCGTATATTATCGTTGGCTTTTTTATGGAAATGCATTTTTTTGAAAGAAACCAGATAAAAATGTACGAGTGTTTTATGAAACTTTCAATTTGAAAAATCGTTTTTATTTTCCACTCGAACCAACAATGCATGAACAAATTCTGAGAACTCAGTTTATCTGCTATGGCATTAAAAAAATTGCTGATGCAAATCCATTCGTTCATTTTCCGTGCTTCAATAGGCACATGTGAGCATTTATGCGTACCTTGATATGTTCATACCAACATCAATATTACTCAAAATAAAATATAAATGAAAAGTAAAAACAAAGAAAAAAAGAAATCAATGAGCCCTAGAGCATACGTGACAATGAAAAAGAAACTCGTTTTCTTCGTAACCAAAAAGATGCGTAGAGTCTAGTGCATAGAGTAGCTCGCGTGAGAGAAAAGAAGCTTCCGGCACCTCAGCAGCAGCAGCAGGAACATAATACCCATCTTCCAAGAGCGTTACGCAGTGAAATTATCGCTCCTCCCGCGCCGTTTGACTAATTCCACCCCTCGTGAACCTTAATACGCAAAGCGATCAGCAGCGAGACGATGCCACTGCTGCTGCCCCTTACCAACACTCTCATGTCGTCCCCGTTCCAATCAGTCGGCATGTCCAATTCAATTATCCGCAAGGCGGGCGGGGCGGCACCCCCCCGACACTCTCTTCGGTCTCTCTCTCTCTCCCTTCAAAAGAGAGCAGCAGTAGCAGCAGTAGGGGCCGAAGAAACGGAGCGAGAGAGACGTAGCATCCACGGGATATGCCGCTGCCACGCTTGGCTGGCGTCCCAGACGATTTCGAGTCTCGATGGGTCGCGCGCGAGCGCGGCCTCATAGGGAGAGGCTATGATTTCCACGTGGATGAGCAGCCTGCAACTGCAGCGACAAGGTGAGCGCTGAGGAGGAGGTGGAGAATTCTCCCTCCCTCTCTCTCTCTCTCTCTCTCTCTGGTACACAGCGAGAGAGAGAGAGAGAGCGTGCGATTATCCAAGCTTCGCTGGCCAAAGGATTTTCCTTTCCCCCCTCCTCCTCCTTCCGGAGCGGAGGAAGTAATGCCTCCTCTCTATACCTCCCTCTCGGCCTTTAGCGACGAGATAGAGAGAGAGCGAGCTATAGCGAAAGTATAAGGCAGCACCCTGTATATGTATTCCTTTGCGCTCCGTAGCTATACACACAGCCCTACGTGCACAAAGTCATAAACCACCGTGTGGGCCGCATAACTCGCGAGCTTATACGTGTATGTGTGTGTACATCGCCAACTTGATTTCTCTCCCTCAGGAGGAGGAGGAGGAAGAAGGAGAAGCGGCCACCTGGCTGCTCGCCTTCGTCAAAGGATCGTCCGATTTCGATCGGTTATTGGATCGCCCTCCGTCGACGTATACACAAGTGCCTCTTATGCTTTGACCGGGCTGGATTAGCCGATAGTCGATCTATCTATCCATCCATCCATCTCTCTCTCTCTCTCTCTCTCTCTCTCTCTCTCTCTCTCTATCTCACTCTCCCTTGGATGTATGCGATTATTCAGCGAGTTTTACGCTCGACCGATCGTCAGTGCGTGAACGTGAGACTTGGAACATCTCATTCGTCTTGGATCCTATACTGCAGTGCAGTGCTGTATGAGCACGCGTGCGCGTCTGTAATTGCGAATTCAACTGGTAGTACGTTGCGCTGGTGCAATTTACGAGGTCTTTGTTGCGCGTCGTGGGGGCCACAAGATATAGCGTATATACATACTGAGAGGAGTGCGATGTCTTGTGCACTTGGCTGGCAGATCGCTGCGGATGCTTCGCGGGTAGATGAAATATATAGAGTTGGTGGTACACTAAAAGTGGCGGGAGGTGGTCGATTAGTATACGTTCTGTAGTAATTTGGGTTAGTCGTTGCTCACGTTGGAATTAACTGTTATGATAAAAAGTAAAATTGTTAATGCTGTGTTTGATTTCTGATAAGATTACGTTCTATTTTTTTTTTTTTCGAATACGGATAAGATTACAGTTCAGATGTAATCTTCAAGCCCCTCTATCCCCAAAGTCATTACCTAAAATGATTTTTCCAAAATTCATGAATCATAATTATTTAGCATTTACATAAAAAAAAATCATGGCTGTACGTACGTATTCGTTTCTCTTTGCATTCCAGTTTCGTAATAAATCATAATCTCTGCTTAATTATCGTGTAGCAGGTCCACTGAAAAATTATCAGCTAGAACGCGACAAAATCATTACGACCTTCGAAAACCACGTGTTTCTCACCCATAGTAGTAGCTTGCCACAAGCACCGGAGGCCGACTAATTTCCAACCGCTCCAAAATATAAGTCACGCGATCCTCAAACGACGCTAGTTACGCAAGGACTCACCGCGCCGAATCGAAACTCGAAAGTGCGCGCTCGCGCGCTTTGATCCCTTGCGTCTCAAAGGCGCACGCGCTCTCGCGTATCCTACGAAAGTTGCAACGAGCCAAGTTTAAGAGCGGCGTCTTCGCGTGATTACCCGATACGTTATACCTCCTACCATACCAGCATCTCTCCCCGTAACTTTTATACTAATTTCCCAGTACCAAGTATTCTAGGGAGGCAAAATGGTCGTCCTTATGTATGTATGACGCGTATATATACCCGTAGTACTCGCGCGAGCGCACCTCGAAAATCCGAGGGCCAGCGTCCATTGTGGGTCAAATAGTTTCGGGCTTCGGACCGAACGGAAATAGTTTCCACCGTTCGCTTTCCCCCTCTCTCTCTCTCTCTTTCGTTCCCTCGAGTACTTTACCCGTGGTATAGGTAGGAGAATGGTGGCGGTAGTGTAGGAAACGCGAGCGAGTGAGCGGCCGAGCGGCAATAAACCTTTCAGCTCGAATTCGAGTTTGAGGGGAAATGGAAGGTCATTAAAATCTGTAACTCCAAAGTTAATTTATTGACGCTGGCGCGTGTGTGTGTGCGGTACTGCGTGAGAGTTAGAGAGAACGAGTCGTCAGTCGTGCGGAGAGAGCGAAAATTTGTAGCATTAATCGAGTTATTTGATACAGCTATTGTTTCGCAGTGAGATGGTTTAGTATGTAAAGTAAAAAGCCACATTAGCCTTATTGAGGGATCTCATAAACAATGAGCTTTTGCTAAATTTTACCATTGTAATTATTAACATACCACAAAGCTTAGCACGAATGAAAAAGTAAGAAATATATAGTAAAGGCGACAAAATAAACAACTTTCGCTAAGCAAGAGCTAGAAAGAGCTTGAAAACAGCTCAATTTGCTAGAATTTGCCTTCCTCACTTACGCGGAATCACCTCGCGATCACTACGCGCGTTACGCTCGTGCGTATATATACAGAGCCATCGTCGTCGCTGCTACTACTGCACTCTAAAGAAAGTATTTGCATTCTCAAGCTCTCTCTCTCTCTCTCTCTCTCTCTACTTCTGTCGCTATACACAGCATACGACACGCCTATCTCTCTCTCTCACTCTTCGTTCTCTCCTCCTTCTCCTTCCTCAACGACCAAGGCGCGCGCTCTCGCTGGAGTCGCCGGTTCAGTGAAAAAAGACGGTAACGAGGCAAACGCGCATTTTCGCGACTACGACTACTACGAGACGGCTTCCGCGTAATCCTTTCAGGCGAGCCACCGGAAGGCGCTCGCTCGCACCATTCCAGAATCTCGAGAGAGCATCGCTATACGCTCCAATTGTCACCTGCATTACATATATATATCTACGTATGTGTAGGTATATGTGGGAGGTGTATCTGTATGTGTAAGAGCGAGTTTTCTCCTCGAGGCGAGCGCGCGTACGGCTGGTGAGGTAGAAAATGCGCGAGCGAGGGATTTTGAAATATTGAAACGTAACGTCAGCCGCCAGTCGTCGACGCGTATACGCCTGTATTTTCCTTCGATTTCTATCTTTCGACGTCGATTCCTTTTTACGCGCACGACGAGGGAGTAGAGTCTAGCTCGGCTTCGACCTCTGTATTTTATCCCTCTCTCTTTCTTTCTCTTGCGCTTGCTTGCTCGTTTCGCGCGTTTTTCTCGCTCTTTTTACACGTACCGGTCTTAGTTTCCATTGCATGGATTATGAGAGAAAAATTGTGGTATGGTAATTCTTTCGTATATCGTCGGAATGGTAACTAATACCGTATCGAAGATTTTATATCGAAACTTTACAATTCAATGCAATTACTCGTATTGTTTATCGATGTTTAAGTAGAAAAAGAAGAGTTTGGTCAGCCGCTGTTGTTTTATTCTTCTTTGATATTTTCAGATATATACTACTTTACCTTCCGTATACAAAATCGTTAAAATCAAACGAAACTCTGAATACTTTGGCAAAAAGGGGAACCTTTAAATCTCCAATGCACTTCCGGGATCTTCATTCCCACTCTTTGTCGAGCTGTTCTCTCTCTCTCCGCAATCCCCTTCGCCCATACCGCTATCTCTTCACTTCCATCCTCTCGCGTCGTCTGCGGCAAGTTTCGCATCGAACGATTCAATTGGCGCACTCGCGTCGCAGGAGAAAAGATCGCGCTACCTCTATCCACGATTTCTAGACTCTCTCTCTCTCACTATCTCCAACACGATATCGAGCATACGCAAAGGCACAAGAGAGAGCGAGAAGGATATTCCCGCCATCGTCGTCGTCGTTGTCGTCGCCGGTGTGAATGAGTCGCCTCTGCGCGCTCGATTTCTCAGAGGGAGAAAATAAGATTTGAATACGCTCTCCTGACGCAAGCGCACACGCTGACGAGGGAGAACCCGACGGTTGGTGCCGTTCAATTCGCGCCGCCACCACCACCGCCGCCGCCAGACGAGAGAAATCGCCTAAAGCTCTCGCGAGCTCACGAGCACGAATTTACAGAGGCTTCAAGCGTATACATCCGTGTACGTATGTGTATGTGGGTGTATGTGAATGTGAACGTGGGTGGGATCGTTCTTGTCTGGAGTGTCGATCGTTCGCTCGCTTTATGCTCGCGCGCGCGTGAGAGAGAGAGCGCATGTATACGTATGTCGAGGGGAGAGGGGAGAGGCCGAGAGCTCGGTGAATGAGCGCTTGCCGGGATAGAGATGGATGGATCTTTAATAAAATTTATGGCTCTGCAACGAGCGAGAATACGCCGATGCTTGTTGTGAGCGATAAATGTTGGTTAAAAGGAAATAAAACGCACTCTATACACACATACATATAACCCAAGCTATTTTCGTTTATATACATATACTAAATTAGTGGTAAAACGCGCTAATTTAGTACGACTGAATGTTATTCGCTGCGTGTGTGTGTATATATAATAATTTTGAAAACGGTACGCGGTTATACCGTTGACTAATGCGTGCCTTTTTCCTCCTCCCCCTTTTACGCTCGACGCTAAAAAGTAAAGCATCCCCTGGGAGTCCTTTACGAGGACACTTACCCTTGTTAAACGCAACCTTAAAAGTGCCAGTCTCGCCGCCCCATCCACCCCCGGCGCCTTTAAAAAAAAAAAAACAAGTAGGAGCTCGAACAATACGCCTGAAAATGTAGCTCGCAGCCGACGTAATTAGCAAAACGCCTGCTCTCGCAACCTCTAAAATCAGCGTAAACTTTTTCCCTCCTTCTCCTCGTCAGCGGCACGGTGAAATTTCAAATTATCTACTTTAAAGCAAATAATACGCAAAAGCACATGCTAACGTGCGCGAGTACACGCTCGACTGGTCCGTAACCTACACGTATATATATATATAGGAAAATACGCCTCGTGCGTACCCTCGGCGTGACTTTGCGATTTTACGATAAGTTAGGCGCGGCAGCCAACGGCATCAGTCCACATCTCGATCCTTTTTTTCCTCCGCCGTTCCTTCACGCGTAACTTATTTTTGCCTTCCCCCCTCTAATTAATACACACGCGCGTAAACGTATATGTGTATAACAGCGCCAGGAAATCTCTCTCCCTCCCTTTTCTACGGGGAAAAAGATTTAAAATTTAAACGCGAGTGCCCTACTGCACTATCCACGTGTATGTATGTGCGTGTACTTCACTCCTTCTCTCTCTCGAGGCGCTCGTTCCGGATGCATGCATTTTCGCGGGCGTCGCGCATTTAAAATGCCGAGAGAGCTCGAGAGATGAGCGCCGGCGAGAACGAGGAGGACGAGAAGAAAAAGAAGGAGGTAGAAGTAGAAGAGAGGTAAGAAGATCGAGGAAAAA
Organism: Torymus texanus; assembly: GCA_036873485.1. Taxonomy (NCBI): domain Eukaryota; kingdom Metazoa; phylum Arthropoda; class Insecta; order Hymenoptera; family Torymidae; genus Torymus; species Torymus texanus. Next base: position 5,911,518 of record JAYJLV010000011.1, read on the forward strand.
TTAGAGAACGAGCGGAGGGAAATGAAAGAGTAAGAAGGTACATCCGGGGAGGAGAAGAGAGAGAGAGAATCTTTCGGTTGTGGCCCCATTTGCCTTATTTTTGCCTATAATTGGCTCGGTAAAAGAAAGAGTAGAGCAGGTGGCGTGCGAGTGGGAAATTTTAATTTACAATTCGTGGACGAGTTGCATAATACGGCCAGGGAGAAGATAAAATTACGTAGCGGTGGCGGTGGGGCTGCGAAATTCATGCGCGGAGACGTGCGAGTACCATATGCCCGCGCATACATGTATATTATTATCCGAAGTGCGAGGGAAAAATTGCAGGCGCGCGCGCGCATGGAGGAGATATTTACGGAGTTGACCCAGCTCTTTTTTCCCTCCACCCCTTCGGGTAAATTCAGTTTTTCGGATTAAATTAGAGCGAATTCTCGACGTCTTTCGCCGTAATCGGGATTATATAAGTCGTAATTCCAGCTGGGTATAAGTATTACATTTATATATATATATATATATATATGAAATTGGAAAAAGTTGAGCGTTTAGTACGAATGCCTTCGCTAATAGAAGTTAGGATATAAAAAGCAAATAATTGAGAAAGAGGGGCGGAAACGGAGAGACGATGGAAGACGCGGGGTAGGGGGAACGAAATAGTGGCAGAAGTTTTCAAGAAAAACAATCTCCTGCTCGCGCAGTAACCTACGACGCGTGTGAGAGCGAGAGAGGAAAGAAGCTCGTCGAGCAAAGTGCTTACGTTTCATTTAGTTTTATCCCTCAACTAGGAGCAAGCGGAGAGAGGATAGAGAAGGAGGAAAGACGAGAGAGGGAAAAAATCGTGTCACGTTTGAGTGGTGCATAGACGCGCGCGTGCGTATGCAAAGTCTTTCGTTGTTACGACGCTGAACAAGCATGCAAGAGAGAGAAAGAGAAAGAAAACGAATCGAAGAAACGCAGCAGCCAAAGGATTACGGGATCTACGTGAAGACTTAATCCGCGAAACATTTAAAACGCGAAGGCGCCCGAGAGAAGCGAGAGTAAGAAAGAAAGAGAAAAAAAAAATAGCGAAGGAACGCGACGTTGCCCTCTGGGTAATTAAATCTGGTTAATAATTTACGACTTCCGGGGTGCGAGGGTGTACACAAGCGGGCGAGTGGCTGAGAGATGCCTCTGCTGTGCAGGTATATGGAAAGTCGAACACGTATAGCCAGCGAGGGAGAGCGAGTGAAGCCGTGAGAATGAAGGGATAAAACGGCACGTGCATATACATGGAGAGCGAGCGAGTGCAAGGGCTCGTTAAGTTTGAGTTAGGGGACAATAAATATTCATTAATGGCCGGAGAGCGAGTGCTGTGCGCGTTGCCGAGTACACCAGATAGCGAGATGGACATGTGCGGTGAGAGAGAGAGAGAGAGAGAGAGAGAGAGAGAAAGAGTTGGAGGTAACGGAGAAAGAGAGACCGAGGAAAAATCCAAAATCCATTGATGGAGGCTTGTATAATAGGGTAAAGTGCCCGATATTTTATGTTTTATTGCGATGGATTTGCGCCGCAGAAGATTTACTGTGATATCGTTCGCTTGGTAATTTATTCCCACGAAGTTTTAAGGCGTTGGAAATGCATTTAAAAAAAAAATTGTCTCCTGCTGGTTTATTGATATAAATTAGAGCTAGAAAAATAAACATATGAAGCTAATATTACTGTCTTACCAAACTGAACTTGTTCTACTTATCCAAAATCCCAACAATTACCTAATGTCCAATAACGCATTCACCAATAATTTCCAATTTCAAATTAAACGACACAACCAACCAAACCTCATTTTACACCACGTAATACCGCGAATTTCCAACTTTCCGCAACTTCTATATCGTGCACTTGCTCAAAATACCAACTCTCTCTCTCTCTCTCTCTCTCTCTCTCTCTCTCTCTCTCTGCACTAAATCCCATTTTCTCTCTCCCACTTCAAGAAAAAAAGTGAAAAGAAAGAAGAAAAAAAAGAGGACAAGTCTTCTCCGACAGCACGCTCACGCTCTCAAGCCATCGCTCACTGCATCATCATCGCCTAGAGACAGCGCTACGTGTTCCTATCCTCGGCAGGCACTCTGGCTGCTGCTGCTGCTGCTGCTACTCCCTAACGAGCATAGACCGCCTGCGCTCGATATTTCCCAGTAGCGGATCGGTATAACGACGGATCGCACACGCTCGCGCACTACACGTGCAATTACTGCTATCGATATCCATCCGGGTACTTCGTGCGTGCGTGCTAGTAAGGGAGAGATAGAGAGAGCAGATAGATCTTTTCACCTACGATGTCGCCAACTGCGTGAACTCGTGCATCTACGCATACACATACACACGTATATATAATGCGCACACGCTTGAAGAGTTCTAAAGTCGATGCGCGCACAGGTGAAGGGAAAGAGTATAAGGGAGGGAGGCGTATATATATAGAGGTAGAAAAGCACGAGGAAACTCGCTCCATATACACGCGAGCGTCCTAATGGCCTCGACTCTTCTTCTCTCTCTCTCTCTTACTCGCTCACTCCCGCGTATATACGTTTCCCGTTAACGAGCCTGCGAGGAGGCAGAATGATTGACGCGCGCGCGTGTGCGCTCGTATCGGATGGGTTATTAGGGCCGCGCGTGAGCTTGGAGCAGCCGTATTTATTTTTCGTTAAAGGTTTTTTAATTCTCCCAGGTGTGTATACATGTATGTATGTATATACAGTATGGCGGTGTAAATAATTCGATTGTACGCGGGTCGAGTCCAGGCACACGAATTAAATGTGCTATATAGAAGTAGTAGTAGTAGTATTAGTAGTGGTACTGGGACTCGTTATTATTGATGCAATGTGAGCTAGCGCGAGATAGAGAACGAGAGAGAAAGCAGGAGGTAGAGCCCCTGGCTTGTTAATGAGACTTTTGTAAGTATCGATTTCGACGATTGTGAAAGTTTAATGGCCTTTTGGCGGGGATGTTTGTACGCGTGCGAGCATATCTAGCTTTGTGTGTGTGTATGTATGCGTGTGCTTTGTTGGTAATTTTAAGTTCTTCGGGCGAATTAAAAATAAATTAGACAGGGATCGCGCGGTCTGCTGGCTGATTGTTAAGTTCAGTTTGTACAATGTTTATAAGTACATTAAGAATTACTCTCGACGTTACGCGTATAATTATTCTCGTACGTGTTTACAAAGCATTAATAACGAAGTATAATTTTAAGAGCGAGTAAAAAATATGCTCACACAATTACGCGTATTCAGATTATATATATAAGCACTATACGTAAAACGTTTAGCAGTGTGCGAATAAATTATCTCGCCCGACACGATTCCGTATTCTAAAATATATTCGAAATAACAATTTCATCAGCTAATTATCCAAACTGAAACTTTTTAACACATACGCACTGCTCGCGAGAGAACATCGATTAATATTAGTGCACTCGACTATACGCGTGCACGTTCACATCATCGTGCCATTTCATATTTTAACGTCGCGTACTCAGGCGCGCGCGTGCGACTGCTAAACGACTTGGTACTTAAAGGCTCGGGGAGTGTTATTGGTCTCTCGTATCATGGAAATAGGAGCGAGAGAGAGAGAGAGAGAGAGCGCCGGAGTGGAAGCGCCGCGACGTACTAGTACAGTGGGGGAGAGCAATGGTGTGAGAACGAACGAGCCTCTGAGAGAGAGAGAGAGAGAGGAATGAGGGATTTGCCTGATCTCGCTCGGCGGCTGATGGTGTTATGCCGTCGGAAATTGAATGCACTCATGGGAGTATTATTGCATTCAAGCCAGACCTCGTCTGACTCTTAAAGCGATTCTGACTCGGAGGGAGCGCTCTCTCTCTCTCTCCTTTTTCTCTCCCTTCTCCCATGCCACCCTCTCTCGTTTCAATTCCAATGGAAAAGAACGCGCGAGAACGCCGGGCAACCCCTCGTTGCTGGGGAAGGTAGTTTCTCTCTCGTGCTCTTTCTCTCTCTCTCTCTCTCGCGTACGCTGAGGAAAATTCGCCGATTGCCCAATTGTGCGCCGGTGGTGTAGAGCTGGGAATTTGAATTTTATTTTTTAGCTCGCTCTCTGGTGGCTTATTTTGCTCGCGTGATTGAATCGCGAGCGGTGTCGGGGATTATTTGATGGATTGGGGATTACTGCGAAATGTGCGTTGTTATTGATATGTAAATGTTGATAAGAAAAGAAAAAAATTAGTATATGATGATTTTATAGGTATATTTATTGTTAAATCAGATGCTTGAAATTTATTCTATTAGATGAAATAAGAGTTCGTAATAAGAATTACATGTCTTTATACTTTCCATTCGTTCGCTGTACCGCAATCGCAGAAAACAATAACAGAAATACACCATTTAGAAGTAAAGTTTCACTTTAAAAGCAATAAAACACTCGTCGTACAAAACTCAATAAAAGCGCACCGTGAAGCGAAGTAAAACACGAGATTTTCTAAAACTGCGCCTATCATGATTTTCGAAATAATGACGCGCATGTCGCTGATGCAGACGCATTTGGGCTCTATATGAGCGAGAGTGAGTACGAGAGGAAGAGAGGGAGAAAGTACACACACGAGACGAGTTTATTGCCGGTGTATACCGGTTGCCCCATTATTCACGTTGTCGACGCGCGCCGAGAGTCATATGCGCGCAACGCGAACGAGGGAAGAGAGGGGGAGAGAAAGAGAATGAGAGAGAGAGAGAGAGAGGACGCGAGCTCGCTCTACTCACGCGATCCCCAACGCGGCAATAACTCGGAGATTAAAACAGAATTAAAAGTGTATGGCGAATGCATAGCCATGTCGAGTGAGAGGGAGAGAGCGAAGGGAATCTCAGTTGTCGAGCGGGAACTGAGTCGCGCGCTATTGCGAAATGAGCAAACGTTTGTTTCCCGTCGGTCGCCGTCAACGACAACGGGCGACGTCGACGTCGTGATTGCTCGGGAAATCTGATACTTTTGTTTCCAATATCATTCAGAGAGGGAAAATGTTTCCGGTTTTAATGGAAGGGAAGAATACGGGGCTTTTTCCTGATAGGAGATTGTTGCTGGAATGAATGGAGAAAAGACGAGTTGTGGATTATTGATCGCGTCGTTGACGTTTTCTCCTGTTTGTTTTAGCCTTACTCTCATTTTTCGAAATAATATCGCTGAATATACTAAAAATTTATGCAAAAACACTACGTTAACAAATATACAGTTTAATCCACAGTAATTATACAAAAGTAAAAGTAAATTTACTTTCTATCATATCACAATACTTTTTGGACCATCAATGTGTACCTTTCGTACACAATTATCTCGCAAAAGAAAGCCCACGTCAAATCGCACCTCTACTAGCGCGCCAAGACAGAAAGTAGCTAACGCGCCCTCCCACGTTTCGCGCCAGAGCGAAATTTGTCGAATTTATCGGTCCACACGTACACACATACATACACACCTACTCATCTACAGACACTCTCTCTCTCTCTTGCGCGGGCGCGCGAACGAGAGCACAGGGCGGCTGTTGACTCTCGAGCGCAGTGCAGCTAATGAGAGCAAACACGGGCCCTCTCTCTCTCTCTCGCTCGCTTCTGGCGCAAATCCCTTTCCTTTCGACAAAACCCGAGTTCACGTCGCGTTGCGCAAAATCCAACGTTGCGCGCACAGGGACATATCTAAAAACATACGAGATTTACACGCGCGCACGCGTGCACACACACAAATATGAAAGCTCGTATAACGAGAAAAAAAATGAATATGTAAGCTAATGAAAATTGAGAGTTAGAAGAAGTGGTGATGATTGTAAAAATAGAATCATTGCGGATGGGTGGGTATGTATGTGCGTCATTGTGCGAGCGAAGAGAGAGATAGGTGAGAGAGGTGAATTTAGGTATAGTTAAGGAGGTGATTAGGGGCGCTGTCGGTTTAGCTGATTACAGAGGGGGATGAGTTTAGTTTGGGTTTGTTATTTAAATGGAGGTCGTCGCGTGATTGATTAATTAGTTGAAAAGTGTAACGCTAATGAATGAATTATTGGTTGCGACTTACTCGTAGTATATTTAAGTTGTATATTTAATAATATAGGAGAGTATATAGTATATAATGACTGGCTAACCATAACTGATCTTTCTATTTATAGCTATATACAAAATATATAATAATAAATCAATATATTCATAAATTCTCATATTTATTTTAATTGATGAATAGATGATGTATACGTCTTTTAGCATTACCATACAATAACGCATTTATATATAATGATGAAAGACCGACATAAATATATTACAGAATCCATTTCCCCTTCGCCTCTTCCTCCCCCTAATTAACGTATCCTCTTTCTCGCGCATAAACAAATAAAGATCGATATGCGCCTTCCTTCCTTCCTTCTCACCACACGATCTCTGACTTGCGCATCCGCAGACAGCAAAACGTCTGCCAGTGGCGAAGGTGTACACGTGTATATACACTCTCCGCTCAATCATTCTCAGCTTAGAGAGAGAGAGGGAGAGAGAGACTTTTCCAATACTCATGGGTACCGTGTTCGCGCTTGCGCACCCGCGCGCATTTGTAACCAGTCAGTATAGAATTCCGGTAATCCATCATTGCCCTGCGCGCGCGTGCGGAGTCATTATCGAGAGCGGTAGGGGAGGCGAGAGGTGACGCGTGTGCGAGCAATAGCAGCGCAAGTGTAATATAAATTACGTTGCACGCGCGCCGGTGGTATGTATAGGAGGTGTATCGAGCCGCGTGTCTCTCTCTCTCGGTGTGTGCGTTTGTCTATATACGCGTGATGAATACAGGGGTGCGCGTGATTTTCCGTGAGTCATTGAGCGTAGGGTGGTTCGAGAAAAGTCTTATATTCTCGATTTCATTGTTAATGGTGAGCTTGTAACTGTATATGTATATATATATATATATATGTATGCACGCTTATCACTTGTGTTACGGTTACCTTTTCCACTATAGATTTACGCGATAAGAGTGAGTAGTTTTATCTTTCCTGTCACGCTGTGTCTTATGGTTCGTCGTTAAGTATTATATACTTTGATTAAGCGTAGTTGCAAGAAAATTTACCTGCGAAACTTTTCTACAAGGCTGCTTGATGAAAAGGATGTTAATAGAATCGATAACTGTTAATCTTACACCGTAACGGTGCGATCGATGCGTAGTAGCTCCTTGCACACAGTCGCGATCATAATCGAGTTCGGAAGTTTTAACGTTCGCTACTTTACAAGAGGTAGCCGTTAGTAGCTTGTAATACTTGAAAGACTCGAGTACCACCTTCCGCTGCGTTACATCGTCGTCACGACGTAAAACATGTCCCCTACCTCCCCCGGACGACCCTTCGTAGCTTCTAGCAACTTTTCAAAGGATTTGACAAGTTCCTCATCGTCCCTCGTATTGAATTTCGCTTGTATAATAGCAGTCGGCGAGGAAGAACAGTAGCACGTAATTAGAGAGAGAGAGAGAGTGAGAGAGAGAGCAAGCAAGCTGTCAAAGCGGCATTATTCCGCGAAAGGCCGAGTAGCGAACTCGATAACTCCACGGATATTTTGCTGCTACATCCCTTCCTAGCTCGATTTCACTTTGTTTAAGGCAGAGAATACATACACATAGTATCATCGTACGCGCCTCCGCACTGATCTTCCGTACTCTTCCTCCTAATTTCAGCTCCAACAACAGCTCGCCAGGGCTTTTTAGTCTCTTCTCTTTCCCGCTTAAGGTTCGCGATGCGCAAACTCACACACAGCCCTGAGAGCCCGTCCGTCGTCCGGGTATTTACGCGGGAGGAGAGAGGGAAAGGACGGGTATTGCGAGTGACAGCTGGCTGTTCATTATTCCTGGATTACGGAACGCGCTGAGAGAGAGAGGGAGAGAGAGGGAAGGTCATGAGAGAGAGAGAGAGAGGGATAGAAAGGGAGAACAACGAGAGGGAAACAGCTGAGTAAAACAGGAACTGAGGCAGCCGGCGGTTAGGTCGCGTCGTTGTATACATATATACATGACGACGACGACGACGAGAGCTCGACGTACGCGGCCGCTGAATCCAATTCCTCATCGACGGTGCTGTGTACGCTCCCAACCAAGCCCCCCGCGAGAGAGTGAGAGATTCCTCGACGCGAATACGCGTTCTCACTCGCACACGCGCGCATATACGATGCACTCTCTCGCTTTCTCTCTCTCTCTCTCTAGAGCTCCAAAGTACGAGCGAGGGGATGAGTGAGGGTACGCGTGTATTACGGGAAAATCGAACGCAAGCACGCGTGTTTCCTGAACTTCGACGGATGTAGCCCGCGAGAGAGCGAGTAGAGCGTCCGCGTTAACGTCGGTTTCTTGTTATTGGCATAGTTTCGCTAAGGCCAGAGAGAGAGAGAGAGAGAGAGAGAGATTCACGCGAATTCGCCTTGTTAAGCTGCGGCTGCTTTACATGTTTTTAAGTCTCTTTGAAATCTTTCATATACTTTACGCATATCGTTAGTCGCTTTTACGCGTATGTAATAATAATGAAGATTAAAAAGTTCAACACATTTGTTGATTGTTTTACGTGAAACTGCAACGTCATTAAATAAAAACAATTCCTGGAAAATGTATGTGACGCAAATAATATGTGTACTGTTTAATTTTTCGTAATCATTAAAATTTAATTTCCGGAAAATGTACATGAATGTAGTAGCGATACACGGAAAATAATATTCCCGGGGCTTCTGTTCCCTATGATAAACAACAAAATGGTTATATTCGGTACGATAAATACAGCACGTGTAAGCTATTGAATTGTCAGATCTTATCGGAGTCACGTACAAAGCGCGCCCGTGAGCTCGCGCTATATTTAGATTTTCACTGTTTCTCCAAGCGGCAGGAAAACTAATTTTTCCGTTGTCCGATATCGCTCGAGAAGTGTATTCAAAACGAAAATATCCGCATTATCTATAATACAAATCATGTTTATATTTGTTCTCTTCTCGAAAAATCTATTTTCATAAAAAAAAAGGCAAAAGATAAAATAAATCGCATAAAATAAAATTTCCGCTCCATATAATTTCACAGAACCAGTTAATGATTAACGCATGATCCAGCGTGAAAATAAGCTAACGGCATCGACCGAAAACTACGCCATATACCTATTTTTGTGTGCGTGTGTGTGTGTGTGTATATATATATATATATATATATGCACACGAACACACACGTAAAAATATATGTATATATACATATATCGCACCACGCGCCGCGGCTGCACCGCCGAATTTCGAATTAATTTTGCTCGCGGCCTCCCGATGCAATTTGCGCGGACATTAATTATGACGCCATATACATATATAACCCAGGTGTTTTACCATGATAAAGGCCGCGTCGGCTGAGCGTTCGCATAACTCCTCCGCGTACCCAGGAAAATTCGCCGCTCGCGTGCATGGCTACTGTATTAAAGGCGTAAACTGGTCTCCGAGCTGCAGATGCGCACGCGCCTCTGCTTCAAAGCCGTTGCGTATACTCATCTCTCTTCCTCCATCTCTCTCTCTCTTTCCGAGTTGAATTTTCATCATCAACGCACCTACGCAAGGCTTTTAATTAGTTTCGGCTGCGAATTTTACGAGCAGAGAAGAAGAGAGAGAGAGAGAGAGAGTGCAGTATACTATTACCACCTGTATACACCACGCGTGACGCTGAACCTCCGTAAAACGGAATCCTCGGACTCACGTCACTTGCATCTAACTCGTTCTATGGTTACTTATGGAGAACGCGTATATATGGTAATTAAAGCGGACGTGTATAGAGAGCGCTGTATTTATAGAGCTTTACGGGGTGACGGAGGAGGTTTCGTTTCTTGGAAGGTCAGGGTGTAATAATTTCTTTAATAAATATGATATCAATGGGGATCTCATTAAAGTTACATTTGAGAATTCCGATATAAACCATTTGTTCCGTACAAAACAATTTCAGCGTCTATATTATAACATCATTCATCTTAAAACATTTGGCCTATTAATTAAGCTCATTATACCCGTATAACTCCATGTCTATTGAATCATTAATTCGCCCGCACTATATATATCTACAATATTATACATTATTATACCCTGCTATATCAATGCTTGCGCATAAATTTTGATTCTATTAGAGAAGGCTATGCATATTCTATATCGCCATTAATGCTAATATCAAACATCTCTCAGAAGTAATTAGTTCAACTCTCTCTCTCTCTCTCTCCTTCCTTCTCTCTTCCGACAGACGCTCTAGGTCTATATATCCACAGCAGCCTCATGAACTCTTGATGCGCGAGACATCTATATATATACACAGAACTAGCGACTGCCGAACCGAGAATCACTCGGTGCTAGAGAGCAGCAAATATATATGTTTCCTCGTCCCGTCTAATACACCCCTCGAGTCGCTGACACACTTATTCCCTCACCGTGTTCTCTTCGTTGATGCACTCTCATATATACACGCTGGCTACAAAAATATATAATAATGTACGTATATAACGTCTTCCCCCTATGCGGCTCCAATCGTAATTAATTGAATTCCAGATTTTGTGCGAGGGAGCGATTACCACAACCTCGAGGTCATGAAATCTTTCCATTTGTCCGCGGAGTCACGCCTTTACAGCTTTGCGCGAGCGTACGACAGTGATTACTCGCGTGCGTACTGTAGTATATAGTACGAGTCGCGTGCGTGACCGGACTCGTTGCTATTGCTGTTCCTGCGTGTCTGAATGAGTGAGAGAGAGAGAGAGAGTAAAGTTATAGCGTATATCTATACGTAAAGGGAAGTTTTTCTCGAGACCGTGATTGCGCGCGTCTATTATTTATAGTCGGCGTGATACGAGGAATATCGGAAGACGCGTGCAGTATTAGGGTAGGGCAAGGCACGCGTGCACGCGCAGTAGTGTATATATAGATATGTATATGTTGCTCTCGCGCGTCCATTAGTCAAATTTTCGGGAGAGAGTTCATGTCTTTGAGGGGTCATTACGTGCGTGATGTTTTGTCGAGGGGGGTGTATATATGTGTAGTGACAAATCGATGTGTTATGAAATATCGTTGCTTCCGAAAGAATGAAAAATTTTCGGTTCGTGAATGTTTTTATGTTTGGGTTTTTTGTGCGCTATTATAATGTACCCGTGCTGCAATAGATTCACATGATTGGTAGATAACAATCTGTGTTAATATTTCAAAGTCTTGTGTTAAAAAATGACGTTGTTGTGTACCAGTGACAGCTGTGAAGTTTATTATCACATCATTAGGACTTCATAATAGGGGCGATAGAAATAACAGCTATTTGATAATTGGAAAAAGTATAGTGAAATAAACATAGTAAAAACTTGAAGTGTAGAAAAAATTAACAATGAATGATATTACAATTAAACTTTATTCTGTTATTTTTGTTTCTCATTTAATTGAATTTTAACCCTATTGACTTCATAATAACGATACACTCTCAGAATACTATATACTTATGACGACATATGCCTGCTTCAACTAGCCTATACAAAAAATTGTTATTTACCTTAATCAATTATAGACGGGCGATCGCCTACCATCGGCAGAGAGTATACGAATATAATATATCTATTTCAGCACGCGAAGGCCGCTATAATGACGTCTGCGCAATTCACCACGCGCGCTCGCTCGCGATGTACTCGAAGGAATTTATTCACTTGGCCGTGTTGTGCGGGCACATAAGATAATTGTCGAGAGCTTGATACACACGCACACAAATACTATATACCCGCGCGTGCGCGCATCATCTACATTTACACGGTCACCATAAACTCCGTATCAACTGAATGTTCACGTGCTGCAATTCAATCTCTCCCATGAGAGCTACAGAGGTAGCAACAACAATCATTCATTTTTACTCCTACACACACACAGACACATAACGTGGCCGACACGTACACATAACTATGACGACGACGAAGCTCGTGAGCATATCCACACATAATATCGCGCCGGCGACGTTTCATGTCGCGAGCGATTCCATTTCCCCCAATTTGCATATTAAATACCCCCGATGTTACACGATTCATCGTATATATATGTATACGTGTGTGTGTGTGTGTATATATATATATATATATATACACATACGCTATCGCGCGTGACGGCCACCACCGCCGACGTGTACATACACATATACGTACACGAATGTAGCCCCGTACGATGATAGTATATATATATATATGTATATAGAAGAAACAGCCCCTGCGCATTTACATATGTGTTGCGCGACAGCCCTATATATCCCCGCGTGCGTACTTGTATATATACGTGTGTTTGTGTCAATATACGTGCGCGCAGGGGCGAGAGAAAGAGAGAGAGAGAGAGAGTGCGAGCAGGGCGGGGGCTCGTTAGGCGTAGAAGTCCGGTAACGAGCCGGCTCCGTCTCTCTCTCTTTCTCTCTTTCACTCTCCTCTCTTTCTCGCTCGAATCCCCGTGGCATTGAATCAAGCCCGGGGTACTACGACCTTCGTTGCCGAACGGCTTGGCCTACTTTATCTTCTCTGTCTTTCCCTCTCTTTTTCTTTCTCTTTTCTTCTCTCTCTCTCCCTCTTTCTTTCTCTCTCCGTCCGCTCTCGGCTTTTTGTTCGCGCGACTACGCGGATTTTGCATCCAATCAACTCTCGCAATGTCGTTATCGGCTTCTCGTTTCCCGGAAAATTTAAATTTGATTTTACCCTCGTTCCCTCCTTCTCTTTCCTCCTCCTCCTTCTCCTCTTCTTCCTCCTACCCCTTCATGTGCACTCTTTGTCGTTAAGTCACTAAGCGCCGTGAATCACTGATTTTTCACCGGCAGCACACGAGACGCACGTTCTATATAGGGAAAGCGCACGCGCGCACGTTTGCATGTAAATAATCGTATTTACATACCGCTTGTTTAGTTCGGGAAGTCGGGGAGTAAGAAAAAAAAAGACCGGCTGCGTAGTACGCTTATATATAGTTTGTCGTGAAGCAATAAACGGTAGCGCACAACACTCGTGTATTATTATTGCAATCGATTCGAATGGGGATATTAGAGGCCGGTAAAGAAGAAAGCAGCTAGACCGACACGAAAGAGGGAGGAGCAAGATCGACGGTTTATTGCAAAAGTTTCTCTACTCTCTTATATACGGAATCGGAAATCTTTAGCCATACTATAGCAATGCTACTGCCACGCGCGCGCGCTCTCGTACGGCACTCGATGTTTTGTTTAAAATTCCGTGCGGAGTGCCTTTGAAATGGCTCTCCTAAACCATTTCGATTCGCTCTCGTGTATATATACAAGCGTTCGCGTATAAATATATATACGTATATACAGAGAGTGAACCGCTACGCGGTGGCGTAAAAAGAGAGGGCAAGAGATTGGAAACGCGACGACGCGCTGTTTACGAAGGTTTCCGTTCCATTTTCTCGGTTCCTTTCATCTACATGCTTTGTCGCTTTCGCGCGCCGAAGAGACGAGCCCCGTTCACTCACTCCCTCTCTCTCTTTCTGAAACAACGGGAGCGAAATAAATCGGGAAAACGCAATGACGTAAGGGGACGGGATGGTAGAGTAGAGTCGTCACTCGAAGGATGCGGGGTGCGGAAAAGAAATGGAAAGAGATAGAGAACGAGAGAAATGGTGGAAAGCAGCCAAAGGAGACACGCGCGCCCGCGCGATACACAGAGAAGGAGAAGAGAGCCTGTCGCGTTGGAAGGAAATGAAGACAGAGCTATCAGTTACAGTCGGCGGAGAAGACGACGACGACGAGGAAGATGCTACGCGAGCGAGCGAGCGAGGCAATTGATTCTGCCTCGCTGTGCCTGGCCCTTATCCATCTGCCGCTCGTTTTGTCTAAAGTCCGAACTGTGCCTCCCTCTTACGAATATGTGTTCAAGCGAGACTAAATCGTCTTTTTGAGTCAAGTGGAGAAGAAGGCCGAAAAATAGGGAAGGGGATATACCGGTGTCAGTTGGATATGGATGGTGAAAACGGAGATTTTAGGGTGATGTGGGTGGTTAGGATTTATTTAAATATTTTAAAAATAAGTACAAAGTTAATTGATGATGGGTAGAGAAATTTATCTTTAAAAAGGTATAATTCATTTGAGATGGCAATTTCTTTTTCATATCAACTTGTTCTTGGATTGTTCATTAATTATTTTCATTTTCATGCTCGAAAGTTTTTATCAATAACCGGAAGAAAAGTACACGAAGAACATTAAAACTTCTGCGAAAGCATAACCAAAAAAAAAAACCATGGGCAAACAGAAGACGTGAAACTTTTATAACGCGAAAAACTTGCCCAGTTGATACTTTACACACGCCACAATAACTCCCACGTCGCTATGTCCTCCATAAGACAAAAGGAAAGATACACCGGCGTCTCACAACTTCTTCGAGACAATCGGACATTAAAAGACTCTCTCTCTCTCTCTTTCTCCTCCTTCACCTTTTCACTGCAAAAAAAAACACAGATCTTCAAACCACGAACGTCCGCGTCTCTGTAGACCGTATAAGTGCATCTCCTTCTCAGTCGATCTTCCTCCCTAGCAATTCAACTTGTGCGCGGCCGCGTCGCCCTCGTAAAAGCGATATCACCGGGGCATTAAGTGTGTAGCGACCAGAGGAGAGAGAAACGGGCTGTGCACAATGGCGCAATCATTGGGCCGACGCGCGACGATGGTATACGCTACGTACCCAAGGCAAGGACATCGCGCGGTATATATAATTCCGACGTGTGTAGTCGCATCCGGCTACGCGATAAAATTACAGAAGCCGATAAGGCTTAATCCGTCCGAGGGGCTCGTAACTCATAATGCCGGTTTACGATCGTCTGCAGACGATCCCGTGAGCGCCGTCAAGGAGTGAGTGAGAGGAAGGGATAGAGAGAGTACGGATGTATACATGTATATATATCACGACACCGCGTGGAGTAGTAGTACTACGGTAATAACGTGTGTACGCGAGCGAGCGAGCAAAGCGCGTGCGACGAACCTCATTCAGAGGGTGAATTTGGGATGTCGAGATGATGTGTCGATCATAAATCACTTGGAGGAGATGGCCGGATGTTTGTTTTTCTGGTTGAAAGTACAGGAGGGGTAATGAAATATGGAGATTAGTACATTTGCGTCCACTTATTTATGTTTTCGGATTAAATCGTGAGTCAGAACTGATATTGAAATATATGTAATTTTAATGATTTTATTGAAGTTACTTATCCGTACATTTTTAAAACAGGATATCTGTATTTGGCTACGAACTAATTTTGATGTATGTTTAGTCAATGTAAACTGCATTTTAGAAGGTAAAATGATTAGAAATGTTTCACCATTCAACGATATTCTACAGAATGAATGTACACTTACTGCAAATACCAAAAACAATATTCAATGTGAGAATTAAATTTTGTTAGTGTACTTTATATTACAACAAACTTTAAAATATTCAATAATCTCTTAAGCTCTTCTTAATGCAGTTTCTTTGGCACTGATATAACGATAAATTTTGTGCAAATGAAAACAGTGATATGCAAAAAGCTGTGTCCATTTTAATTTCCGTTCTTCATCATACTCTCGAGTTAATCGAATCGCCCCTTAATTTTTGCAATCGTAAAATTCAGGATGAGCTCTAGCGGAAAAAAGTAAATTACATTCCGAAAATTATTTGTAGAGCTCCCTCACCCATTCGCTCGTCGTACACGTATAAACAATCGCGTTTCGGCGAGTTAAATGCGGAAATTAAGTTCGACCGTTTGCCCACACCGCACACCGAGATT
Organism: Torymus texanus; assembly: GCA_036873485.1. NCBI lineage: Eukaryota > Metazoa > Arthropoda > Insecta > Hymenoptera > Torymidae > Torymus > Torymus texanus. The sequence continues at coordinate 5,927,243 of JAYJLV010000011.1, forward strand.
CATAGCATTTAATTAGCCACACTAATTGCGAGAATTGGATTTAATTAACCCTCCACCCTTTTACCCGTCTCCACGCTATACCCCCTCATACCTTTTTCGCCTAATATTCGAGATGGGACCCAGCCATGACCTGATTATCTCGCGAGAGGTATTTAATAAAATCTCTTATGACCATGAGCAAGAAAAAAAATATCGTCACCATTCCGTTACTCCCAAAACTGATTAAAACGGACTCGTGCGTGTGCAACGAAGTGAGTTTAATTTTTGGCATTCATATATATAAACGTCGGGTATAAAGACGCGAATAAAAAGAAAAAAACAAAAAGAAGGCTAGACGTTCAGGACGTACGAAAAAATGCGAAATTGCATATTTTTCGCGTTCGCTCTCGCGGTATTGCATCCCCAAAACTTTCGGAATTCCGTCGAGCTATGCAATATTTTTACTCGCCCCGCGTATCTTGCTGTGTGAGCGCGAGCATGGCCTCGTTATTAAAATTAAATTGCATTATTAACGCATCGTGGCGGCGGCAATTTGCCCGAGCGAGCGAGCGAGCGCGCGCGAGAGAGAGAGAGAGAGAGAGAGAGAGAGAGAGAAAGAGAACGGCTGAATATAACGTCGGAAATCTGAAAAGGGATTACCGTGCTCCCCTTTTTACCGAAGCGCGCTAGCGAGCTCTGCCTTTTTCCCTCGCTCTCGCGCGTTATTGTTTTCTCCCGCGGGGCAAAGACACGCTCGGCCTGCCCGCCGGCCACGATTTATGCAATTAATTCTCTCATTTGTCGCGCGCCCGTCGGATTTTATCGGCTATTGGCTTTTCATCAGATTCGCTTCTTTTGTGCGAAAGCACGTGCTATAGTCTATGTTTGTGTCTGTGTACATGGGACGAGTGTATAGCCAGCAGCTGTGTTCGCATGACTAGAGGAAATCAGTCGCGAATTATAATTTCCTACGGTGCCGAAAATGTCCCCACGCCTTTGATTGCCCGTGTCACGCGCGTATAGCAATTTATTATCGCGAGCTTTGATGTTCCAATTGTCGGTCGTCTTTTGCGTCGAGCGTTTGTTAATGTAGCCCGAGATTTCGGTGATGATTGCGTTGTTTAGCCGTGACGTATAGTGGGACGTTATTATATTCGGGTTAGCCGCCGGCGTTTTCGTAATTCGCTTTGGGTGACTGAAGTCATTAGGTTAAAAGGAGGATGAGAGGACGAAAATAAATCCAGAGCTGATTAAACGAGCAATTAAGGAGAAGTGTAGAGAGCCGCTTCTACGGTTCTCTAAAGTAATTGTAAAATCGCGGGTTTAGTTTTGAATGCTCTATCGGTCGTCGTTGATAATAATTTATAAGTGATTTTAAATCTGCCGTCGCATAAGGACTGCTTTGTGAACATTTAAAAGCATTTAGTTTTTAAGAAATATGTTTAAAGAATTAATGGAATATTTAATTAGATCTCATGTTAGGAAAACAGATATAGCTTTTCTGTAAATTCAATAGAAAAATTGAGGTAGAATGTGACCGTCACTTTTATAGAATTGTTTTATAACGAAATTGCTTTTGAAAGCCAATATACAGTGTTTTAAAATAAAACGCTTCACTTTCCAAACTAGGATTTCAACTTTTCACCGTATCCAAGGGATTTTCGGCATCATGAATATGACAATAAGATCCATATATTAGATCAGATTTCAAGTAGAACTCATTCCTCGCATCTAAAGTACGCAAAGTTCTCGGCGAACACACGAAAAAACTTGACACAGTTTCCACACTTTTCCACATACATATATATACTTTCTACCCCCCACGCTTATCATATCGCGCGATCAACCACGAACCTCGCGCACTTCTTCCACTCCCAATCCAGCGAATAAAAAAGAGAACCAAAGAAGCGCGGATAGCGGAGTTACGAAAACTCGCGCGTGCGGCGAGAAAAATCGAGAAACAAAAGAGAACCAGCGATGAGTCAGCGTACCCATATAGTGCATAGCCCTACGCTCACAGGCGCCATTGAAATTGGCGTTTCAAAGCGATTAATCTCGAACAACACACGCCCCACGCGCCGCACTGTTCTTTTCAGCTTTACACACGTATATATACACACGTACAAAGAAACTCGTATACACATGTATATATATATGTGTGTGTGTTTGTGTGTGTGTGTGTGTGTGTATGTGTGTGTGTGTGTGTGTGTGTGTGTGTGTGTGTGTGTGTGT
>JAYJLV010000011.1:5929553-5944008 GCA_036873485.1 Torymus texanus
GTGTGTTTGTGTGTGTGTGTGTGTGTGTGTGTGTGTGTGTGTGTGTGTGTGTGTGTGTGTGTGTGTGTATATATATGTTTATATTGTATATGTATACATGATGTAGAAGAAAACCCGGTTAGCCCCGTACGCGAGCGCGAATAAATAGGAGCATGGAGCAGCTTGCGCGCGCGCGTTCAATTAATGCCGACAATTCGCCTTTGTGGCGCGAGGCGCGCGTGCGCGAGGACGAAGGTGAATGGTGAAGCAGGTACTTACAATAACCCGGTTTCTCGAGAGCCCGCAGCAGCCGCTGCCGACGAGAGTAAGCGAGAGAGAGAGAGAGAGAGAGAGAGAGAGAGAGAGAGAGAGAAGAGGATTGCGCCACGTTCTGCTACTGGTGGAGGGGGTTTGAGGGATGAAAATTGTGGATTAAGGAGGCCGTTGTGGTGGAGGTAGCTTTTTCTTCGCTTGCGAGATCGACCGCAAATAAAATATAGGGAATAATAATATTCGCAGTGCGATGCGATATCTTTCGCGTGGCTAATGAACGAATTTACATAATTCCGCGATCGTGAGAGGAGTTTCCAATATAAGTCAATTATATTGGGTTCAGACCTCGTCGATTTTGAATTAGCGTGTATGTGTGTGTGCATCTGTTGCTCTCTACCGCACTTGGTCTTTATTAAAACAATTATTTGAAAGCTAAAAGCAATGTCTGAATGCCTCAGTATTTGTGTGTGCCTTTTAATTTGATGCATACGCGTATGTAGGTGAAACGTGTGTATTCTACTTCTACAGGTTGAAGCAATCTATGTTTGACAAGGAAGTTGTTTCATAATAATTAAACTTTGCTACTTCCACTTGTTGTAAAGTCATCAAAGCAAATACAATTATTGTACATTATTGAGTTGGAGACAAGATAAAATAATTTTATGAAAAAGTGCAATATTGATAATTTATATTTCTATATTATTTGTTCAAAGTATGTTGATCCAATTTACAAATACCTATTAAAATTCAAAAACTTTTATAACTACGTATTTTGTACTAATTTCATATTTTTTTATTTTCTTTGTTACAGGTAAGCATCTATACTCTGCACACGTTATTATACACGACTACTCGTAAGTATATACACGTATTACGGAACGCCAAGCAAACATAATTCATTACAATTCAATGAGAATTTTGGTTTGATTTACGTCGAGCCGGTAATAAATAAATTTCCTTTAATGTTTATGATCCTCAAGCACGTTATTTCTACATGAATACTAAATTGGGAAGGAATATGCACGTAACGTCGATTATTAATGATTTATTATTTTATTGTCAAGCAGTAGGTCGTTATATCGTTTCACATTATATATTCATATACGTTTAAAAAATTAATTTGGAAAAAAGCAAGGTCTATGTATAAATTCTCACGCGCTTGTTAACATTTCTCCATCGCTATTAATAATAGCAATGCAATCGATCCTTCTCACAACAACACAAGCAAAAGAAAAAAGAAAAGAAAGCCAAAGTATACAAAAAATCCCATTCTCACGTATAGCCCGCTACAGACAAAGCCTAACATGACAAGCCGTGAATCCTCGGCGACAAAATACCAACTTATCCACTGTCCTTCCTTCCCTATTCAATAATTTCCTTCCACCCTTGCGATCGGAACAGCTAGTCCCCAACAAAATCCATTCCTTGGAACTCACAAGAGATAGAGAGAGAGAGAGTGAGCGAAGGAACGCGCACGAGTCGCTCTTCTTCGTTCTCCCCTTCGTTCCTCCCTCAATAAGAATCAATACGTCACGCGGAAACCGACGCGGACACGCGATGGATATCACGTGATATGACGGGGCCGCCGGCAGCGGGCGAGTGCACAGTATCCCCATTGTGTTGCGATTAATATTTCAGCGGGAAATAGTCGGGCTATCCGCGGTGGGCTTTACCGAGGCTTAAACCCACCCCTCCCAAGCTGCAATCCGCGTGCTCGCCCTTTCTCTCTCTCTCTCTCTCCATCGTTGCTCGCGTAGGGGGAGGCAGGCCAGGCCAGGCTTTCAATGCGATTCCACGAGCTAAACGTTAATTGCCTCATTGAATATGAAATATTGCTGTATCGAAATGCCCGAGCGATGAATTGAAATTCGAACATTAACGTCGCTCTCATTATAGATTCGAATGTGCCTCCTCTCTGCTTGTGCATATGTGTGTATGTGTGTGTGTGTCTGTGTCGATCGACGTGACGTCGTAAAAAAGCGGATTGCGCGTTGCGCGGGTTTTCGAAATTGGTGATATCCGCCAGGCGTGATTGTTTTTTTTTCCTCTTTTCCTCTTTCGTTTTGTATCGGGATAGATCGCATACACGCGTGTACACGGTCTGCTGAAGGTTATGTGAGAGATTTTTTTTTTTTCGAATCGCTCGAGCGAGTAGTAACTTTTTTAATTTGAAAAGCGCGTGTGTGTATGTGTGGAGCGGCTGGATTACTTTTTCGATTTGCACCGTGTGATTTTAGCTTTATACGAGTGGATTTCAACTTAGAGTAAATAATAAATATTGATTCAGTATACTTTCTAAATGCGGTTCAGCCGATATTCAGCCCAGTTATTTTTACTGTTTTAAGTAGGTTAAGTGCCGCGTGCGCACGCGCGCGCACTCGCGCAATTTCGACGTTTTATTGAAATTCATTCAATATTCAAATAAACAATATTTTTCCTAATATAATACTATAATACTCTTTAGAAATATATAAATGATAATCAGTATCGGAATATTATTATTTATTAATTGCCACTGAAACTCTCTCTCACTCTCAGGGTGCTTAAAAATCTCGTTAAAAATTTTTCAAGCAAAATAAAAAGTTATAATACACTGACCGTTAAAATTGAAATGATTCACATAAAAGTCACCGTGTACAGTATCAAATTGAATTTGCAGCATTCAAAGTTATACAGACCCACAAGTACAGTCAGCGAAAATTCGAAATACCTTTCGCGTCGGTCGCGGTTATAAAACCCACGTCTTACTTTAATTATCATTCAAAGTGAGTGAAATTAAAAGCCGGCCGCTGTTGAAAAATGTGCGCAGCGTAGCGACGGAAAAGTCCTTAACGATAGCCGCGTTCCAATGTCACGTACTATGAGCGCGCTTTCGTTGGCCACGAAGAAAAAACGCTATTCATCGTCTCTCGCTCTCCTTTCGCTGGCTCGCTACCACTACCACCGCTGTCGCACCTCTTTTTTCTCTCCACCCTCTGCTACACTGCGCGTAACCGCTACTTTGAAATTTCAGCAGAATTTCGAAATTATACCGTTGACAGGTTAGCCAGAGCCAAGACTCGGCGCGCAATTAATGCGAAAACGTTCAGTTTTCTTCTTGTCACCCATTAAACTGCTGCTGTAGCTGCGCAAGGGGAGAAAGAGGTTAAATTGTCTCGGGCCGGTTTTCTCTCTCTCTCTCTCTATCTCTCGCGCGCGCTCTTGTTCCTCGCTTTATTCCGCGACTTCTGTCGTCGTTAGCGCGGAAAAATGCTGAACTTCGATGTTGTACGTAGAGGAGAACGCCGTGAGAACACAAATGAGAGCGAGCACAAAGTGTCCGTACGAGCGCGCGCTGAATGAGGAGAGAAGGGGTGAGAGGGGAAGAAAAAAAGGTCATTCAGTAATTACATGACTCGTAGGTGCGTACTTGCCAGCAATCATTGTCCTACCCTCCATGTTTAAATTTATCTCTATAGGTAGTACCGTATTCTTACTCGATCTTACGCATTGGAGCTTTTTTTACCAGATTACAAGTAAATCATCTAATGAATATTTGAGTTAGTTAATATTATGGAAATGAGTAAATATGAATCAGAATATACTATCAATATAAGATTTATAATTATTTAAGTCACTAGAATCTTAATCCCAATCTATAGCAAAATAGAGACCCCCTCAAATATCTTTTACTTGATGTATTAATAAATAATCATTTCTACTTCGGCTAAAATCTTTCTTCCACATAAAGTACCATACACGGACGTAGGACCATAAGTCACAGCGAAACCTAACAAATATCTCCACCGTATCCCAACCTCGAGACGTAGTACTACATGGTGAAGATTCGCATGCTCTCTCACTCTCTTTCTCGCGAAACTTGTCTCGCGCTACTTTGCTCTTCCTCTACCTTACCCCCTCTACTAGCTCCGGCTGCTCGCTAATACGGCGCGAAACTCGGCTATGTGACTTCCGGCGCGCGTTCCGGCGCCGACATCCGGGCCAAAAGTTAGGTGCTACGCGCACTCACTCTCTCTCTCCCTCGTACGAGGCAGATATCACTGATTTAATTACGTTCGCCTGTACGCTCGCACCCTGAAGTATATACACGTGGCTGGGAAGTAAGAGAGAGAGAGAGAGAGAGAGAGAGAGACATCTGCGCGCTGATAAAATGCGCGGGCGTACATCGTTAACCGATTTTAATGCCATTAGAGCACGGCCGTATCGTTCCGTAGGCGCGTGCGCGCACATGAGTTGATTCGAACGTGATTCGTGAACGAGGGAAAGGTCGCGAGGTTAATGACTGATGATGCGATGCGGCTAAAGCTCGAATGATGATTGATTATGACGCGAGTGGGTAATGGATATTAATACCGAGATTGGAAAGATGGTTAAATAATAAAGCACGCGCATTGGTTTTTTTTTTACGTTCGAAAACCTATGAGGGCTTTTTTTTACAATCGAAAAAGTGTATATGCTCATTCGTATATTTCGTAGCAGAGAAGCCATTATTTACAACTAAAACGAAAGCTTTTTTCTCCGATATGAATAAATTTTTATGATTAATTAGCTATAATATACGGAAAATATTTATGGATAATAAAAGTAAATACCTTAATTTATGGAGTTATGCGGACTCGCATTTATGCATTAAATAATTTGTTCGTTCTTTTTATTAAAAAAAGGGAAACATTATCTCCAACGCATTAAACATAAATAAACAAGCTTTCCGTAAACTAAATATCACGCCGATAAATTAATATTTCACCTCGAAAGCCAGAGTATAGCTCCCACGTGAGCATCGCGCGTGTGCACACCACGGTAAATATCGCCCCGTCGAATATTCATATATACGTGCAATAATCGCGAATAAATAATCCCTTTGACATTAATAAGCGCATAATTAAGCCAAAAACGTCATTTTAGTATAACAAATTAGATCGTGGGCAACAAACAAAATGCAAATAGCATCAGTTTTTCACTCGCTTATAACTTCCGCACTCCCATTTTCCACCCCATCTCGGGCGATATAAAACTAACACGAATACCCTCTTTCCCTCCTCATGATGCATACGTACGTGCGTACGCGAGAAGCACTTTCGTGGCCCTCGCTCGTTGTCATTAACTCTTTTGTTAAATACGAGGTAAATTATGCAGCGCTAGCGCCTCTCTTTCTCTCTCTCTTTCTCTCTCTCTCTTTGTCGGTGAAATAATTTTTTCGCACGTATACGCGCTGTATTTACCGATAGCAAACACAAACGAGCGATCGATGAATCGGAAGCTTTAGCAGCAGTACTGCGCCGTCGCGTAAAATGTAAATGCACACGCGCCTGCGTGATAATTACTCGCGCAATCCCACGCCGGCCGTAATTACGCGGGAGACAGATAATTGCACGCTCGTGGGCCTTAGGCACTCTCTCTCTCTCTCTCTCTCTCTCAGCGATTAATTCGGCGATTGTTCGCGCGAGCTGCACACTTGCATCGTCGTCGTTGTCTCGTCCAAAGTGACCAGCAGCAGTGCTAGCAAGTCCGGATCCTTTACCACTCGCGATTATTCATGATCGATTAGGCATCGGTCGTCGACGCCACTGCCACCGCAGCCAGACTGTCTCGCCGTCGTATGTATGTGTGTGTATATATATATATATATATATATATGTGTGTATATATGCTAGTAGCTTCTCTCTCTACCCTCACGGAATCGAGTATCGGCTCTGTATGATCACAGCAGCAGCCGCGTGCTCGATCTCCGCATCGGAGCGAGACCGCAAATTTCGCTGATGGCCGTTTGACGTTTAATGCTACGCGGCTTTGTGTGTGTGTATATATATATACATACATGTGTGGTAGGTAGAGAGAAGCGCACGTGTGGTGACGCGAGACTGATGAAGTGCAGCGCGATGCATCGTAGTGGTAGGATCTGCACGGTGATGGGGAGATTTTTTTCCAGGGATGAAGGAAATTGCTCCGTGGGATTTTTTGGGCTCGTGGCAAGGGCTTTTCGAGGTAGAATTTGATTAATTTTCGGTTACAAAATTTGTGTAATATTAGCGTGGAGCGAAGGAGAAGGTGAACTCGCTGGGTTTGCATATCACGCAGATTTTACGAGGTCGCTATGAAAAATAGATAAACATGGGTTACGACAGCTTAAAGCCGAAATGCCGTCTCATCGCAATACCACTATAGCCTCCAATTTTAAAGACAACAATCTCGAGCGCTGCGAAGGCCCCCCTAAATTTTTCAAGCCACTAATGAATGAACCGACGGAGCACCAGCAGCAGCAGTACCGTCGGCTCCTTCGCCCATTTTATTCCCACTCTCAATTATGTCGTGAAAGATTAAAGCTCTCCTTTTAAGACTACAATGAACGTTCCCATAATGAAGATTCTCCAGCGCCCATTTGCGTCTCTCTCTCTCTCCCTTTTCCCATCCCATCTCGACGATCAATATTACACTGCGCGTTGATGTATATCTCGACGCGTATAAACTTTATACGTCCAGTCGTTTGTGTACATACCTGTTAGTTCCAAAACAAAATGCACGCGCAATCCAATACACGTGGTTTCTGTGTCATTTTCTAGACACGACGTCACAAGTCGCTTTGCGTGTTTATATATATGTACATAGAGCCAAAGGGTGATTCTCTCCTAATTGTCATGAATCCACCCTAATGAAGTGAATCGACCCTGTGCTCCCGTACCCGTCGCCGCGACCCATCACACCGCCGACGACGTTAGCTTATAGTCTAGCCGAGTAATTACGAGAGAAGAGAGAGAGAGAGAGAGAGAGAAAGAGAGAGAGAGAGAGAGAGGAAAGGCTACGTAAGTTAACTCTCCGGGGCTGCCGTTCCGAGTAGACTCCCTAGACCCTCGCTCTCCTTCTCCAAGACTCTCTCGTTCGTCGCTGCTCTTACTCTCTATCTCTTAAAATTTAATCTATTCTAATTATTAAATTTCACTTACTCGTCGGCAAATTGATTGATTAATCCATTCCTGTTAGCGGACGATGTGAGAAGGTTGTTAATTGGCTAATGCGAAAAAGGAATTTCCCACACCTCTTCGTATAACGTCTACGCGCTGATATAACTTCGTTCCCGTAACCTAATTTCAGCCTCGGAAGTTAATTAAGTTTGATGGATGTCTGACGAATCGAGAAAAGTTCAACTTCTTTAATGACCAAGTTTTATTAATTTTTCATCGTACCGCGAAAGAATGTACAACGTGTTTCTTGCTGTAAATAAACGAATATACAGGGCAGCATTTCGTAGGATCAATAAGTATCAATCGACTTACCGATGAGATCATAATAATAAAGCTAATAGAGTGCACTAAACGAGTTTTCCTCGCTAATCGATACTCCATTTAATTCATAAATACCCTCACGTCCGGCCGCGTTCCCACGACGACAGCGTCGACGAAACGGGCGCGTTAAGAAAGTTCGAAGCCATTCTCACCACGGGGGAACGTCGTCTTCGCTTTTCCCTGACACCCGCCCGCGCTCGAGAGAAAATTGCCTTAGCCTCATCCTCTTATTTTTAGTTTATCATAGGAATATCCGCAAGGCGGCTCCACTCTCTCTCTCTCTCGGACATTATGCAACTTGGCAAAGTCATCGAGGAACATACTTTATCGTGGCGGCAACCACCACCACCACCAGCCGCCATCGTCGTACGATAAAGCACAAAAAAAAAGTTCGCCGTTGGATAAAACTTAGCAGACGCTCGGCTTCTCGTCCCATTAAAATTTCTCCGACAAGTCCCTCTCTCTACTCGGTTCTTTTTATTTGCGTAGTCTAAAAAGGCCGCGTGGTTATTAGATTACCCAACGCTCACGCGCGCGTACATATACATAGTACACATGCATATCCACAAATTAACTCTTCCCTCCGTCTCGATCTGGCGGAGACGAGCTCTCGCAAATACAACGCTAGAGTAGGAGAGGAGGAAGTTTCCCCGAACGAAAACGACGAACAGAAATGCGGGCCAGTCTCTCGCTGGAGGAACAGGAGGAGAAGGGGGATTATAATGCACATGGCAGCAGAGTTTTCGTTTGACTTTATGCTTAGCCAAACTTTAGAGAGAACAGTCCTTTCCGGCAGTGGCAGCAGCAGCGGTGTGCGCGCCTCGTGTATATGCGCGCGTGCGCGCGCGGGCGCGAGTATAGGGGGGCCGTATTATTATTCCGGCCCTGTAGTTGTCATTTTCTAACGATCAATATGTATTCATGAACTTTAACTTGGCGGTCGCATCTACATGTGTGGGTGTGTACGCGCGCCAACGAAGGAACGTGAGTGTAAGCGGCAACGGCAGCAGCAGTAGCAACGGCGGACCATAAACAAAATAAGGGGGTCTAGTTCGCGATCAAATATGGACTCTTAGTTCGGAAACTGTATATGTATGTATATAGACGCGTGTGCGCGCTTGCTTGGCTGCGAATTATGCTATCTGATGATTTTCAAGTGCCGCGCGCGTCTACCTGCGCCCGACGCTTCGTTTTACGTTTACGAGTCGAGTTTACTTTACGGATAATGCGGGTATTTCAGTTTTGTAACATGTCTAAGTAGTCACTTTGTAAGTAAGTACGGGAATTTAACTCGGAAAGTAAAGTTTTCAAAGGTGAACGTAAAAATTTTTACGTCTATATTTAATAATATATATTTTAGCGGATGGATTTTTGAAGAGGCAGAAGTTTGGTAAAAATGAAGGACGTAAAAATTGATTTTACAACTGCAGTTTATTCTCTCGTTCCACCCGGTCAAAAAGAAGACATATGTTACTTTTCGAAAGTGCCAACTTGGATTTCGGAAAATCCAATACTTTGTAAGTTTTTCTCGAACCGCGCGCGAGGTTCTCCCTTTTTTTTGAGATTGAAACTAACTACTTCGAACTTTCCAATTAAAAATTTCTGTAATACTCTCGAAACGAACCATTAATTTTCAAAAAAAAACTTTTAAGTAAATCCGACGATAATCTATATAGTACAGAAACACGTGCGTTACAGCAATAATTAACACAAGGTTGGTTATTGCGTTTAATTATGGTTCTCAAAAAGCACACGGGGCTACGAACGCGCCTAAGCTAACGCTGCACACCAGCCGACGGCTTAATCCGACCTCCACTCGCACGCTTACATTCAATCAGCATTCATGTCGAACTAATTGCCTCATTTTCCTATAACCAGGTGCACACTAATTACCCGGCGTATATGCGCACAATGCGCAAGAACCTCGCACAAACGCCGTGCACTCGCGTCGTAGTTCATTCGCGAATCAAGTCTCGCACCCCTTTATTCCCCTCTCTTCTCACACATTTTTATACTCTCTGCCTTTTAAAATTACAAAAATTCGATAATTCCCGTAAAACCCCGCAACTCTAGGGTCGCTGTATGTGTCAGCTGTTATTTCCTTGATTACCCATAGCGTGTGAGGGTAAGAGAGAGTGGAAAAAAGGCGCGACGGCGCGCAATTTAAACGCTGCAAAGCAGCCCACCGTCACGGCATCGAGATTAGTAGTACGCGCAGGTGTAAAAAAAAAACAAACTCGCGTTCACAGCCTAATGTCGCGATCGCCTGTAAAGCGCGCGTATAAATTTAACGGCCACGCGTGCGCGTACCATACACTTATCCAGCACGATCTCGCATTCCTCGGCGACGCGTATATGTATGTATAACAGCAGTTAATATAGCACCGTGGATATATAAGGCCACGTGTGTATACACCCGCGTGCGCGCCACCTGGATTACTCTAAGTATCGAGCGAGCAGTGCAAGGCGCGATGTCTGATAAAGTGTGAACGGAGAAGAGAGGGAGAGTGTAATTACATCGGCGTACCGCCCATTCGTCAAGGGCCCATCCTAATCTTCGCATTCCACTGTCACTTGAAGGAGGCTCAAGTATGGGCGGGTGGAAAGGAGACGACGAAGGAGGTCGCCGAATATTTAGATGCACTATATGCACTTCCAGGAGGCGAGGTTAACGTGGAGGTTGAGGTATTTAATTTTGCGCTTTTTCGAGTGGTCGGTGGCAGATTGTTATGAGATTATAATGAGGGTGGGGGAGGAATTTTTCTTTTGTTGAAATATTAGCGAGTGTTTATGAAAGCTGTTTCTAGGATAAAATATGTGTAGGAGGATATGCTGGTAGATTTATAATGAAACATAAATTTATATCAAGCTAAATTAAATGTGATTGCGAAATATATATTATATATATATATATATATATATATATTAAAATGTATAAAAAGGATAATTTTTAAACATTTTAGTATAGCTGTACTTAACATTCTCAATCCAATTTAAATCTGAAATTACCTAATTACAAAATTTAATGGAACTCTATTAATAAAAATAATACAAGCAATTTACCATTTCCACGTAAAATAATATGAAAACAGGCGAGACTAATTCAAAAGAACGAACTAAATAAAGCTGGATATCCGTAATTTACAACGCTGAACTACATATAATTAACAAAATATTCAGTAAACATGGCACGTAGCAGCAGCCGTGTGCAAAATGATATTTGCAATTACCCCGATTGACCGTTGTCGGTCTGACGTGGGGTTGCATGCTCGCGGCGTTAAGCACGCGTCCAATATTTGTCCAAAACGCAGCTTTATGCGCCTCTCGTTTGCACGCGTCGTTAACGCTAATTCTCAAAGCAGCTTTCATCGCGGATCAAAAAATCGGCGCGTCGCTTTGCTCGTGTATCCACGCTACTATTGCAAAAGTGCTACTCTCTCTCTCTCTCTCTCTCTCTCTCTAGATCGATCCTCTGTACGCTCTTTGCTCGAGGCGAAACGCAAATAGGAAGAGATACGCTCGTTCGCTCGCTCGCCCGGTGTCGTAAAATAACATCGCACCCCATAACGCTCGAGTCAAATAGCCGCGAGACTTATCCGAGTTGTGCACTGGCGTTATCTGGCACAATTTCCACAGCGCACCACTACTGCGCGGTTATGTTCGCCAGCCGGTGCAAGAGTGAGCAAGAGAGAATCGTTAGCGTATCGCTAACTTGTTCGATATATCTGGGCTATTGGCTAGTGGAGCTGGCTCGTCAACACTTTCGTAAGTACCGAGTGCATTATCAGGTGTGCGAAAAAGTGGAAGAGTGAGCGGAGGTAAAGTGCTCGGACGATGGGACAAAAAAAAATCACGAGCACGAGTTTTAATCCAAGCGAGGTTTTAAGAGCTTGGTGATAGCACGCGCGACGAGTATGTGTGTGCGTACGTGGGTCGTTGATAGAGCACGAGTGCAGTAGCAGGGTTTATTTATGGACGAGTTAATTGAAAACGAGGTTTCAACGGAGCGTATTTTTATATAGTTTGAAATTCTACGAATACGGTGTAGAGGAGAATGATGGAATTGTTCTATTTACGGTTTAAAGAAGCGCAGAGAAAAAAAAAGAGAAGAGAAATAACAATTGTGTGAAAGAGGAGGGGATAAAAGTTTAATGCTTGTATTTCTTCCCTCCACTTTGTATTCAACTTGCGCTATCTTCAACTGAAAATGTATTTGAGGGTAGTAAAGTCGAATTTAACGATGATTAAGGTGGGGGAGGAGGAGGTGAGTGGGAGTAATGTGCATAAAAGTATACACGATGGAAGTGGAAAATGAGAGGACGAGATGAGGTGAGCTTTAATGTGCATTAAATTGATCATCAAACGCTCGAGGGGAAGTATTAGAATTCAGTTAATGATTTAAAAGAGTGACGAGACTAGAAGTTTTTTTTTCTTATACTGATTTCATTCACGGAAAAGGTTTTTATTGCCAGAGTGCTGTTCTCTCGCGATGAAATAAATTTTAATGATTAACTGGCATATACTATTTCGGTGCATTCGACGACGGCATAAATTTCTCGTTCGAATTTAATCTATAGCATATAGTCATGTCATAAATCTTTAAAATCAATACCATAAGAAGCTTATCTAATCCCCGGCAATGCTCGTGGGTGTACCTATATGTATATATTAAAACAAACTTTAAATTCATCATACTTTCACGTAGTTGGAGAAAATACATTTTTTAATACTTTGACCTCGATGTAAATAAAACGCAACTTCGCCTCAACATAAACCAAAATCCCGCCGAGGAACTTTGCAAAAGTAATATGTTAAACTACGTTATTAAAGTGATACACGGATTTAAAGTTAGCATATTCACACATACACGTATACACACACACACACACATACACACTCACACGTATGTGCTCGTCTCTTATTTGCGTACTACGTATGTATATATATGTATATACATGGCAAGAGAGTTGCGCGTTAAAGTCAGAGCAAGCGCGTCCTGCACTGCTGCTGCTTCTGCTAGTGCACGGGGAATGTCAGTGGGTCAGATGATTGCATACAAATGACAAGGTGCGCGCTTTTCTCGTTAGGGAAAACGACGTTCCTCCGTGCACGCTTCTGCTGGCAAGCGTGGGGAGCTGACTCGTTTAAAGCTGACGAGGGGAAGAGAGAGGATGAGGCGAGGGAGAGACGAGCTTCGACGAGTGTGCGTATTTCATTAGGGGAATTAGAGATCGCGCTTTTAATTGTGACTCTTTGATGGAGCTTTTGAATTTTGCAACTGTGCGCGTACACGAGATGAATAAAGTTTTTTTTTCATGGGACATGTATGTATATGTTTATATATGTGGGTTTCTTTTAAAGGAAAGAAGAAGCTTTTGCTTATATGATCATTGTAATATAATGTATTTCGTCATCGAGAATTTATGAATTATAATGGCACAGAGGTCGCTGTCATGCGCATGTATACATATACGTAGTTATTTATAAATGATAATGAATGGATAATGCATAATACATGAACCTGATTTATATAAAGGATTATACTCACGTAATAATGAATATTTAAATTATCCTCTTATATGGACGGATTACTCATAGACACTTTATTGATAAAAACAGTATTACGTAATTCGACCGCGTGATAATTTAACCGTTTTCGAAATTTCCAACGAATCGAGAAAGGAGGGGGAGTATAGAAGCGAGTTTCAGTTCACGCCAATTAATCCGCGCGTTTGATCAAAAGATCCAAGTACGCAGACTCTCGTGCGCAAAAGACAGCAGCATGCGCCGCTAATCCATTCGCGAATTTCGCAATTCGCGCTCGGAGCGCAATTCAATCGCACTCGCTCGAAAGCAATTATTTCTCTCTCTCTCTCTCTCTCTCTCTCTCTCTATCTCTCTCTGTCGCCTTTACTTTCAACACTGTGCTGTTCCAAGAAATGCGCGGATAACAATCTCTCCACTCTCTCTCTCTCTCTCTCTCTCTCTCTCTCTCTCTCTCTCTCTATCGGTCCAGCGTAGAATAGAGAAAGAGCGAGATGTAGAATTCATTGACCGTGTAGCAAGCAGAGGGACACACACCTCGTCAAAGAGTCTCAAAGTGCAACTTGGAATTGCCTCCTCCACGATTTGAAGAGATAGAGAGCGACGAGAGTTCGGGACTCTCTGTATACATCGCGATCCCTCTCGATTCGGTCGTTACAGCTTTGTTATCCCACGTCCGCAGCGTTGTAAACCCGATGTGAAAGATTGTCTATACGTGTATGTATATATACAGTTCAATACACATACGACGTAGGTGGAGACGAAAAAGTTGATCGCGACCTATAGTTGACCCAGTTTGTAGAGAGGCACATATATGCGCGCGCGACAGTAGACTAGTAGTATGTTAATCCGTTATAATGCGATGGAATCCATTGAAACCGCATCGTGAGGTATATATATGCGCGAATATATGTGCAGCACTAGAGATATATATAATACTGCTTGGAGCTGGCTAACTAACCGCCAAGCAGACTCGCGTCCAGTACGCGGACAACAATGATCTACGTGGACTGTTCTGCTTCCGCTTTGCTGAACGTATGGGGGTCGCGACTGCCGCTGTCTTTGTCGTTTGGATGCCGCGGTATGAACCGTGTATAATAAGCTATAGGTAAGTTTTCATCGTGTTAAGTGAGATAGAATTAACCGGTTGCTTGTGGTTTGACTTTTTTCGAATTCATGGGAGTGGAATTTTTACGAACTAAACGTCTATAATACAGCTGTTACAAATAATTCGTTCGGCAAATTACAAATTAAAAATTTGATTTTTAAATTTAGCACATTCAGATCATTTGAGGAGTATTAATATATATATATTATTTTTGTTGTATTTACGTTTATTTTGTTATTATCAGTTTGCAAAATGATCGTTACCCCTGCTT
>JAYJLV010000011.1:5966462-5980553 GCA_036873485.1 Torymus texanus
TCTCTCTCTCTCTCTCTCTCTCTCTCTCTCTCTCTCTCTCTCTCTCTCTCTCTCTCTCTCTCTCTCTCTCTATCCTCCCTTTCTCTCTTACGCTCGAGCAATCTACTCCGCAATTTATCTTGCGAATTGTCGGAATGTTAGAGAACTTGATGACACCGCATTAATCTTTTTAACGGCCACGCACAGCAGAGGCGGACGGGGCGTGCTGTGCAGCGTCTTAGCGGATAAAACGCGCGCGTGGGATAAATTTAAACCAATGATGGAAATATCAAATGTGTGCGTGTGTGTATACGCGTATACACACAGAGAAATAACAGAGCGCAAGAGTGATGGATTCGCGTGAAGGGAAATGGAAAAAGTTCATTGTTATTGCATTCGCATCTACGATGATGGAAATATATACCTATACAATGGATATATATGTTACTCCTAATTTACGAAAATAAACCGGTACTGCTGCTACTTTACCACCGACCTTTTATCGACATTCGTCAAAGCAGCAGCAGTAACGCATACCTGTATATGTATACACAGCACGCGCGTGCACACGGGAATATTCCACTCGCGGACGCTCTGCGCTCGCGCGTATATTGGGTTCATTTATCATTCCCAGTACGGACTCGCCGCGACCAAGAAAGAAAGAGAGAGAGCGGGTACGAGCGAGCTAGAAAGAGAGAGAGAGAAAGAAACAAATATTAATCAGAAGAAACATTACGGTATCGACCTCGCATTATAATTGAACGAGGCAGGCTAGCGCTCGTGCACAATTTTCTCCCTCGCTCTTTCTCTTTCTTTCCTTCTTTCCTTGATGGAATTACCGAGCGCGTTCCGATAGTTTCGATTCGTCCGTGAAAACGGAAGTTTTCGCCGAGCTGCCAGTGTTCGCGCGCGCCCGCGTTCGCTCCTTCGCATCCTTTTCACGTAACGCTCTTAGACTGTATATATATATCTACCGGCAAGGAACTGAAGTGAAGAGAAGGAGAGAGCAAGAGAGAGGGAGAGAGAGGTGAAAACACGTTGAAAGACGAAGGGTAGGAAGGAGAGGGAGAGAGAAAGAGAATACGGCTGATAGCCAATCTCGCAATAACGTCGTTGCGAGTTTGTATTAAAAAAAATAAATCGAGAGAAGTTCGTCAGAAGAGGAAGAAAAATGTACGCGTTGATTCGAGCGAAAAAGTTCCAGTTTGAAAGTGTGTATATATATATACACTCTCCTATAGTATACAGTAAACGTAATTACGTTTCTCCCACACTTCGAATGTCTTTTTACGTATAATATAAACAATAACGTACACATCGGCAATTCAAATTCGTGAGAGCATAATTCGAAATACCACAGCTAAATGCTTCTTCTTAACTTCTCCCAATATAGTCGACTCACTCCTTTTATGCGGTAAACACACAAGCGCGCACTTCTGCCTTATATATATACACACTCGGCAATAGAAAAACTTTTCCCCGATATCGTGCTATAACCTTGCGAAGAGCGAAAGAGAGAGAGAGAGCGAGTAAAAAGATGACTCTGCATTTATGCCCAAACTCTCTTCCTCCTCGACGCTTAAGTAGCCGCGTGCAACCTTTCGAAATACGCTCTCTCACCCTCTCCCCTTACCTCCATCTTGCATTCTTATCTTGCACAGTCGATTATCCGCACGAACCAATAATCCTCATCGAATTCGGCGCGTGCATTATGTCGCTAAATAGGCGACTGGCGCACCGTTATAGCATTGCATATACGTACGCTCTTGCGCGCGCGTTCTGGCAATAAAAGTGCGATAAAGAGAAAATTTTCGCGAGAGAGAGATCTCTTCTCTCGGCGAAAGCGATTTTCAAGCGACTTTCCTCCGAGGACGCAGCTTCGGAATAAGAAGAGAGAGAAGAAGAGGGGGAAAGAGAGGAAGAAGACTTAGGTGTACACACGTGTGCGCGTGCCGAGGAAGAAGAAGGCGCGCAGAACTTTTTCTAATGTAAAATGCAGGGCGCAATATTACGGGCACGGAGAGAGCGAAAGAGAGAGAGAGTGGGAAAAAGTGGCGAACGTGCAGAGGATGGAGCTCTGGACGATACGATAAAACTTGGACTGTAAATCAAAGACGTCGATGGTAGCGCAAGCGAGCGAGCGAGTGCCCGGCGTATACACACATATTTTATTGTTTCATAATAAAAGTTTTACTCGCTCCATCTCTCTATCTCCACCCTCCTAACCCCCCATGCGAAAGAGGTATAAGACGTTCGTGCCGATGGTAGGACGCACGCGCGCGCGCGCAGACGCTTGATTCCAGAGCGTCGTCGAATGGCTTTTACGATCTTACAAATCTGACGGGGAGATACTGCCCTAAGTTTCCTTCGTTTTGCCCACTCGCACCGGGCTTATACGTGGAAACTTTCGGTGCAGTCTGTCTTTTTCTATATGTGTATATATGTGTATGTTTGTGTGGGTAGTCGTGCAAAGAGCGCGCGAGTTGCAATGGGGTTCTTCTTGCACTTTTTCGCTTTTTTTAAAGCGCGAGGCGAATTGGCTCGCACAGCTAAACGAAGCTATTAAATTTCAATGGACGCGAGCGCGCGCGTATATTTGTTGGCTCGAGTAAAAATAAAATTTTACGAGGATTTATGGCGAGTATACGGCTGCGGGCTTTTTACCGGCTGTTTACCCATTTCTCGTTGCCGCAATCAATTATAGATTCTCGAGAATGGTCAAAGTTCACCTATTTGTTTCAATTTTTCTTTTAAAGCGTGTCGTGAGAGTTGCGTACTTTTGAATTGAATATAATACATTGTTTAGTGTGTAAAATAACCTAGAAGATTTTGTATTATGGGATTCTCGCGAACTTGAGAAAACTAAGACTTCTAGCCCTTAAAGTTTTATGGCTCGTCGGGGATTTAGAAAACTATCTATTAAACTTAAAAAGTAGATAGTCGCCGAGTTTTGTAAGAACCCTCTAAAGCTTAAAGTCTAAAATCTCGAACCAATCCGAATTCGAGTTTAAAATTCTCGTTTGTCGTCTCCCTTTTCACACTAGTAGAGAAAAAGTTGCATTATTCGCGCTTTCGCTCGCCATGTACGTATACAATTCGCGAAAGCATTTCCAGCTTTCCGCCTGCTGATCGATTGTATTGTTATTGTAAATAAATAAGTGCGTAATTGCATTGCGGAATTGTAAAATCGATTTTCTTTCTCGTGATTTGGACGAATGCACCGCGTGTACAATGGCTCGTTAATTTCGTTAATCAATAACTCGGTAATTGATCAATTTTGCCGGTAGAACCATTTGAATTGGCAGACGTACCGGATGACCGAATAACGCGCGGCTAAACTAAATAATCAATGGCTGATGGTGCATGTACAGGCAAATAGATTCTTTTTTTTTGTCCACGTCAAGATAATCGATCGTCCGTAAACGTGCAGGCCATATGTACGTTTCGACGTAGCTAATTCAATCGATTATAAATCAAGTAATCAGGTGCGCATGCGCGATCGATCAGTCATTATGTTAACTGTATTAAATAGTGGGCGCACGTATGTACCTAATTGCTTCAGCAAATCTTGTAAATTCCAAATTTAATGTATCACCCTCGATTTATTTCTCGCGTATTTTTATGAAATACGAGTAATTCCATTAAATATCGACAGTACTTATAAATTTATAATTAAATTATGAACTACCGAGAAATTAGTATATAGAACCGTAATAATGAAATAAACATTTCCACAGAAGCACAAAGCATAAATAGAACTACACAGCTGTAGGAGTAAACGAAATTTCGTTAACACAATTCACACGTGACTGGAAAACCTTCGAACCAAAAGAAAATAAAATCGGCCTCGTGCTATTGGTCTCAGTCATAAACCATTTTTACAGTCAGCCACGCGGCCGCCACTCCTCCCCCAATGATAATTCATATTTACAACTCACACGCTGCAATGAGAAGCGTAACAACTCGCCCTCTCCTCGTTCCACTCTCTCTCTCTCTCTCTACGAATAAAAATAAACCGAAAAGCGCAAATTGCGTATGTACATCTGCCGAGCGCGAGAGGCACTGCACCTATGCGGATGAACGTAAAATACGCGCTTTCGCGCGGCCGGGCGGGTTGGCGTATAAACAACGAAATGCATAGGTACGCGTGTGCGCTTGCGCTGCCGGCAATTGGAGAACGGTAAAAGAGGAGGAACTAGAAGCCATGCGCGCTCGCGCAGCGAGGTAGTAATTGCAGCGTAAACATTTCCTCTGGGCGCGCTGATTGCGAGACTCATTATTTCGGCGGAGAGCAAGGGAATCGAGTGCGCGAACGAGAGAGAGAGAGAGAGAGAGGATATTCGATGGTAGCACGGTGTGCGATGGTGTGTGTGTGTGCGAGAACACAGTTGTCGGCGGCACCCTCCTACTCTCTACCCTGATTAAGAGAGGGGGTGGGTGAGAGGAGAGACAAGGGAGAGAGAGAGAGAGAGAGAGAAAGAGCACAGTACTCATTATTGCTCATAATCAAGATGGCACAATGGATGGAGGGACAGAAGGTGGAGGGTGAGAAGAGGGCTGGTATGCTTTCGTCGTTTTATCTTCTTTTCCACATTTCTGTGAGCACAGCGCGAGGTTAAATAAATTCCAGTACTGTCTTTGTTTTTACGGGGTTCGTCGATACGCTGTAGTCGTGATTTTCTTGGGGGAGCGTTTTATGTTGGTACTATAGTGGAAAATGGAATTATATCGCGACGAAGATTGTAAGAAATAATTTGGACTTATAAAACAGGTGGAAATATACAAATATACTTGCTGTTGTTTTCAAAATAAAAACACGGTTTACAATTACCAGCCGAAGCTCTAGAAATATGTCAGAATTTTTAAATATTTCTCCTGTCATCGTTACAAAAATAAATGTTGAGCATCGATTTTCGTTATATTTTTTTTATCATCAAAACAGCAGATGTTCAAATTTAACAAAAAAAAAAAAAAAAAAAACATTGTTGCATCGAGGTCCCGATGAATCTTGATATGACAGCATATCACGCGAATAGAAGTGCATTTTTTTAAATATAGAAAAAAAAGTCAAACTTTTATGTCAGTTTTTGCATATAAGCGTGTACCATTTTCAACACAGATCGCTCGACCTACCCATATTTATAACTTATCTTTCTATATATAAATCATTCCAGGTATTTTAGCAAAATTCTAACAACGGCTGCTCTTAAAAACAACCGCGCGGCGCTCACATTCAGATGCGTGCCGAGATACCACTAATCTTCCTCATCTCCTCTCGCGACTCGCGCAACCCGCGTTAATCCAAGCCTGTGCGCGCGGAAATTTCGAATGGAGATGGCTTCACGAGTGCCTCCTCTCTCTCTCTCTCTCTCTCTCTCTCTCTCTCTCTCTCTCTCTCTGTCCTTCTCTCGATCTCGATCCTCTTAACGATCTTGCGCTCGCGCGTCTATCTCTCGGCACTCTCCTAGATTAGGTTCGAGCAATTAAGCGATCTCTCGAGTTAGGCTCTTTATCTCTGTCTCCTCCTCCATCTTGATCTTCGCCAGGGCTGGCGAGGAGAAGGTCGAAGAGTGAGTGAGAGAGAGAGAGGCAGAGGATCGTTGAAACTTCGTTGTGCTCTTTTCTGCCGAACGGAACTTTATTTCTCTTCGAGAGCTTGGTGGAGTTGGCTCGTTCCTACTACAACTACTATCACCACCACCACTATACCCTTTTCTCTCTCTCTATTTCTCCCTTCTTCGGCGTTCTCTTCCCGCTCTCTTTTTTACCATTGTAAATAATTCGATTAAAAAGTATCGGATTAAAGGGGGCGTTCGCTCGCTCTCTCGCAAGCTTTCTTTCGCCAGAGCTTTCGTTGCAGGCGGAGAGAAGTGGCTTTTTTCCCCCGTTCGTTTTGGCTAGAAACTCGGTCGATCGTGTAATTAATAAATTGCTACTTAAATTAGTAGGTTGCAATGTGAAGCGAAGTTTTTTCCCTTCGCTTTCCCACTTCCTCGCACTGTTGATTTATTAGAGTAATTAAAGTACTAGACTTTCTAACGGTTAATAATTTTGAAAAATAATTGATTTTTATATACTTTTAGTTATTTCATTTCAGAGAATATACATATATATATATATATATATATATATATCCATTGCTAGTTTCATCCACTTGTATTACAGTTGATATATTTAAATCGAAACTAACATTTTAGACGTTCTACTACCACGATAGAGCTCGTCTTTTTTCTTCCCACTCCTCTTTTCTTCTTCCTTTTCGCTTTCTCTATTTCCCTCTCTCCCACTCCCACTTTGAAGTTGGCTCGCACGACTTTCGAGCCCGTGTTTCCTAATCATTAGTCACCCCAGCGAGCGAGGGCAGAGATCCCGAAACGAATTTGCGGTTGAATATTCTTGACTTTGATGCATCTCCCACGTCGAAACGATGGATTTAACGCATAACTTTTTTCAAGTCGGTTTGCCTTTCCTTTTTTTTACGCTCGTCCGCTTTCCTCTTCGTATTTCTTCGATATTTCTTACGAAACTTTTCCTCTCTCTCGCTCTCATTCTCTTTCTTTTTCTCTCATTCTCCAAGATGTGATGTATTTTCCCTTATTTTCCCTGTAGCTTGTGCCCGTTTCTCTTTATTTCGTCTCATCACCATGCTACGCGTGCGCCCGCGTCGCAATGAAATGCCTGGGGAATAAAAGTAAATTTCTCCACAATTAGAGCTTATCGTTATTTCTGAAAGCTTCATAAGTCCGGAATTGCCGCTGTCATTTCGCCCGCGAGGAATTAGGACAATTAACGGTCGATCGGTTTTTATCGGGTTTTCTCGCTTTTTTCGGATGAAACGTCCATGAGTTTGCTACCCAAAACGTAATTTTGTAATGAAGAGTAATGAGGTTTCGGCTATCCCATTTAATTAAAAATTAATCAAATCTCTTAAACTCTCTTCTTATATAAAATTTTGGTTTCTTTACCTTTACAACTCTAAAAGTAGTATTTGTATGAAGTACAATAAATTAAAAATTTGATCTAACAATATAATAATTACAATATCCACTATCTAAGTTACGCAAAGAACCGCTCACCACTGGATCACCTGTTCCAAAATTGGATTGTCTTTATCTGTCTCTCCCTCTTGCCACAAAAAGATGATCGAGTTCACCAAAATATTGAAAATTCCCAAAATAGTTGTATAATTACTCTAGCGCCCGCATAGTAGCTAACCGCATCACCTTACACACCGCGGAAATCGCGTCTAATTTTAGACGAGTTTCAGATACGGCTATCGATCAGCATATAACCTGTTACCGACGACGAGCGCACGCGCATATAGACCACCAACCGAAGTCCCATCTTCTATCATTACTATTTAAAGACGCAATTCTAGAGACGGAAAGTCGATCGCCGGGAGGCCAATAATAATCCCTTAAAGAGCTCGCTAATTGACCTTATTACCCTACATATAGAAAATCCATAATTCTCAAGTTCTCAATCAATATTCTCGCATCCCACTTCCATCTTCATATCGCGGGGCCATCGGTGAGCTTCGTTAACTTAAGTACATAATAAAATCCCTAACGAGACTCGAAATCTCCCTCCTCTCACTCTCTTCCCCAACCTCTCCTAGAAAAGAAGCCTCACCAGCGTACACTTTTGACTTTCCTCAGCTCAACCCTCTTGCTCCCTTCCTCTCTGCCCCGTGTACATCTTATTCCCATCCGCTCTTGCATAAAACGAGCATACGCTCGGGCATGAGGATAGCGTGCGCCAGGTGGCCGCACGTTCATAAAGCACAGCTTGCAGCTACGGTCTTCTGAGCATAATCTCTCTCTCTAGCATTCGGACGTTACGGTGCTTCTTCGCTTAAGTGCCTTAATTCGCTGCTACGTTCCTTTAATCTCTCTTTCTCTCTCCTCTTTCCTCTCTTCTGGCCGTAGCAAAGGAAAGAAGCAACGACGGCGGCTTTCTCGAGGACGCTCGACGCATACGAAACGAGTAAAGTGCAGTTTGCAGTTGCGCGCGTGTGTGCGTCGCGGGAGATTTGAACTTGGACGAGCCATGAGTTCAAGTCGTAAAGCCAAGCGCGCGCACACGCGAACGCTGACGATTCCCCACCCGAAAGTGAAAATACGTGCTTCGGCAACTTTGCAGCGAGCAAGCGAGCGACGTACAACTGACGTGTGCACGCAGAGAGTGAGAGAAGCCCCGCGGCGTTATCGATCTGGTGAATGAGGAAGACTCTCGTATAGTGCTGTGTGAGTGGCATCGTTCTTTCTAGCGAAATTTTACGGGGTAAGTTTTTAGTGAGATGTGGGGTAGTTAGGAGACGAGGCCACGTTGAGTGATGTATGATTTTCAAATAATAGGTTGAGGCGTGTGTGTACGTATAGAGTTTTTTTAAAAAGAAAAATTAAGAGACACACGTTTGAAAATACTGGTATAGCATGGTTTCAATGAAGTACGCGAATCGATAGTAGCTGCGCGTGCAAGCACATGGTGCGCAGTATACATAAATACGAAGAATATGAAGGTGGGGTATATCTCAGCGTAAAACATGATTATAAAGTAAATTGAATTTGTACTGAAGAAAACTTGATAAATGACTTTTATTATCCCCCAGAATAATAATAGAATATATAAGTAAAAGAGGAGAAATAAAGATTTTTATATTAAATTCACGTTTCCCGCTTCGTTCGAGAATAAAATTTAATTAAAGAGTAAATATTGGATAATGCATAAAGAGACGCACTTCGCTCGCTTGCGCATTGGTAGAAATATATGTATATACATATGCAGATACTTTCGACCAAGTCTTTCCATATCGAACCTCTCTTTTCCTCTCTCTCTCTCTCTCTCTCTCTCTCTCTCTCTCTCTCTCTCTCTCTCTCTCTCTCTTTCTCTCTCGCTTTCTGTCTCGTTCCCTCGGAACTGGGCCAAACTCGGATCAAACTACTTATCTTTTTTTTCTCCAGCGCGCCTTCCACCGCTATCGGAGATTCGAATTAACAGCTTGGCTCTAACCGATAATCCACGAAAATCAAGGCTCCAATGCAGGGGTTGGTAAAGAGAAGTAGAGTGAGAGAGGGATGTGGTTTTACTCGCGACAAGCGCGCGGATGAGCTCGGAAATGGAGTAAAATGGATCGCGTTCTCGCTCCCGACGAGCGAAAAACTTCTTGACTTTAAGATTTTTTCCTTCGATCCTTCTTTTTTTTTTACTGCCGTTGTATAGCCGTGATCTAGAAGAGAAACGTTTTTACATTTCCATGGAATACATTGTGGTTGTGAAAGAAAAAAAGAAGATATACATAGCGGTTGATTCAGAAAAGATTGTATCAATTTTCAGAGTTTCCAGTTGCAATTTACATAATTACATTTATATTTTCTGTTATTAGAACTAATGAGAAGTGTATAATTGGCTTAGAATATTAGAACAAGAATTATGATAAGGGTACTACCAAATCGACATACATTATACACCCAGCCAGGGGAACAAAAGTCGTCGCGTCGTCCTACCGCGAAATGAATTTCAACTCTCCACCCTTGCCTTCCTCATCTCTCTCTAGACGCTCCTCCACACAGCATCAATTTAACAGCAACTCTCTCGCGCGCACGCGGATACATTGAATTACGAATGGAAATGAGACAAACGAATGCGCAGCCCCGTAGAGGTGTGTGCTTTATTCATTCTCGCAGAGGCTTTGCGCAAGGCGGAAACGGTGGTGGTGGCGGCGACGACGCAAAGGGAACGCTCACGTGATACACGGGGTTTTAGGGCGGCCATTAAGTAGTGATGGCCTCGGAGGGTCAGACGCTTGCGCGTGCAATGCTCTCTCTCTCTCTCTCTCGCTCTCTCTCTCTCTCTTCTCGGACCGCAGAACCGCGCGGTCGTCGTAGTAAATCAACAAGTTGATATCTACTACTCAACTCAGGACCGCAACGCGCGTCTCGGAAATATGCGCATTGCAAATGACGTTGTAACCTTGGACGAGCGTGGTGAGGTGAAGAGTAAGGGAGAGAAAAGAGAAAGATGAAGAGGAGTAAGATAGGGATGAATGGGTGGAAAAGGATAGGGGAATGGTGAATTTTGATGTAGATTTGAATGATGATGGATTGTGAATTAGGTGATGTGGTGGAGGTTGAGAGGGGCTCTTTGGTTATAAATTTGATTTGATTTAAATTATTTAGATGTTTTCCTTGGGGGGAAAAGAGACAGTTTTCGTAAAAGCATTTTCCACCTACTTTGAATGTATCATTTCGAGATATAATAAGTGTCACTTAGTTGGTATGAAATGACGTATTGAAAATTATTAAATTTCACCAATTTCAAATAGCAATATTATATTTTGAATTTTGTTGCTGTATAACTATAACGTTATTTGTTGTAATTAGCGCAGCACTAATTTGAATAATACATGTTTATCGATGACATGCAAGTATAACGAAATAATTTGCATAGATTACACGAACTGTAAGAAGCTTATATAATTTTGTGCACTATAATTTTATTGTACGACGGAATTAACGTGTTTGTTTGTTGTTAAAATGTTAGTTACAAACATCGCGCATCTTCTTAATTATAAATCAAATAAACCAAAACTACGTCTCCTAGTTATCCTAAATAATATCAAACTTTCAAACTTATCCACATATTAAACACATTCTATTCCATAGCACACATAAATACCATCCACAAAGTTACTTTACCGACATATAACAAGATAATTTAGCGCTGAACAAACCCAATAGCCACTTTTTTCCCTGAGCTCGCCACGTCAACTTAGTAGCAACGGCCCGTTATCGCGCCGTTGCGCTGCATTAAGTCTCGCGCTATGACAGTCAACAATCGGCTTACCGATCCGCCCGCCTCGATTAGCCGAAAGACAAACAACCTCGGAATCTCGCCGGGATCCCGAAACACAAATATACCCTCGCAGGCCGAAGATACATACATAGAGGCGACCGGTGCGTTATAATACGCGTATATATATTTGTGTGTGTATGTGTGTATATATATGTGTGTATATACAGCGAATGCTTTCCCAACCGATAAATAAAACGATGACGATAATCTGCCGATGCACGGGGATTTCGAAGAAAAAAGAAACGTTTCCCAGTGTGATCTGTGTGAGAGCAGTAAGAGAATTAATAAGCCGGCGAAGATGTGAGTAGCAAGTTTCAATGCATGGTACGTGGTTAAGTGGCTGCGTGGTCGATTGCAGACTTCGAACTAAGAGATAGCGAGATTTTTCTGTTTAATCAGCTGTAGTTCAAAACAATATTAAATTCAAATAATCTTATAATAATAATCCTTGAAAGAAGAAATTATAGCTATTCATTTTCATTTAACATAAAAAAGAAGAATATTAAACTCATCATAAACGTCTACTCGTAGATTATTCTGCGGGACTATAACAACGAGCGCGCTGCAATATAAATCCGTAAGTGACAGACGATCCGCCAGCATATCCACTTGACATCTGAAGAATTCATAGATAAAGTACTACGCTCTTTCCCCGCCTTGCATCCTCTCGCTCGGACATCCAATTGAACGCGATGCTATCTCTCTATCTCCTTCTTTTCCCTTTCCAATAATGTATTAATCGATTATGGAAAAGGACGCGGTGCGAAAGTAAAGGGAAAGAGCGGAAGAGAAGAAGCGGCGACCGAGTCTACGGTAACGCGATTGGACGTTTATTGGCCACTAACTTCCTGTCTCGCGGCGCGTGCTACGCCGGTCTGACCGATAATAACCATTACTACTGGCGCTTTACGAGACGACTTAAAACTTCCTCGCGTATACCGCGTCGCCCGCCAGTGCCTTATACGAGTGGAAAAGAAAGAGAGAGAGAGAGAGAGAGAGAGAGAGGGGGAAAGAAAGTCGACCAATTCGACGTTACTACTTTCTCTCCCTCCCTCTCTCTCTCTCACTCTTCGCAGACGCCGGCGAGAAGCAGGCGATGTAAGGAACGACGGCGAATCTCGTTTCTTTATGTGAAAGAAGTGTAGCGGGTTCTTTCGTTACGCGGATGCTGCGAGTTGTTGTTCCGTGGATATGTCGAGGGATTGTCGATGTGTAAAACTTGGTAGATCATTGATTTCTGTATGATTATACGTTATTTTGTGGTCTTTTATATCGCCAGAACGTGATTTGTAGAGAGCTAAGGTTTTTTATTTTGTTTGTCTGCGAATAAAGTTACAACACATATTCACTTTTTCTGTACTTATATATATATATATATATATATATATATATATTATGAGTCTCAAAATGATTATTTACTCAAGATAAATTAAAAGAAATTCCTCGATGCAGACGCGAAAAAACACTCGGTACATTTTATTTCCATGCGAACAATATGCTCTCGTGGTTTTCACTCCCGCAGCCAGTTAATTCCGTTGCGGCGTCGTACACAAAACCGTAGAATTAAAATATCATAAGCACTCCACGCGTGCGCGTGCGCGACTGGCATCAAGCTTTTAATCCTCATCCCTCTGACTCCTTAATTAATTTCTCAAATTAAACCTCGTTTAATTATTTCGGTAACGTCGACTTTAAAACAAAGAAGGAAAGGGAGAGAGAGAGAGAGAGAGAGAGAGGAGACAGACAGAGAGCGAAAAGAGGCGCGCACAAGCGAAAGCGAGCGAGCGAGGGAGAAAAAAAATGCGCTAGGAGGAGTAGCGGCTGCAGCGCAGCGGCACACTGCAGCGAAATCAAATAAAAAGTGCATTCTCAGCGGAGCGAGTGGGAAGAAAAGTCCCTCGACCGCCGCCGTCGCCGCCGCTTCTTTGTCCTCCCGCATTCTTGCGCCGTTTGTCTCTGTTAAGTCATTTTCTACAAAGTTTTCCAACGGCGTTTCTCCAGCTCTCGAACCGCCGCTCTCGTCTTTTTTTCCTCTCCCTTTCTTTCTTTTCCTCTCTACCTCTCTTTCTATCCTCCCACCATCGTCACCCCTCTTTTTCTCCTCTGCTACGCCGTGGCTCAAAAACTCGAGCGTGAAATTTGACTCGCCGCGAGTAAAGTAGGAAGGGAGGGGAGGGGAGAGAATTTAGCCGCGCGGGCGGTAAATTAAAATTCCGCCGGTAATTCGTTTTTCTGGCCTCGCACGCCGCGCAACGCAGAACTAGCCGCCTCCACCTCACCTCCCGCACTGTAAAAGAGAAGTAACATTTATATATGCGCGCGCTCTGTTCTACTCCCCGCGCGAGCGAGCGAGCGTTACGGAGCGATATTTAACGAGGAATTACCGGGGAAGAGTAAGCCGAGCTTTTCCCGCATTATCTCGCGCGCGAGCGCTGACTCAGTTTCGCCGGTAATCCGGCACTATTCTCCGAGAGCGAAACGGAACTCGAAACTATCCCGCGAGCTTTCGTTTCTCTCCTCCCTTCTCTTTCCACCTTCTACCCAACGCTACGCCTCCTGGGAGTTTTGCCTCACTCTCGCGTCTTCTTAATTCCACCGCCGCTGACGACTTCGTTTCTTTTTTCTTCGGTGCCCTCTTTTGTCTCCGCACAATGTAGATTAAGGATCGCGTTGTCGCAGCGGTTACAACGATGCGTTATCGGACAGAACGTGTGTACCTCCTCCCTTCACTACACAGACATACTCACTGACTACAGTGGCTTGATTCTATGAGTAATTGCCAATTCATGCTAAGGCGATAAACGTTGAACGATCGCGAGAGAGAGGAAGAGATAGCTGGATTAATTTTCGGACGATAGCATTGCATGTGTGTATGTATGTATGCGAGCGCTCGATTTTAATCCAATTTTATGTGTTATTCGGTCGGTGCTGGAAATTCGGCAGCGAGATGTAAATTCTAAACTGAAAGTTTGTTTTGGATTCCGCCACGGATAATTTGATTTATGGTACGTGGAAACGGCTTTTCGGCAACTTTTTTCTGCAGGATCAACGCGGTAATGAGAACACGCGTAGTGAATAATTCTAAAGGTTAAACGTTGTAGTTTCAAGAAAAATTTTTGAAAAAAGTGTAGTTGAGTTGTTCTTAAAAAAACAACAGTTAAATTGGATCTTTTAATTTTCAAAACACATATAGAAATAAAAGCACAACACCTATACAATAACATGGGACAAAAATAATAACTCTTTCATTCACCTCCT